>CM076581.1:61460961-62060961 GCA_034641835.2 Pinus albicaulis
ACAAAAATCTTGGGAGAATGATTTGGGAACGAGCCACTACAGATATGAGATTAACTACAGGCACTAAAGGCTCAGCTTGTCATCTGCCCCCCCCCCTTTTCGTTAGACATCTAGTCGGAGTTTCGGCCCTCCTTCTAGCGCCAAATCTGTTGACGGGAAAAATTTTCCAGCTAGCAGTAGGGGATCTCCCCGGTAAAAAGTCCCAATTAGACCTTAAACCTTTTGGAGTAGGGATCCCATCCGGGGTGTGGGTCCGGTTACCGCTTAAGACACCTTCCCTTCTGGTCTCAAAAGAACTTGATTAAACCTGCGGACACACACTTATTCATAGGATACGAAATACATGATTGATGCATGGAACATGTCTACAACACTATGCGTAGCAAGAGAATGAATAAAACACATACGCCCGAAGAGATGCAGTTAACGCACGTCTTGTAATAAGTTTGCAATAGTATCCACCACGTAATAGTCAGCTTCAATAGGCAGATCCTCCGCATTCTCGAAAGACAAAACCAAATGCTAATAGACAAAGGTATTAACATCCATTTAGAAAGCGATAAACCTAACATCATTAACACAAATATAGATAAACATGATGGCAAATGATGTTATTAGAAATGCAGTTTCATTAATCATAGGATGTTCTAAAACTGTTCAAGAAATACACATAGTGTTGTCACAGTAAAATACATCATCCGACAAAGGGGTTTTAGCAAGTATCCGTATTCATATGCCTAAGAATATGGTCCTTCAATACAATACAATGTAGCTCTTGAGTCTTCCAAAAAGAAAAGCCCTTTTACAAGTTCCCGAAGGAAGTATTTATAGGGCAAAGCTTACCCCCTGGGGTTCCTGACTTTTCCACTTCCCGACGGTTGGACTTCCTTGCGACCCAGTATTTTTGTGACCTACGACCTGAGTCGTTGTTGCGACCTGCGACCTAGTCGCTGGGTCGCTAGGTCGCGCCGTCGGGCATTTACCAAGGGGTGTGACTTCGCGACCTGGCGACCTCCGCGACTTGCGACCCAGGGCAATGTGCGACCTTGCGACCTCCTTGGATTTGCGACCCGCGACCTCGACAGATGTTGCGACCTGCGACCTCGGCAGATGTTGCGACCTGCGACCTTGGGCAGTCGTGCGACCTCGCGAACTTGACAGATGTGCGACCTTGGGCAGTCGTGCGACCTCATGACCTTGAAAGATGTGCGACCTTGTGACCTCCTTGTATTTGCGACCTCGCGACCTCGTTGAATTTGCGACCTCGCGACCTCGTTGAATTTGCGACCTGCGACCTTGGTAAAATTGCGACCTGCGACTTAGGCAAATTTGCGACCTGCGACCTGCGACCTCAGCAGATTGGCGACCTGCGACCTAAGAAGATTTGCGACCCGCGACCTACGACCTCAGCAGATTTGCGACCTGCGACCTGGGCAGATCAGTGAGTTCCTTGGAGTTTCGCCAGCATCTACTTGTTTTGAAAATGGTCTCCTTGTTTGCTGGGGAAAACCTTGGCTCTTATGTGCAAATAGAGAGGTTCTTCCTGCAATAAAATAACCCAGGTTACATGTCTTCATGATTTGAATAATAATAATAATGGGGTAACATTAATTATTTGCAAAAACAAAAACGATGACTTTAGACCCCTGTGTGGTCAGGTATGGTGCCACAGCGTGGTCTTCACTAAGCTCTAAGTGTTTGCAGTGGAAACTATTGATAAGACCCTAGCAGCGGCTGGTTGCAATGAGCTAGGGGTCGCGCTCTTCATTGCTGCACAGAGTGCGAATTGGTGATTCATCTTCCTTTGGGGATGATTTCCATGTGCTTAAACAAAGTCGTTGTGATGGTCTTTCATGCAACATCGCACCAGAATGTTTCCTCTTCCAGTAACCTGTTTCGAACAACAACGATTATTTTCACCTTTTACCGCATGCAGCAGCATGCATGTTCTCTTAATATGTCAGGTTTGTTATTTTCACTACATTTTGTTCGATGCTATACGCGACGCACAGTCAATTTTGAAAGTGGGATCATGCATATTGATCGCGCTGGCCTTTCTTTATGACATGTGTTAAAGGATGCACGACATAGCCATCAAAGTTTCTCTCTTCACGTCGAACAGATGTATACGGTGTCTAAATCCTTTTGGAGTGCGCATTATTTTCAGGGCAACGATAGAATATGTTTGCATCTTGTTTAGTTTCAGGTTAGGAAACAATCTCCAGCAAAACTTCTTTCCTCGCTAAAAAAAATATTCGGTAACATTCCATGCGGAACCTCTGATAACCGCATACAATTGGAAAGAATCCGCAGCATCACAATTACTATTCGTGCATGGCCGCATGCATTGGGTAGCCTGCATGTGATATGGCATGAGGAGTAGGAAATCACGCTAACATGAACAAAAATCAGCAGCTTGACGGGAAACGAGACACGTGGGAGATCATTCTAGGGTCGATTATAGTGCATGCATTTGTGTTTCCCGATGGGGTCGCAGGTCGGAGAATTCCTTGGGTCGCAGCTTCTCATGGGCAGCTCATTCTGCGACCCTGCGACTTGGAAAACATGCGACCCTGGGTCGCTGGGTCGCGAAATTGGCTGAGTCGCAGCCTTAGGCAGTGTTTGATCTGTGCGACCCTATGACCTGTTCAATAACAATCTGCTCCAACGATTGAAACTTTGGCTCGCAACGTCTTCAAGATGCTCTGCGCCCTGTTTTCGATCGTCAAATTGATCGCATGTCTACCTGTTCTACGTGGATCTAAAACTGAACCATCGCCCATTTTCAATGTGTTCAGATGGTTATACTCATGTTGTTCATGCTAACGAAGGAAAAAGGTGCTAATTATAACGGTCCAAATACTGGAGGAAAAATAGCTATCATCAAGGCAGAGGGGCTAGCTGCACCGATGGCAAAATGAGAATTTATTTGCTAGCAGTAGAACCAGTGAAAATACCCTTTCTTTGACTCAGTTTTGCAGATATAGGTGATGAACAGTCATTAAGTCAGTCTCTTTCAACATTTTCAGGTCATTTGCAGCAGATCGAGGGTATTCAAGCACAATCAACTGGGCGCTCTTTGGTTCTTCTCGATGAATAATGATGGTTTGAGAATGCATGCGCGGAATTTGATGAAGAAAATTTGAGGCCGACATACACGCTTCTTTGGGGAATTCCAAGACGATCCAATGCAATCAGTATTGCAGGAAGATTGGGTATGCCAACTCATATATTAGATAATGCTCAGCGACCATATGAATGCCTCCTGCTTTGAATGATCGAGCTTTGCCATCTGCTACTTAGCAACCAAGCTGGGATGTCTCCTGAGAATGTTTGGAATGCGAGGTCGATGAAATTTGTGCGCATGCACATAACAACTGCTTTTGTTGTTAACCAGTGAAATGATTGGAATGCACGTCCCTTCGTTAACCTGTGTTTTGGTTTTTTCAATGTCGTGGTTTAAAACCACACTTGAGCATCGTTCAATCACAGGGTATGGGTTAGCACGATTCTACAGCTCCGCCTTTAATTCGACTGCTATTTCGTTACAGTTACTACACAATGCTATTGTGGCTTGTCAACGCTTCCACTCTAGATTGTTGTCATGTTCTGCTTCGAAGTTCTGAACGCAAATTTTTTGGTCGTTGTATATATGTGTCCGCTCCATATTTAAAACTTTGGCGTAGAGCATTTACACCAACTTGTAACGTGTTCGTGCGCCATATTCCAACGTAAAATTCCCTGCCATATATACCCGCTCCGCATGCTTTATCGTGGATTGAAACTGCACAATCGAAATAATTACTCCATGCGACGTGTCCATACAACTACGCGTAAGGTCGAAACCATATATACCTGCGCCACTTGGATTACAACTGCACCGTCAGAATGTTTGCTCCCATTTGTAACTGCCTATGGTTTCGCTATAGCTCTGACCGTGTTTGCATTATAACGTTAACTGCTGTATGTACTATATTGGCTCCAAAATTTTACGTTTTGCACACGGCTCCACATTTTAAAAATAAAACACGACCATTATATATTCACCCAATACGTAGACTTCGGCATGGAAAACTTTGCGTCCATATATGCAACGTAAACATTGGTTTCGTTCCACCATTTCAATCTTTAAAATTGACCATTTTATATATGTCTGTCTCAAAAGTTTTAACATAGATTAAAAAATCATATGTGTTTGCCCCTTGGCATAAATATACAAAGCAACTTTGACCCCTCGCTTGCGCGCCCTTTATAATGTTATCACTTTGTTTTGCCCCGAAATTTCTTATGGCCTTGAAACCACATGGATTTTGCCTTGTTTAAATTGTATAAAACCATAAATTTTTCACCCACCGTGAAGCTTGGGTTTAATAATAAAAAAAATTGCTTCTCAAAGGTGCGTTTAGATATTGAAATTGTGCCAACACTATTAATGCGCCAATTGCCTGAACAATCAACCCTAAATCTCACCAACAAACCTACCTCTGTACTTTGATGGATGATGAGGCACTAAAAGGAGAAAATTCAAACTGAATCACCAAATTGATAGTGATGAACTCTTCAATGCTTATCAAGACGCATTCGAAACCGTGAAGCATTTCACTCAACTGAGGAAAATAGAAGAAACCCCTTTTGCTGTGCCATTGTATTGCCAACATCAGCACGTGCGCTTTCGCACTGTTGCCTGGCGCGAGAATGCCTTGAATGAGATCGTCATTCTCTAGAGAAATATTCTGAGTCTGCTTGGTTTTCCTGGGCTATACTTCGGGCTAGATTCAACGAAGTGGCGTGATATGTTCTTTTGCATGCACCCATCGGCATTGAGATGGTATGATGCAGGATCTGGACATTTCCAATGGAGCGCTTTAAATCATCTGGTGCGTGCTAGTGAATAAAGCTTTTGCATCAGTGACATAGAAGTTCTTTTCTAATCAACGTGCATCACACCATCCTCCTTTTAACAGTACTGATCACTTGCTCCTGCTCCTCCCCTGTTCCACAACTTCGACCTCATCATTGAGCACAATTTTATTACCCTTGATGTCGTGACACGACTGAAGAGTTTGTCACCTGTGGGGTCGACCTGTGTGGAATATTACAACATCATAATTACTCTTCAATAACGATGACCACAGATAAAACACATGAAACTAACAAGCTTAAGAGAAGTGTTCAAGCAACATGATTAATGACCTACAGCAGGAGTGCTTTTACTCGTCAATACACAAAAGGTTTCATTTAAACGTATGCATGGCAACCTCGCTACACTTGGCGCGACTGCGACAAGAGTGTTCGGGCGCACGCTGGATGATCCTTCCCACATATGGTGTGATTGCAACGATGACATCAGATCATGATGGCGAGGCAACTCATGAGGGGTTGGGGATAGGTCGGCGGGATGCAGATGATTGCAGGTTTGGGTGGAAGACTTTAATGCCTAAGCGAGCAGAGGGGGAACCTGAAATTTTAAATATACCCAAAATTTTGGGTGGTGTTGTAGCGGCTACAACAAATGGTGAACCAGTGGTAGAATCCAGCATCTCTGTCAATATCACCACAATAGTCTGAGTCCGGATAATGATGCAAGGGAATATTGAACTAGTTCCATGGGTACCCTTTGTATTACTTTGGCCCTTTACAGGTATGCCTAATCCTTATGCCTCAACTAAGTCCCGCTAATCAGAAACACATCAAAGAGAAAGCTCACATACGCCAGTGGCTAGTTGATGATGTGAAGAGCAAGGCACTGGGTTTATTATTCTCAGGATTTTTAAAGTAAGCTTTTGGTGTTGCTCCGCTGCCAGCAGGCCTGGACAGTACCCCAGCGGAGTCACTTCAAGAAATCACAAACGTTGCTCCGCTGCCAGCGAGCCTGGTCAGTACCTCGATGGAGACGTTGCATTACCTCTCTGCGCAGGAAGCCTTTCTTGATCCTTTACCCTTATTTGTTTCATGTGCTTACAACACTCATTTTCATGTGCTCGTGGCACTTATTTTCATGTGATCATGGCACTTATTTTTCATGGGCGGATGAGGGATCCCGACTTATTTTATGAGCAAGAGAGGTTGTTTCTCATGTTGCAGAAACTGAAAGATATCCTGATTTGGGTTTGCCCTTGTGCCGAACCTTCACATCCCATCTACCACACTAGGTGAAGCATGCAAAACATATCATTAAGATGTCCAAGACTATGCTGGGCACAAGGCTTAGGCTACGGGTATGGGTCATTCAAACTCATTAGGTCTCCCAAAAGAAACCAGCTCGTATCTCCCTGGCTAAATGAGTTTAGACTCATAGGCATCTTGTTGAGAATATGATTTCAACGACTCGTCCTAAGAGAAAGCTGCCTCTTGAGATAGCCACCACCACCTCACGCCAAAATAATGGAGTTACTGCTTCAGCACTCGGGGCAAAACAAGACTGCAAGGTGATAGGGTTGTAATGAGGGCTCTTGTAGTGGCAGGCGACATGACAGAAATGATGTGAGGAAGAGAGAGTACGACGCAATGTAAAAGGCGAGGCTCAGGATGCAATGCAATGCCATGTGTGAGAACAATCAACCAGTTGTAGGTGGAAAAAAGGCGCAATACAAGCACTGATTATTTATGCAATAACAAGCGACTGAAAAGGAAATGAAAGAAAATACTTGTAACATGATGTTGCCTAAGATATCAATCGTAAACAAAAACAACAAACACACTTTTAAACTATGAAGTAAAAATTTTGCAAGTAAACCTAATTAACTTGAAACTAAATTTTTTTATTGTAGGTCCTATCTAGCCTACACCTAAACCCTAGTTTAACCAATGATGCGGTGGGGCTATGTAAAATCAGCTTTCCAGTGCAGCCACCGCATTAGTTCCTGACCTGCAAGAACAACAATGATCAGGATCAGAGCTAGAATAAAAAAAGGTGCAGCAACAATAGCACTTACCTGAGGAGCAGGTGCAACGGCAAGATGATCATAGATACTTACCAAAGAACATGCCAGAATAGATTGTGCAAGCTGAATCCCACTCTCATCTTGATACACAACAATATGCTCTTGAAGCTCAACATTTATAAATGACACATAATCATTCATGCACAATCCGGGATTTGAGGGGTGATGGGTAAGCCAATTCCTATTTTCAAGCACATTCACTGGATGGGGTTGGTCGAAAAAACCAACATGCTCATTATGGTAGTGAGGATCATCAGTTTTGCGGAATGGAAACAATAAGCAAGTTCCAGGTGAATTATAGATGCATGCGCATCCAAGCGTAGAAACCCTAGTTTCCAAAATCCTAGTCCGGGGTTGCTCCTGGGTTTGGTCGAGGGTATGGGGATCTGAATCCACGTTTAGTGGAGCCTGAAATTCCTCACCGCCTTGAAAAAACTCCAGACCTTCGAGCGAGGGGTTTCCCAACATCGGTTGCTTAGCGAGATAAGCAGGCGAATGGGCGTGATCATCAATTGTAGTGATTGGAAAAATTTTAGTGGGCTTAGTATCAATTTGGTCAAATGTTTGCACGCTGACAGATTGGTAGATCGATATATTAGATTCTTTAGATTCGCCAGGGTAGGGTGGATTTACCACGGTTATGCTGGGAGGAGCGTGGTATTTGGGGATCGTCATCTCAGAAACGGTTGGCAGAAGCTGAAGCACTTCGACTTTTTGATGGGTACTTGAAACTTCCCAAAGTGCAGCATCGACTGCTGGTGTATCCATATGGTCGGAAAAAAAATGTGAGTGACAATCCTCAACGATATGATTGAATATGTTTTTAGATAAGGAGTGATCACTACAACCATCGATGTGGTCGAGTTGGGCACCTGGCATGTTAGGCTCCCCGAGAGTTACCGACTAGGATGGATCCATAAAGAGGACACCTTTAGGTTGCCCAATCAGATAATCGCTCCCATGGCTATCTAAAGATTCAGAGTGAGACAGATCAGATTTAAAAGATTCATCAATTTTAGACTGTGATTGTGAAACACCACCTGCGTGCTTATGATTTTCACCAATACCAGTATAAGAAAACTTTGAATGTCTAGACAAATTTACTGGTATGGCGGGATCAAGAAACAAACTAGGGAACAATGAACGAAAAGATTGAGTCGCAGGGGCGTTAACCCTACAAGGTTTTTCAGCACGTGCATTCAAAGGACACAAAGATCTGGCAGACCTTGTAAGGGAATCAACTTTATGCGGGGTAGGAGTCGATTCATAGTCCGTATGTGAACTAGATTCATCATCTGAATCTGAACCAGATTCATAATCCGAATGTGAACCAGATTCATAATCCGAACGTGAACTAGATTCATAATCCGAATGTGAACTAGATTCATCATCCGAATGTGAACCAGATTCATCATCCGAATGTGAATATGATTCATCATAATTCGAATGTGAACCAGATTTAGGACTAAGTCCAGGGAGACATCGAGTGGGCTCAGGGTAGGTTTCATGAGCCAAAAGAGATAATGAGCCACTGTGGTGTTCAGATTCGACATGGTACGTGAAAGACTCAGAGTCAGAACAACCATTGACTTGCGGATTGTCATAGGGAACACTAGGCTCAGGTCGGGTTGCTAACTGAAATGGTTCAAGGGAAACGAGAATCGCATATGCGAATTTTTCTCATAACAACCTCCAATCGACATCCTTTTCAGGGAACTCAAAACAATAATGAACGAATCTGATCGAGAACTCATCTAAAGATTCCAGAGGTTCCATTCTGATGTCATTTATCTTTAGTAAAAAGTTATGAAAATCATACCTGTGAAAAGCTTGTTGTAATTCACTGGCGAGTTGTTTAAATGAATGGATGGAAGATTCCGGCAAAGTGCAGCACCATTGCTTAGCGCGACCTTCGAGGGTGAGGAAGAAAAGTAAACAAAACAAACCCTCATCGTCAATTTCATAGCACTCACCAAAGTCACAAAAATCTGAACAGTGTTGGGTTATGGACACCCCATTTTCACCATCAAATTTTAACTGGGACAAGTGATACATAAGTTCATCGGAGATGTAGTATCCAGGCTCATAAAACTCCGATTTGGTCAGAGGTTCGGGCCCTCCTTCTAGCGCCAAATCTATTGACAGGAAAATTTGTCCAGCCAACAGTAGGGGATCTCCCCGGTAAAAAGTCCCAATTAGACCTTAAACCGTTTGGAGTAGGGATCCCATCCGGGGTGTGGGTCCGGCTACCGCTTAAGACGCCTTCCCTTCTGGTCTCAAAAGAACCTGATTAAACATACAGACACACACTTATTCATAGGATACGAAATACATGATTAATGTATGGAACATGTCTACAACACTATGCGTAGCAAGAGAATGAATAAAACACATACGCCTGAAGAGATGCAGTTAATGGCACGTCTTTGGGGTCATGCTTGCAAGGTATCTTACCACAGAATAAATAGTTCTTAATGGCAAGATTCCTCCTTACTTCTGAAAGATAAAACGAAATGCTAATAGACAAAGGTATTAACATCCATTTAGAAAGCGATAAAACTGAACATCATTAACACAAGCATAGATAAACATGATGCATAAATGATATTATTAGAAAGGCAGTTTCATTAATCATAGATGTTCAAACTGCTCAAGAAATACATAGTGTCACACAACAAAATACATCACCACAAAGGGGTTTTAGTGTTATCTGTATTCATATGCCTAAGAATATGGTCTTTCAATACAATACAATGTAGCTCTTGAGTCTTCCAAAAAGAAAAAGCCATTTACAAGTTCCCGAAGGAAGTATTTATAGGGCAAAGCTTGCCCTCTAGGGTTCCTGACTTTTCTGCTTCCCGACGGTTGGACTTCCTTGCGACCCAGTATTTTTGTGACCTACGACCTGAGTCGTTGTTGCGACCTGCGACCTAGTCGCTGGGTCGCTAGGTCGCGCCGTCGGGCATTTACCAAGGGGTGTGACTTCGCGACCTGGCGACCTCCGCGACTTGCGACCCAGGGCAATGTGCGACCTTGCGACCTCCTTGGATTTGCGACCCGCGACCTCGACAGATGTTGCGACCTGCGACCTAGTCGTCGGGCCGCCGGGTCGGGCCGGGTCGCCGGCCGCCGGTCGCGACCGTGACTTAGGAAAATTTGCGACCCGAAGACTCCTGCGACTCAAGAAGAGATCACGACCGGCGACCCAAGTGTACTTGCGACCGCAACCTACGACCCCGAGATTTGCGACCCGCGACCTACGACCTCAGCAGATTTGCGACCTGCGACCTTGGGCAGATCAGTGAGTTCCTTGGAGTTTCGCCAGCATCTACTTGTTTTGAAAATGGTCTCCTTGTTTGCTGGGGAAAACCTTGGCTCTTATGTGCAAATAGAGAGGTTCTTCCTGCAATAAAATAACCCAGGTTACATGTCTTCATGATTTGAATAATAATAATAATGGGGTAACATTAATTATTTGCAAAAACAAAAACGATGACTTTAGACCCCTGTGTGGTCAGGTATGGTGCCACAGCGTGGTCTTCACTAAGCTCTAAGTGTTTGCAGTGGAAACTATTGATAAGACCCTAGCAGCGGCTGGTTGCAATGAGCTAGGGGTCGCGCTCTTCATTGCTGCACAGAGTGCGAATTGGTGATTCATCTTCCTTTGGGGATGATTTCCATGTGCTTAAACAAAGTCGTTGTGATGGTCTTTCATGCAACATCGCACCAGAATGTTTCCTCTTCCAGTAACCTGTTTCGAACAACAACGATTATTTTCACCTTTTACCGCATGCAGCAGCATGCATGTTCTCTTAATATGTCAGGTTTGTTATTTTCACTACATTTTGTTCGATGCTATACGCGACGCACAGTCAATTTTGAAAGTGGGATCATGCATATTGATCGCGCTGGCCTTTCTTTATGACATGTGTTAAAGGATGCACGACATAGCCATCAAAGTTTCTCTCTTCACGTCGAACAGATGTATACGGTGTCTAAATCCTTTTGGAGTGCGCATTATTTTCAGGGCAACGATAGAATATGTTTGCATCTTGTTTAGTTTCAGGTTAGGAAACAATCTCCAGCAAAACTTCTTTCCTCGCTAAAAAAAATATTCGGTAACATTCCATGCGGAACCTCTGATAACCGCATACAATTGGAAAGAATCCGCAGCATCACAATTACTATTCGTGCATGGCCGCATGCATTGGGTAGCCTGCATGTGATATGGCATGAGGAGTAGGAAATCACGCTAACATGAACAAAAATCAGCAGCTTGACGGGAAACGAGACACGTGGGAGATCATTCTAGGGTCGATTATAGTGCATGCATTTGTGTTTCCCGATGGGGTCGCAGGTCGGAGAATTCCTTGGGTCGCAGCTTCTCATGGGCAGCTCATTCTGCGACCCTGCGACTTGGAAAACATGCGACCCTGGGTCGCTGGGTCGCGAAATTGGCTGAGTCGCAGCCTTAGGCAGTGTTTGATCTGTACGCTTCACGGCGATTTCAATGACAATCTCGTAACATTAAAATCGTCAACGTCTTCTAGATGCTTTCTATTTATCGTGTCAAATTGATTCACGTCGCCTTGTTGTCGACGATCTAAACGAATCATCTCTATGTTAGAATGACGGCTAGTGAACGAGTTATGGCGACGGGTTATGGATAGGCGGTGACAAGTTATACTTATAACAATCACATCATATAAGAGGGCACTGGTAACTTATTGGCATATGCGGACTTATTCTATTAAAGAACTTGAAGTTGAAAATACTTTTCTTAGACTCGCTTGCGATATAGGTGATGAATAGCTGTCGTTTTTACCTCTTTCAACATTTTCAAGTCATTTGCAAAACAGAGCGGTGGTATTCAAGCACAATCAACTCCGCAATTTTTGGTTATTCTCGGTGAACAATGATATTATTAAGGACTACTCGTATGCCGAATTTGATTAAGAAAATTTGAGGCTTAATATACACGCTTCCTTGGGGAATTCCAAGACGATCCGATGCAATCAGTATTGCAGGAAGATTGGGTTTGCCAGCTCATATATTAGATAATGCTCAGCAACCTTATCAATGCCCCTTGCTTCGAATGATCGAGCTTGCCATCTGCTACTTAGCAATCAAGCTGGGATTGTCTCCTGAGGATGTTTGGAGTGCGAGGTCGATGATATTTGTGCGCATGCACATAACAACTGCTTTCGTTGTTTAACCAGTGAAATGATTGGAATGCACATCCCTTCGTTAACCCTTGTTCTGGTTTTTTCAACGCCGTGGTTTAAAACCACACTTGCGCATCATTCAATATAAGTATATGGGTTGTCACTTAGACTCGATTCAATAGCCTTCGTTTTGCACCCGATCGCTATTTCACAGGAAGCATCGGCATAAATGCTATCGGCTTGTCAATGCTTCCACTTCTAGATTGTTGTCACGCTCTTCTTTTGAAGTTCTGAACGCAAATTTTTTGGTCATGGTATATATGTCCGCTTTCCATATTTAAAACTCCTCGTATAGAACATTTACACCAACTTGTAAATGGTTCGTGTACCATATTCCCAATGTAAAATTGCTCTATATACCGCTCAAGATGTTTTATCGTGGATTGAAACCGCACTGCACAATCGAAATAATTACTCCATGTGACGTGTCCATACAATCATGTGAAGGTCTAACCATATATACTCCGTGCCACTTGGATTACAACCGCACTAATGTAATGTTTGCCCCCATTTGTAATCGCCAGGTTTCGCTATAGCTTGACCGTGTTTGCATTATAACGTTAATCAAGCATGTACTATATTATTCCAAACTTTTACGTAAGTCGAAAAAAGCTATCGAACCTTTGCACACCGCTCCACGTTTTAAAAATAAAACACGACCATTATATATTCACCCAATACGTAGACTTCGGCATGGAAAATTTGCGTCCATATATAATTCTTTGGCTCCATGCAACGTAAACATTGGTTTCGTTCCACCATTTCAATCTTTAAAGTTGACCATCTTATATATATCTGCCTCAAATGTTTTAACATAGATTAAAAAATCATATGTGTTTGCCCCTTGGCATAAATATACAACGCAACTTTGACCCCTCACCTGCGCGCCCTTTATAATTTTATCACTTTGTTTTGCCCCGCAATTTCTTATGGCCTTGAAACCACATGGATTTTGCCTTGGTTTAATTGTATAAAACCATAACTTTTGCACCCACCGTGAAGCTTGGGTTTAATAAAAAAAATAAAAAAATTGCTTCTCAAAGGTGCGTTTAGATATTGAAATTGTGCCAACACTATTAATGCGCCAATTTCCTGAACAATCAACCCTAAATCTCACCAACAAACCTACCTCTGTACTTTGATGAATGATGAGGCACTGAAAGAAGAAAATTCAAACTGAATCACCAAATTGACAGTGATGAACTCTTCGATGCTTATCAAGACGCATTCGAAATCGTGAACCATTTCACTCAATTGCGGAAAATAGAAGAAACCCCTTTTGCTGTGCCATTGTATTGCCAACATCAACATGAGTGCTTTCGCACTGCTGCCTGGCGCGAGAATGCCTTGAATGAGATCGTCATTCTCTAGAGAAATCTTCTGAGTCTGCTTGGTTCGCCTAGGCTATACTTCGGGCTAGATTCAACGAAGTGGCGAAATATGTTCCTTTGCGTGCACCCATCGACATTGAGATAGTATGATGCAGGATCTGGACATTTCCAATGGAGCGCTTTAAATCATCTGGTGCGCACTAGTGAATAAAGCTTTTGCATCAGTGACATAGAAGTTCTTTTCTGATCAACGCGCATAACACCATCCTCCTTTTAACAGTACTGATCACTTGCTCCTACTCCTCCCCTGTTCCATAACTTTGACCTCGTCGTTGAGCACAATTTTATTACACTTGATGTCGTGACACGACTGAAGAGTTTGTCACCTGTGGGGTTGACTTGCGTGGAACATTACGACATCATAATTATTCTTCAATAGTGATGGCAACAGATAAAACATATGAGACTAACAAACTTAAAATACGTATTCAATCAACATGTTTAGTGACCCACGGTGAGAGGGCCTTTAATCGTCAATACACGAAAGGTTCCTATTCAAATGTATGCATGGCAGTATATGGCATGATTACAACAACGACACCTAATCATGATGACGAGACAACTCATGAGGGGTTGGGGATAGGTCGGCAGGATGTCACTGACTGAAGGTCAGGTGAAAGACTTTAACGCCTAGACGAGCAGAGGGGGAACCCGAAATTTTAAATATACCCAAAATTTTGGGTGGTGTTGTAGCAGCTACAACAAATGGCGAACCACTGGTAGAATCCAGCATCTCTGTCAATATCACCACAATAGTCTGAGTCCGGATAATGATGCAAGGGAATATTGAACAAGTTCCGTGGGTACCGTTTGTATTACTTTGGCCCTTTACAGCTACACCTAATCCTTCTGCTTCAACTAAGTCCCGCTAATCAGAAACACATTAAAGAGAAAGCTCACAGACGCCAGTAGCTTGTTGATGATGTGAAGAGCAAGGCACTGGGTTTATTATTCTCAAGATTTTTAAAGTAAGCTTCTGGTGTTGCTCCGCTGCCAGCAGGCCTGGACAGTACCCCGGCGGAGTCACTTCAAGAAATCACAAACGTTGCTCCACTGCCAGCGAGCCTGGTCAGTACCCCGGTGGAGTCGTTGCATTACCTCTCTGCGCAGGAAGCCTTTCTCGATCCTTTACCCTTATTTGTTTCATGTGCTTACAACACTTATTTTCATGTGCTCGTGGCACTTATTTTCATGTGCTCATGGCACTTATTTTTCATGGGCGGATGAGGGATCCCGACTTATTTTACGAGCAAGAGAGGTTGTTTCTTGTGTTACAGAAACTGAAATATATCCTGATTTGGCTTTGCCCTTGTGCCGAACCTTCACATCCCATCTACCACAATAGGTGAAGCGTGCAAAACAGGTCATTAAGATGTCCAAGACTATGCTGGGCACAAGGCTTAGGCTACGGGTAGGGGTCATTCGAACTCATTAGGTCTCCAATAAGCAACCAGCTCGTATCTCCCTAGCTAAATGAGTTTCGACTCATAGGCATCCTGTTGAGAATGCGACTTCAATGACTCGTCCTAAGAGAAAGCTGCCTCTTGAGATAGCCACCACCACCTCATGCCAAAACAATGGAGTTACTACTTCAGCAATCGGGGCAAAACAAGACTGCAAGGTGATAGGTTTGTAATGAGGGCTCATGGAGTGGCAGGCGACATGACAGAACTGATGTGAGGAAGAGAGAGAGTACGACGCAATGTAAAAGGTGAGGCTCAGGATGCGATGCAATGCCATGTGCGAGAACGATCAACTAGTTGTAGGTGGCATAGAGGCGCAATACAAACAATGATTATTTATGCAACAACAAGCAACTGAAAAGGAAATGAAAGAAAATACTTGTAACATGATGTTGCCTAAGATATTAATCGTAAACAAAACAACAAAACAAACTTTTAACCTATGAAGTAAAAATTTGGCAAGTAAAATTAACTTTGAACTAAAAATTTTATTGCAGGTCCTAGCTAGCCTACACCTAAACCCTAGTTAACGAATAATGCGGTCAGGTTAGGTAAACTCAGTTTTCCAGTGTAGCCACCTTATTAGTTTGCATCCTGCAATGACAATAATGATCAGGATCAGAGCCAGTATCCAAAAAAGTGCAGTAGAAACAAAACTTACCTGAGGAGCAGGTGCAACGACAGGACAATCATAGATACTTATCAAAGAACATGCCAGAATACGAGGTGCGAGCTGAATCCCACTCTCATCTTGATACACAGCAATCTATTCTTGAAACTCAACATTATTGATAAATGACACCAAATCATTCACGCACGATCCTAGATCTGAGGGGTGATGGGTAAGCCAATTCCTATTTGCAAGCACATTCACTGGATGGGGTTGGTCGAACGAACCAGCATGCTCATTATGGTAGTGAGGATCATCAGTTTTATGGAATGGAAACAATAAGCAAGTGCCAGGCGAATTATAGATGCATGCGCATCCAAGCGTAGAAACCCTAGTTTGGAAAACCCTAGCTCGAGGTTTCTCTTGGGTTTGGTCAAGGGTATGAGGATCCGAATCCACTTTCAATGTAGGCTGCAATTCCTCACTGCCTTGAAAAAACTTCGGACTTTCGAGCGGAGGGCTTCCCAACTTCGATGGTTGGGCAAGATCAACAAGTGACTGGATGTGACCATGGATTGTGGTGAGTTGCAAAATGTCAGTGGGCTTTGTATCAATTTGGTCGAACATTTGCGCACTGACAGATTGATAATCCAAAATGTCAGATTCTCCAGATTTGCCAGGATGGGGTGAATTTGACGCGTTTATGCTGGGAGGAGCGTGGTATTTGGGGATCGTCATCTCAGAAATGGTTGGCAGAAGCTGAAGCGCTTCGACTTTTTGATGGGTACTTGAAACTTCCCAAAGTGTAGCATCGATTGCTGGTGTCTCCATATGGTCGGAAAAAAGATGTGAGTGACAATCCTCAGTGATATGATTGAATATGTTTTCAGATAAGGAGTGATCGCTACAAACATCGATGTGGTCGAGTTGGGCACCTGGCATGTCAGGCTCCCCAAGAGTTACCGACTGGGATGGATCAATAAAGAGGACATCTTGAGGTTTCCCAATCAAATAATCACTCCCATGGCTGTCTAAAGATTCCGAGTGAGACAGATCAGATTTAAAAGATTCATCGATTTTAGACTGTGATTGTGAAACACCACCTGCGTGCTTATGATTTTCGCCAATACCAGTATAAGAAAACTCTGAATGTCTAGACAAATTTACTGGTATGGCGGGATCAAGAAACAAACTAGGGAACAATGAATGAAAAGATTGAGTCGCATGGGCGTTAACCCTACAAGGCTTTTCAACACGTGCATTCAAAGGACACAAAGATCTGGCAGACGTTGTAAGGGAATCAACTTTATGCGGGGTAGGAGTCGATTCATAGTCCGTATGTGAACTAGATTCATCATCCGAATCTGAACTAGATTCATAATCCAAATATGAACCAGATTCATAATCACGACATGAAATTATCATAGTCCGTATGTGAACTAGATTCATCATCCGAATCTGAACTAGATTCATAATCCAAATATGAACCAGATTCATAATCCAAATGTGAACCAGATTTAGGACTAAGTCCAGGAAGACATCGAGTGAGCTCGGGGTAGGTTTCATGAGCCAAAAGAGATAATGAGCCACTGGGGTGTTCAGATTCGACATGGTACGTGAAAGACTCAAAGTCAGAACAACTGTTGACTTGCGGATTGTCATAGGGAACACTAGGCTCAGGTCGGGTTGCTAACTGAAATGGTTCAAGGGAAACGAGAATCGCATACACGAACTGTTCTCTTAACAACCTCAAATCAACATCCTCTTCAGGGAACTCAAAACAATAATGAACGAATCTGATAGAGAACTCATTTAAAGATTCCTGAGGTTCCATTCTGATGTCATTTATCTTTAGTAAAACGTTATGAAAATCATACCTGTGAAAAGCTTGTTGTAATTCACTGGCGAGTTGTTCAAATGAATGGATGGAAGATTCCGGCAAAGTGCAGCACCATTGCTTAGCACGACCTTCGAGGGTGAGGAAGAAAAACAAACAAAACAAACCCTCATCGTCAATTTTATAGCACTCACCAAAGTCACAAAAATCTGAACAGTGTTGGGTTATGGACACCCCATTTTCACCATCAAATTTTAACTGGGACAAGTGATACATAAGTTCATCGGAGATGTAGTATCCAGGCTCATAAAACTCCGACAAACATCTCGGGAGAATGATTTTGGAACGAGCCATTACAGATATGAGATTAACTGCAGGCTCTTAGGGCTCAGCTTGTCATCTGGCCCCCCCCTTTTCGTTAAACATCTGGTCGGAGGTTCAGGCCCTCCTTCTAGCGCCAATTCTGTTGACGGGAAAATTTGTTCGGCCAACAGTAGGGGATCTCCCCGGTAAAAAGTCCCAATTAGACCTTAAACCGTTTGGAGTAGGGATCCCATCCCGGGTGTGGGTCCGGCTACCGCTTAAGACGCCTTCCCTTCTGGTCTCAAAAGAACCTGATCAAACCTACGGACACACACTTATTCATAGGATACGAAATACATGATTGATGCATGGAACATGTCTACAACACTATGCATAGCAAGAGAATGAATAAAACACATACGCCCGAAGAGATGCAGTTAACGGCACGTCTTTGGGGTCATGCTTGCAAGGTATCTTACCACAGAAGAAATAGTTCTTAATGGCAAGATTCCTTCTTACTTCTGAAAGATAAAACGAAATGCTAATAGACAAAGGTATTAACATTCATTTAGAAAACGATAGAACTGAACATCATTAACACAGCATAGATAAACATGATGCATAAATGATATTATTAGAAATACAGCTTCATTAATCATAGGATGTTCTGAAACTGTACAAGGAATACACACAGTGTTTGCACAGCAAAACACATCATGACCGTAGGGTGTTTTAACAAGTATCTGTATTCATATGCACAAGAGTATAATATTTCAATACAATGCCATGTAGCTCTTCTATTTCCAAAAGAAAAGCCCCTTTTACAAGTTCCCGAAGGAAGTATTTATAGGGCAAAGCTTTCCCTCTGGGGTCCCTGACTTTTCTGCTTCCCAATGGTTGGGCTTCCTTGCGACCCAGTCGTTTTGCGACCTGCGACCTGAGACGTTGTTGCGAGCTGTGACCTAGTCACTGGGTCGCTGGGTCGCGTTGTCGTGCATTTACCAAGGAGTGCGACTTAGCGACCTGGCAACCTCTGCGACTTGCGACCCGGGGCAATGTGTGACTTGTGACCTCAGAGAATATGCGAATTGCGACCTTGGCGTATTTGCGACCCGCGACCTACTTGAATTTGCGACCTGCGAACTTGGCAAACTTGCGACCTGCGACCTACGACCTCAGCAGATTGGCGACCTGCGACCTAAGAAGATTTGTGACCTGCGACCTACGACCTCAGCAGATTTGTGACCTGCGACCTTGGGCAGATCAGTGAGTTCCTTGGAGTTTCACCAGCATCTACTGGTTTTGAAAATGGTCTCCTTGTTTGCTGGGGAAAACCTTGGCTCTTATGTGCAAATAGAGAGGTTCTTCCTGCAATAAAATAACCCAGGTTACATGTCTTCATGATTTGAATAATAATAATAATGGGGAAAAATTAATTAATTGCACAAACAAAAACGATGACTTTAGACCCCTGTGTGGTCAGGTATTGTGCCGCAGCATGGTCTTCACTAAGCTCTGAGTGTTTGCAGTGGAAACTATTGATAAGACCCTAGCAGCGGCTGGTTGCAATGAGCTAGGGGTCGTGCTCTTCATTGCTGCACAGAGTGTGAATTGGTGATTCATCTTCCCTTGGGGATGATTTCCATGTGCTTAAACAAAGTCGCTGTGATGGTCTTTCATGCAACATCGCACCAGAATGTTTCCTTTTCTAGTAACCTGTTTCGAACAACAACGATTATTTTCACCTTTTACCGCATGCAGCAGCATGCACATTCTCTTAATATGTCGGGTTTGTTATTTTCACTACGTTTTGTTCGATGCTACACGCGACGCATAGTCAATTTTGAAAGTGGGATCATGCATATTGATTGCGCTGGCCTTTCTTTATGACATGTGTTAAGGGATGCATGACATAGCCATCAACGTTTCTCTCTTCACGTCAAACAGATGTATACGGTGTCTAAATCCTTTTGGAGTGCACATTATTTTCAGGGAAACGATACAATATGTTTGCATCTTGTTTAGTTTCAGGTTAGGAAACAATCTCCAGCACATCTTCTTTCCTCGCTAAAAAAAATATTTGGTAACATTCCATGCAGAACCTCTGACAACCACATACAATTGGAAAGAATCCGTAGCATCACAATTACTATTCGTGCATGTCCGCATGCATTGGGTAGCCTGCGTGTGATACGGCATGAGGAGTAGGAATTCACGCTAACATGAACAAAAATCAGCAGCTTGACGGGAAACGAGACATGTGGGAGATCATTCTGGGGTCGATTATAGTGCATGCATTTTTGTTTCCCGATGGGGTCGCAAGTCGGAGAATTCCTTGGGTCGCAGCTTCTCATGGGCAGCTCATTCTGCGACCGCTGCCGACTTGCAGAAGCTTATCTCATTCTGGGTGTTGAGTCTATAGTGGTGATCGCAGCCTTAGGCAGTGTTTGATCTGTGCGACCCTATGACCTGTTCAATAACAATCTGCTCCAACGATTGAAACTTTGGCTCGCAACGTCTTCAAGATGCTCTGCGCCCTGTTTTCGATCGTCAAATTGATCGCATGTCTACCTGTTCTACGTGGATCTAAAACTGAACCATCGCCCATTTTCAATGTGTTCAGATGGTTATACTCATGTTGTTCATGCTAACGAAGGAAAAAGGTGCTAATTATAACGGTCCAAATACTGGAGGAAAAATAGCTATCATCAAGGCAGAGGGGCTAGCTGCACCGATGGCAAAATGAGAATTTATTTGCTAGCAGTAGAACCAGTGAAAATACCCTTTCTTTGACTCAGTTTTGCAGATATAGGTGATGAACAGTCATTAAGTCAGTCTCTTTCAACATTTTCAGGTCATTTGCAGCAGATCGAGGGTATTCAAGCACAATCAACTGGGCGCTCTTTGGTTCTTCTCGATGAATAATGATGGTTTGAGAATGCATGCGCGGAATTTGATGAAGAAAATTTGAGGCCGACATACACGCTTCTTTGGGGAATTCCAAGACGATCCAATGCAATCAGTATTGCAGGAAGATTGGGTATGCCAACTCATATATTAGATAATGCTCAGCGACCATATGAATGCCTCCTGCTTTGAATGATCGAGCTTTGCCATCTGCTACTTAGCAACCAAGCTGGGATGTCTCCTGAGAATGTTTGGAATGCGAGGTCGATGAAATTTGTGCGCATGCACATAACAACTGCTTTTGTTGTTAACCAGTGAAATGATTGGAATGCACGTCCCTTCGTTAACCTGTGTTTTGGTTTTTTCAATGTCGTGGTTTAAAACCACACTTGAGCATCGTTCAATCACAGGGTATGGGTTAGCACGATTCTACAGCTCCGCCTTTAATTCGACTGCTATTTCGTTACAGTTACTACACAATGCTATTGTGGCTTGTCAACGCTTCCACTCTAGATTGTTGTCATGTTCTGCTTCGAAGTTCTGAACGCAAATTTTTTGGTCGTTGTATATATGTGTCCGCTCCATATTTAAAACTTTGGCGTAGAGCATTTACACCAACTTGTAACGTGTTCGTGCGCCATATTCCAACGTAAAATTCCCTGCCATATATACCCGCTCCGCATGCTTTATCGTGGATTGAAACTGCACAATCGAAATAATTACTCCATGCGACGTGTCCATACAACTACGCGTAAGGTCGAAACCATATATACCTGCGCCACTTGGATTACAACTGCACCGTCAGAATGTTTGCTCCCATTTGTAACTGCCTATGGTTTCGCTATAGCTCTGACCGTGTTTGCATTATAACGTTAACTGCTGTATGTACTATATTGGCTCCAAAATTTTACGTTTTGCACACGGCTCCACATTTTAAAAATAAAACACGACCATTATATATTCACCCAATACGTAGACTTCGGCATGGAAAACTTTGCGTCCATATATGCAACGTAAACATTGGTTTCGTTCCACCATTTCAATCTTTAAAATTGACCATTTTATATATGTCTGTCTCAAAAGTTTTAACATAGATTAAAAAATCATATGTGTTTGCCCCTTGGCATAAATATACAAAGCAACTTTGACCCCTCGCTTGCGCGCCCTTTATAATGTTATCACTTTGTTTTGCCCCGAAATTTCTTATGGCCTTGAAACCACATGGATTTTGCCTTGTTTAAATTGTATAAAACCATAAATTTTTCACCCACCGTGAAGCTTGGGTTTAATAATAAAAAAAATTGCTTCTCAAAGGTGCGTTTAGATATTGAAATTGTGCCAACACTATTAATGCGCCAATTGCCTGAACAATCAACCCTAAATCTCACCAACAAACCTACCTCTGTACTTTGATGGATGATGAGGCACTAAAAGGAGAAAATTCAAACTGAATCACCAAATTGATAGTGATGAACTCTTCAATGCTTATCAAGACGCATTCGAAACCGTGAAGCATTTCACTCAACTGAGGAAAATAGAAGAAACCCCTTTTGCTGTGCCATTGTATTGCCAACATCAGCACGTGCGCTTTCGCACTGTTGCCTGGCGCGAGAATGCCTTGAATGAGATCGTCATTCTCTAGAGAAATATTCTGAGTCTGCTTGGTTTTCCTGGGCTATACTTCGGGCTAGATTCAACGAAGTGGCGTGATATGTTCTTTTGCATGCACCCATCGGCATTGAGATGGTATGATGCAGGATCTGGACATTTCCAATGGAGCGCTTTAAATCATCTGGTGCGTGCTAGTGAATAAAGCTTTTGCATCAGTGACATAGAAGTTCTTTTCTAATCAACGTGCATCACACCATCCTCCTTTTAACAGTACTGATCACTTGCTCCTGCTCCTCCCCTGTTCCACAACTTCGACCTCATCATTGAGCACAATTTTATTACCCTTGATGTCGTGACACGACTGAAGAGTTTGTCACCTGTGGGGTCGACCTGTGTGGAATATTACAACATCATAATTACTCTTCAATAACGATGACCACAGATAAAACACATGAAACTAACAAGCTTAAGAGAAGTGTTCAAGCAACATGATTAATGACCTACAGCAGGAGTGCTTTTACTCGTCAATACACAAAAGGTTTCATTTAAACGTATGCATGGCAACCTCGCTACACTTGGCGCGACTGCGACAAGAGTGTTCGGGCGCACGCTGGATGATCCTTCCCACATATGGTGTGATTGCAACGATGACATCGGATCATGATGGCGAGGAAACTCATGAGGGGTTGGGGATAGGTCGGTGGGATGTAGATGATTGCAGGTCGGGTGGAAGACTTTAACACCTAAGCGAGCAGAGGGGGAACCCGAAATTTTAAATATAGCCAAAATTTTGGGTGGTGTTGTAGCGGCTACAACAGATCCTAAAACTAATTTAAAGAATCTCATATCAGGAGTAAACTCATCATTTCCTTCTTCTTCTTCTTCAGCTTCAGGTTCACTGACATCTTCAGGATATCTCTGTTGTCCTACTTCTATTGCTTCCAATCTGGCTTGAATCTGCTGCATAGTCTCTAAAAATTCAGCATTTGCAATTGGTCTACCTCTTCTTCTACCAGCACCACCTCCTCTACCAATTCTGACAGCCATAATGGATTTATTTTTCTGAATTTTGGAAGCTTTTTTAGTGTCTGAAAAATTCTCTAAGGATTGCTTTGATACCACAAATTATGGATGTGTGGGCGCAAGCGTTAAGGAGAGTTGTTCAAATTTTGCTACAATGTTTTCTAGTTCAGGAGGAATTTGTTCCTGATCTTTGTCTCCACTCTCGGTCATCAAAATTTATTAAATCTGCTTGATTTTTCTAATAAAATGATATGCAAAAGAAAAATTCCCCTTTACCCTTCGAAAACATTATAACTCACTTTTAAACAATGTTAAACCTTTAGAAACAATGTTTAAAACTTTCGGCAATGTAATAATTTACTTTGAAGCAATGTTTAAAACTTTCAGAAATGGGGTTTCGGATTTCAAAATCCTTAATAAAACTCTAATGAATAAAATCCATTGGGTCCATAAATTTTTATTAACCTCCACGCCTATCGACGCGAACACCGTCGGATCTCCAACACATATGATCGGACGGCTATCGCGTTCCAACATCCCCTGCACTTTATCAATCAAAAGTCACACGAAACTGGCGGTTTTACCACTGTGATGTGTCGCGCTTTTATTTGATCACGTTTAAATATACAAAACCACTCGCAACCCCAAAAGCGGTGCGCAAACAGTGACTGGTTTTTTTCAAAACCGCTTGGGCTACAAAATTTTGTTTTCAAACGCATTTAAACACGAATTTTCGCTGGTTCTTTGTTTTTTCCCTCTCACACTGTCTCAACCCTTTTTTGCTCTGTAACTCAATAAACATAGATCATTTATCGAATAACCAATCTCAAGCCAAAGAAAACAGAATTTCTTCAAATTCCTCTGAATTCTTTACACATAAGTTAATACGCTTAAATTCTACACAGAAACATAAATCCAATGAATTTCGAAGAGATGAAACCCTCCGGGAATTTTCCAAGCATACAACAGATAAATAAATTCTGCAAATTTTATTCACTTAGAGGAAAAATCCTCTCAATCAAATCTTCTACGACCCAATTCGATTTCCTCCTTCTCAGAGGTTACATTTATAGTTTTTTTACATAATAGCTGACCTCCTCTTGAGGATCAAATTCTCCTAATTTAGATAAAATCCTAATTACATAATATCTTCCCTAATTTTGTCAACTGAAAGCTAAATATGCTGAATCTAATCTAAAACTGTTCAATCTTCCTAGATACTAGTTCAACCCTATCTAGTACAATTGTAAATTGACAGCTAAAGGCACCAACACCTTTGCTTGTAACTTTTTTTTGGATTTTTGGAATAATTAATGAAGCCTTGTCTCTAAGCCTCATGCTCCTGCATCAAATTATGTTACAAGAAACCTTAGGAGTTTTGGAGGCTATAATGTAGTCTCTTTGTAAAATGATGTTTAGATGGTCTTTCGTTAAAGTTGATGCAAAAGGTAGATCAAGAGGTCTGGCGTTGGGTATCATTGATAGTCGATTAAGGTTGTTAAACTCTTGGAGTTCCGACTGTGCTTTGGGGGTGGAGGTATACTCATCGGAATTATGTATTGAATTATCATTGGTAAATATATATGGTCTGTATCAGGACATGGTTGCTTACTGGAACACACTTTTTCCTAATTCTTATATGAAAACCACAAACCTATTTGAGACTTGGGGCCCCTAGGCACAATCCAACCCTCTAGTGGATTTCCTTTTGAAAAAGATTCAGGATGGCAGCCTTATTGACCTCAATATGATAAAATTGTGCCCTACATAGAGGAACCGAATAGTTGGGGATGCCCGGGTGGCAAAGAGACTGGACCAATTTCTGATAAACAAGGCTCTCTTAACACAAATTCCTTATTTTAGATAGTGGGTGGGGGTTAGAGAGGATTTTGATCATCTCCCTGCCCTTCTAGAGCTGAAAGGGACTAGTAGTATTCCCAGTGCCCCTTTCAAGTTCAATTCTGATTGGTTAACAAAGCCCTCTTACAACCAGTTGGTTAAGGATGTTTGGAGGCACCTGGATTACTCTCAGGACACATTTTTGGCATCAGCCTTCATGGATAATCTTAAAATATTGAAATACGAAACAATCAGATGGGAAAGAGCTTAAAGTTGAGGGATGAAGAGGATCTTAAGATAATTGGATTGGAGTTATAATACCTGGAAATTCCAAAGACGGACAGGTATGAAACAGAGGAGAAGAGAGAAAGGATCAAGTTCCATGAGACTGGAAGGATAAATATTTTAAATGATAATTAAGAATAGTGGCAGCTCAAAATATGAGTTATTTGGCTTTCAGTGGGGGATGATAATTTAAAGTTCTTTCAAAATTATGCAAAGGGAAGGAAGAACTCCAATAATATTTGGGAAAGAGCAGGTGGAGGGTGGCAAAGAAAAACCTTTTTATAATCTGGAAAGTATGGTAAATTACTATTTCAAAAATATTTTTAAGGCTCAGGAGGATTCTTCCATAAAAGAGGTCATTATAGTTGCAGAAATTTTCCCTAAATATGCAAAGGAGTTAGAAAATAATTACTTATGACACTTGTCTCAAAAATTGAAGTCGAAGAAATCCTGAAAAGGATACAAAAATGTAAAAGTCCAAGGCCTAATGGTTGGATGGTCAAATTATTCAAACATATTTTTCACCTACTAGGTGATGAACTTGTCACGGGTGGTGGAAGAATCCAGGTCCAGGGGTCACATTCATGAGCCTTTCAATTCCACCTTTATTGCTATTATCCCAAAAACTCAAGTTCTTGGTTCCTTTGAAGAGTACATACCAATATCCCTAAGTAACTATATTTATAAAATTATTGTCAAAGTAATAGCAACTCGTTTAAAACCAATTTTGTATAGGAATATATCAAAGGAGCAGTTTAGGTTTCTAGATGGCACACAAATCCATGAGGCTATTGGAGTCACCCAAGAATCGATGCATAATATCAAAAGAAGTAGACGCAAAGGCATGATTGTTAAAATCAATTTTTCAAAGGGTTATGACATAATAAACTGGTTATACCTTTGACTCCTTCTGAGCCATCTGGGGTTTTGCATTGGTTTCATTAATTCTATCATGGGTTGTATTACAAATGTTTCTTTTGCAATTCGTAAAAATGGGGTTGCTTCAAAATTTTTCCTTAGTCAAAGGGGGCTTAGGAAAGGTTGTCCCTTGTACCCTCTTCTACTTCTTCTGGGTGTTGAAGGCCTTGGCTAGTTGATCTCGGCCGCAAAGTGAAATGGAAACCTCAAGGGAATTGAAATTGAAACTAACTTGTTAATTTCCCATCTACTTTTTGTAGATGACATTCTCCTTTTCAAAAATGGTTCCATGGAGGATTTACAAAAATTGAATTATTCCCTTGATTTGTTCCTTTAAGCAACCAAAATGTGCATTAATGCTCAGAAGTTCTCAATTTTTCATGCAGGTTTTTTTGGGATTGAAGTGGATTGGATCACTTTAATTTTCCCCTTTGACACTAAGCTTATCGGTGGCAGATTTAAATGCCTTGGTTTTTATCTAAAGCCTAACTCATACAAGAAGTAAGATTGGTTTTGGTTGATTGCAAGAATTGAAAATCGGATAAAATCTTGGAGTTTCTAGTGGTTTTCGAGAGTGGAAAGATTGGTCCTCATCAAATTGGATCTCATGGATTTCCTGGTTTATTGGATCGCTTTAACTTGGGTGCCTAAAGGTATTCAAACCAAAATAAGGAAATTGTGCAGTCGGTTTTTGTGGGCAAGTGTTAAAGAAAAAGTGGTCCTCCCTTGGGTTGCGCGGGACAAAATTGTGCGACCTAAAGTACTGGGGAGGATGGGGGATTAAGTAGATTCATTCTTTCGATATATCTCTGGCAGATAAATCTCGATGGCGTTTTCTTTCTATGGATAATATATGGATTGTTGTGGTTAAAAGGAAGTATTATCAATCTGGAACCCTTTGATGACTGGATGAGGAGAGAAGATAAGAATACATAAAATTCCTTTGCGATTTGGAAGGCAACAATAGACACATTTAATATTGTGGAAGTTGGGATAGCTTGGGATGTTAGCCATGGTGAAAAAATTCATATTGGCCTCGACCCGTGGGTTGGTTTCAACGAGGATTATGCTTTTTCAAGGGAGATTCTAGAATTCCTCAATGGCCATGGGATTACATTTCTAAATTATATTAAGAATGCAGTTTCTTCCACCTTTTGGCATCAAGGATGGAAATCAACCGAGGACTTAATTTTACACCCTTGTTGGGGTGAATAATGGCAGAGATTCATAGGTGAACTAAATTGCTCAGGTGTCAGAATTAGAGACAGACCTGACTCCATCAGATGGTTACATGTGTCATCTGGTAGTTACTCTCCTAAATATGGCTATATCTATCTAATGACGAGGAAAGATTGGAGAGTCTACGAGTCGTTTTGTAATCATATTTGGAAATTGAAAACCTTGCAAAACCAAGAATTTAATTCTGGTGCATTTTAATGAACAAAATCTCCACCTGGGATAACCTCCTAAAATCGAAAAAACAAGGTCCTCGCTGGTGTAGTTTAAGAAAAAATGTTGAAGAATATGTCTCCATTTTTTCTTGCATTGTCCCTTTTCCTCCAAGGTTTGGGATGACACTTTGTCCCTCCTTGGGATAAGAAGGAAGTGGGAGGGGATCAATTGCAAGGAAGCTTGACAATTTTGGTGGAAGAAAATCTATGATGAAAACTTAAGAAACATTCCACTGATAATTTCTTGGGGAATTTGGTTGGCTCGTAATAAATTAATATTCCTCAGTCGTGCAAATGCCCCTTATTCGATGTTGTTGAATGCTCCTCGATTTTTTCTCTTTTACCTCTCCCTTCTAAAGGAATATTAAGGAAGAACTGATCAGGCCTGGCATTCCATGGGAATACTTTGATGGAGCCTTTGATGTTGGTGATAGATGTGGGGTTGGTTTAGTTATTTTCCTTGATGAGAACAAGATTTTTAAAGCTTCAGTGGGCCTTGGTACAACCTCCAATAACTATGATGAGTTACTTTCACTTAAGATTCTTCTATGTTGGATCAAATAACTATGAATTGGTTCTGTTCAAATTTTTGGTTACTCTATAGATGTTGTTAATTGGTTCAACTGCTTGCAGAGATGTCAAAATCATATTTTGATTCCAATATTAGATGAAATATTACAAATCAAAAGTCCTTATGATCATATATATGTTTTCCATATATACAGCGAACAAAACAACATAACGGACCTCCTTTCTAAGGAGGGTTTACAACATATTATGGGCTCCTGGAGGATAGTTGAACATTTTGATGGATCGATCTGTGTGTCATATCAATTGCGTTTTTCTCTATAGCTCGGTTTCTTTGTGTACAGATATTAGTTTTTATTTCAGTTGTTACCTTATGTACTGGTTCTATTTATCTTTATTGCTTGTGTATATTTTTGTATCATAACTACTTAACTACTATATATAGTGGGTTATTTTTGTTTTTTGGGTCATTTTCTCTACATGGGGAGGCTTGGTATTTTGGGATAGTAACTATGATATTATGGTTTTTTGTTGAGCAAATTGTTTCACTCGTTTTTGTATGTTGTGACATATTTTCAGTTTTTTGGGAAAACATATCAACATTACATAATGCTTTTGCATATACTATGTAACTTTTGATTTCGCTAATAAAAAGTTTGATTTTTCCTCGGGAAAAAATAAATAAATAAAATAATAATAATAATAATAATAAATAAATGAATAAAAAGAAAAAGAAAAAGAAAATTAAATAAAATAAATAAAAATAAAAAATAAAATTGTCATAAATCATGGGGAAGCACAACTAGCTGGAACACATTCTGAATGTTAGCCTTGTATCATGATCTTCAAAATAGTGTGCCAGGTTATTCATAAATCAAATTTGGTTCAACATTTTTCATACTCTGATATCAAATAAAATGAATCTACATTGACATAATGGTGGGGGCTAGCTCATCCACCAAATCAATTCATAGTAGAGATAGTTGAGAAATTTTGTGTATAATATTTATTTGTGATTTTCCTTGGAAAATTTTCTATTTACATTTACTTTTGAAAGTTTCTAAGTCAATTTTCATAATCACAAAAAAATCATACTTATTTTATATCTTAAATTTTTGTCTCTAATGACACGTAGTTCAATGATATTAGAACAAGAGTACTATGCAGAGTAAGTGGAAGGGATGGTTTTGGAATATCAAGATTTATTTCCATTACTTCCCTTAAACATTGGATTTGATATCTTCAATTATTGTTTACAGAGTGTCATATGTAGAAATTTCCACACAAGAAATAGTAACAACTGGTATTGGGACTAGAGCAGAGAGTTCCGAAGGTAAGCAAGGTTGAGAATGAAAATAGGTGGCAGAAAGGGACCAAGATATTTTTACTCATACAATGAATTAATTTTCCTATATGGATGAGAAATTTCATTGGTTGTTTTCGTATCAGTGGTATCTGAATCTGTCAATGAAAAAGAAAAGAAATATTGACATTTGTAGTTGTGGATTGAAAAATGTTGTAGAGAATTAGTGCTTGAAATTATGCAAAGAAAATACTTTCCTAATCTCACAACTGGGTGGAGTCCACATTATTCAGTAATATATTTCTCAATTGCTCAGGTTCTTTCCCACCTTTCTCTCCAGTATATTTCTTTCTTTACATATTCGCCAAGGGATTTCTATTACCTATTGCACACCTCACGAACACAAGAACTACAACAAATGTTCAAAAATCCATTCTTTGTTGTTTTCTTAGTGATATAAAATGGATTGTATAATCTAATAAGATAATTTGATTTCAACCAAGCTGATTTACAATTAGTCGATTTCTCCATCCATAATATTCATTATTATTCCATGTCTTTGGATACTTACCCTAATAACCTAAATTACATCCAAACATATAAATAATGCAATTTTCATATCTCATAATGTGCAAGCAAATAGTCTGTTTAAATTTTTATCTGATTCAAAATATTTTTTCACTAAAAATCATTTACAAGACTTGCAAAGAACCAAAAATCAAATATTTGTAATGGATGCTAAAAAAATTTCTCAAGAAATCAACATTAATAGGGAAGCAAAACACAAGAAAAGAGGCATAAATCCTACACAACAATCTCCATCATTCACACCTAGTAATTTTGCAACCTCATCCTCCAGTCTAGGAAAGAGAAAAGGTTATTCCACTGGAAAAATAGTTCATGGTGAGCTATCAGGTCACCAATATTATGAAGAGACTTCAAATATTCATTCGAAACAAAGAGCATATGATTCAAAAAACCAAATCCAAAAATATTGCAAATAGAGAATCCATTGAACAAGCTATAGATGTGGAAAATGACAGTGGTGTAACACCTGATTGGGTCACTTCTTGTTTAGCAGAGAATCATAAAATAATGGAGTAGGTTGCAGAAGAGGTCACTATTTTTTATGAATCTCATGTCACATTGCAAAATTCAAAATATGACAAGGACAACAAAAAATTGAGAATTAAAAAAGTAAAAGTTCAAAATAAAAATATTATTGATCAAGAACAAACAGATATTGATCTGTCTTCGTTGGATCCAAGAGGCTTGTGGTATTCCATCAATATATGAGTCATGCACTTGCACAGTCTATTGATGAATAGACTGCAAAAAATATGAGACTAAAAAAATATTTAAAGAACTAGAAGACACTCTAAATTTGGGTCCTTTGTTAATGACTCCAGTGGCAATAAAAACACCACCATTGTCATTTTTTCTCCTACTACACTGCACAGATCTAATAAAGTTTTCAATCTACTCAATGTAGTCAAATCATATATCATCAATAGCATATGCCAAATATTAGAAACTATTAATCATGCATGGAATGTAGATTTTGATTTAATGTGTTTGCAATAGGAAATTAAGACATTTGTGAATTTGGTTAATAGTAATCTTGAGCTAGATAAGAAATTCGTTGACAATGATATAGTTACTTTTATTCAAAGGCATGGTTTACTCTCTGATATAGAGAAAAAAAAAGGGGGGGACTTCCAAATGCTAATCGAATAAAGCAAGTGGAAGTTGGATGGTCTGAGAGAATCAATACACTACAGTAAATCATTTCTGAATGTGATAACCTAAGCAATAGAAGAGGTGATGCCTATATGAAGACAATAAAAATTGTACAAAACCTAAATGATACATGCATCGTATGCAATTTCAACTTAAATTTAAGAGACACGCTAAAATCTTAATTGAACGAGCTAAAATAGTCAATGGAAATAGAGTTTGATGACATAATTGAATTTACTGCAGAAGAAATTACCAAATACCTAATTACTATTGTTAGCATCAATAATGAGATCTTTTTCTTGGTTGTGTAGATGTAAGAATAATCTAGAGAAATTGAAAATGAAATATTCAATAAAAATGTCAAAATGGAGATTACAGTTGCTCCTAAAAGAGAATTCATTAAAAATACGGTGGAAATATTTTTTAAAGAAATCATGAACCCAATATAAATCTAACAGAAACACAAGAAACATGATTATAACAACTCTACGGACTCTACTAGGGATTCTTTAAACTGCACTGTTCTGAACCTTCTGTGTCCTCTGCGTTGGCTCGCATGGCACCTCCTATGGGGTTGAATGGCATCCACTCTTACAAGTCAATGACTGATAATCACTCTAGCCAAAAACCACTATGAATCAGCACTCCTCACATGCATTCTCAGCAAGCCAAGCCAACAACGTCGTCAAACTCTGGCAACAAACCAACAGTTGCTAAAATGCAGGAATCACCTACCAAATAAATCCAAATTTTGGGTCCCTGTCGGTCGCAAACTCAAGAAGTCTCTCTTCTTGAGGTCCCAATGGAAAAATTAGGATCCACCACTGAAAGGATGAAGGAAAGAGAGTTGATCTGCAAATTCATCAGCCCTTTCCCAGCAAAAAGAAATCTTCTCAACTGGCTAAGGAGAAACTAGACCATTAAGGGAGATACAAAACTGAAATTAGGCTCACGGGATTTTTTCACAATAATATTTAACAACATTGAAGATAGGGACAATTTTCTACAAGGAGGACCCTATTTCATGAACTATGTCGATCTCTTCATCAAACCATGGGTTCCAAAATTCAATCCAAAGAAACAAGTTGGGAGATTTTTTTATTCTCTCAGACATAACGAAGGTAGGAATATATACTTCCAATGCAAGATTGTGCATCTATATGGATTTCACAAAACCCCTCCCTGCTAGCATTCAACTCAGCTATGAATATGAGATTTGGGAACAATTGATAAAATACAAGAAAATCCCTTTTAGATGCATACATTTCCATGATTACGACCATCTCCTCAAAGATTTCCCTAAAAAACCATTGGCTCATGAGGTGAATAGAGCCAACATGAATTCACATCCAGGAGATGAGGGGTTCAAAAAAATAGTTGGGTGGAAGTGGAATACTAAGTGGAGGGGTGATCCTTTGAACCCTTCAAATGTGTAGAATGAAAATAAATTCTTATTTCTGCAATCAGATGAAACAGAGGATCCAAAGGTGGCTCAAGATATAAGCAACGAAGACAAAGTTCAACTGCAGAAGAACAAGGAAACTGTGTGTTATCACTCCAATAATTTCCTAGGGTTGTTAGGATTTTTGTTTAAAGAAATATTAGAGGTAACCACAAACCTACTTTTGAGATCAGGATCTAGCCTTCCAAATTCTCAGAGAGGGCTCTCTCTTTATGATTTAATTTTGTTGTTTTTAGTTGATTTTAGGCTAGTTATGTAAGATTGATTGGGTTTTGATTTTGGTTTGATTTGGTGGTGGAATTACTAATTCAGATGGATAGATTACTGTGTATTTACCATTGGGCTATGGAGTCAAATTGTCAAGAAAACATGACTGAATCAAGGTCTATAGGAAGTGTTCACAGGGCAAGGTAGTTGAGCAAATTCAGATCTTTTAGGCTGGATGGTGAAGACTTGGTTTCAATTGGGATCAAGGAGCAGTTAAGGATTCCCCAAAACAGATAATGAAGGAAGTGAAAGAGGTCAATCAAACTAAGGATCAATGAAGAATTCCCTAATCTGGATATCAGAAGAAAACATGAAAATGAATAACAATTCAGAACAAAGTGTACTCAAACAATTTCTGCAATAATATTCCTGTTATAACATTTAAATTGGAAAACATACAAGTATGTGAAATACTTAAGAAAATAAAAATTTAACAATAAAAAGATACTTCAATGAAGTGGCCCAACACATGAAACTTGTAATGCAATGCCTTTATTACTCAGTCCATTTTTCTGACTTGAAAATGTTACAATAACCCCTCAGGTTTCAGATCAATACAACTATAGAAATGTTCAAAAATCCACACTCAATACTTCGAATTATGAAGTATTTATACAAAAAATAATACAAAATATCCTAAAAATGATTTAAGAATTATTCAAGGAATAAAAATATCTTCATGCAAGAAGATAGAGACACCTAGGAGACTAACTGCTAGTTGTCCCTGATTATTTGGTTTTGTTGTTTTCTCTTTGATATTTTGCTGCTTTATCTCTCTGGATGTCGCTCTACGCTGGTTGTATTATTCATGTTGAGTGTCTTTTACGCTGGTTTCATCTTTACTCTTCCTTGTCATCTGATACTCTTTCATATTTAAACTCCGTTACTTCTCTTTAAACTTTAATTGCTCTGTTACTATTTTAACCTGCATGCTCTGTTTTCACTTTGACTACTTTTTACCTGTGACCTTTTTACTTTCACAGTAAATCATTCAGTTTCTCCCAAGCTTCTTCATTTGGTAATTTTATTTTTACCTCTGTGTATTTTTCAAATGTAGGCTTGTTGATAAAGAGATGATTTACCTCATGCAGGAGGTAAAAGAGATTCTCAAAATTCTGATAGAGCACTTTTCCTGTAGGAATTCCTTTCATGGAGGAATTTTTGGACTGTTCTTTGGCCACTTCTCTCATTTTCTCGTCATAGTCTTCATGTTTCATTAATCTGTCATTAATCACCAAAGGATTAGGTAGACCTTTTTGCCTCAAAACATCAAATTTCACCATGAATCTGGTTATTGCAAGCTCCATGTTTTGACACTTATCTTCAAGTTGTGTCATTAAGTTTCTTTTGGAAATTAAATTTCTTACCTCAATGATTATTTTAGTTCTGTCACTTATGCCAATTTCTTCCAGTTAATGTTTGTTCTTGGAATTAAGAAACTTAATGATCTCAGTGGCGTCTTCTGGCTTTTTCCCAAGTTCTTCCTTGACTTTCTGAATAGCTTCACTTGCTTCTTTGATCAAATATTTCTGCTCAAAGATGACTTGGATGGATGGCCAAATATCATTAATAGAGTTAATGATATTGGCCCACAGCTGCTGCTTTGCTTGGGAAAGTGGTTCTTTTAGTGTCAATTCTTTCTCTAACTTTTTCACTTTGTCAGTCAGTGTGTTTGACTTTTGTGTTCCATTATTATGCATGATTTGTATCAACTTATTTTCATATTCTAGAATTTTTATTTGTTCTTTAAGTATATTTATTTCATTTGTTTGGATGGACATATCCTGCATGGCTTTAATCAGTTTACCTGCTTCATTACTGGGATGAGATGATGCTATTGTTGAATCTGTTGCTGATGTAGTGGCTGATGTAGATGGAACTGCTGTAGATACTGGAAGTGTTGTTGCCACTGGAGCTATTGAAGTAGAAGGAATTGTTGTAGTAACTGCAGGAATAGCAGTGACAGGGATTGCTTCCATTATGGCCTTTTTATCCTGCAGCAATTTGTATATCTCATTCTCTGTCGCTTAAGAAAGTTGAGTTGTCAACTGAATGATGAGATTCATCATTTCATCTTTTTGGCCTTCATTTTCCAGAACTTCTTTATCTTGTGGATGTTCAGTAGGAGGAAATTTCAGTTGTTTTTTCAATGCAACAATGTCTGCATTCTTTTTCTTGATGAGTTCTTCTGTAACTTTGACGTTTTTGGGATCATATCCTACCTCTATGACCAATTCTTCTAGTGATTTGATTCTATGGTCCTTGGCTTGTGAGGAAGCCTTCTATAGTTTTAACTGTCCCTTGATGTTCTCTAGATAATTCTGAAGTTTTTGAACACTCATAGCTTTATTGTTCATAGTAGAATATAGAATTTCACCAACGTGCTTATGAAATTCAATTTGGCCTATAGGATGAACATCCTTAGCCATGACTTCATATTCTGTTTTTCTGTAATCTGCTGATGAATTTGGATGTTGTACTGTTGGCTTCAAGAAGGTCATCTGCATCTTCCTGGTCTTGTAATCAAATGCTGAAAGTAACCTGTTTTGGTCACTAGGTGTCTGTTTCCAATATTGGGCATAGGTCACTGCTTTCAATGCCTCATTCTCGAGTTTGATTTCCTTATACTTCTCCATGATATCATGTTATTTATCAACTGGTTTACTTGATGAAGATACCTATACACTGTTTTTATTTTGAATGATTTGAGTATTAGAGGTTGATGGCTGATGAGTTTCCTCAGAAACTGCAGGTGGTGCATTGAATTTAACCACTGTGTCTGTATCAATGATTTCAATTGTCTCAACTTGTTCATTTATAGGATTTAGCTTGGGCTTCTTCCTGTACATCAGTTTAAATTTAGTTTCATTAGTGGTTTGAGCTGAATATGATCCTTCTTCTCTTGGCCTCTTGGAGTTTCTATCTTGTAGGGTTGGAGTCTGTAGAATAGAACTGGTCTCAACTATTTTCTCCAGCTCTTTCAAAGTATTCTCCAACCACTCTGATTTGTTGGAATACTTCTCAATTTCTGCTTTGGAATCATGGACAAAAGGATTTAGTTTAAATTCGACTCTTAGTTTGTTTATAACTCCTAAAGGATCATACTGCCACTTGAAACTTTGACTAAACTTGAATTCTTGTAAACAATTTTCTGCGTGTTGACCAACAGTCCTGTTATTGTAGATGAAAGGACCAATCTAGTTTTTTATTTTAAACTGTGTTTTCCTCTTTGCTGACAGAAAATTCACTTCATCAGAGTTTAGGATCTGGCTAATATATTCAAGTGCAAATAACCTAATTGGGAGGTATTTGGGAAACTTATATGGAGTGAGTTGACATCCATATACTCTAATTTCAGTGTGGTTCTGGTATAAATACTAGTCCCCTGTCCTACTGTGTTTAGACAATTTCAATACTTTCTTTATCTCATCATTGAATCTTGGTTGACTGCTACTGCTTAGCATGTTGACAACTGGATGAATAAATGAATCAATGAAGTCTTTATATGTGAACTCTATGGAATATTTCCTGATTAAGGAAGTCCATAAAACAACTGATTGGGGATTACCCTCAATATCCAGTGTTTGAAGGCTTACTGTAAACCTTTCAAATTGGAAGTATAAGAATAAATGAAACATGACTGATGAATATTTAAACACTCCCTCAGGTAATTTAACTAATTTCTCATGAATGGGATCTGAAAGGTATTGTGAAAATTTAAATGTCAAAGATGGGGGCTTTCCTGCAAAAAAATGGACAGAAAACCTAGGATTGAAGCATCTACATACTCATCTGTAAAGTAACCTAGAATACAAGACAACATAGTGACAATCTGTCTTATTCTTTCTGAGATAATTGAGGCTAAATAAGGAGGGTTAGTCTTTGGGGTTTCAACTGATGGTGGTAAGAAGGTTTGGAATATTTTAAACCTCTTGGGAAAGTCCAGTTTGAGATATAATTCAGTGAGAATTTCAATTGACAAAGGGGATTCATCAAGCTTGGGTTGGATTTGCAACATTTGGTTTATTGATTCAGTACTAATTGTGAACAAAATCTCCTTGCTGTGGGTTACCAGGGCTCTTTCATTGGGCAGATAATTAGCTTGACAGAGCCTGATGATTTCTAGGAATTGGAAAGTCTGTGGGAGGCTGTACTTGGGTAAATTTGATTCCCAAAGGCATATATCATCAGCCTGGTCGATGGCTTTATCATGGCTCCAAAAATGGATGTCAAGGAGGTTGAAATCAGTGTCAGGGTCACTGATTTTGAAGTCTTTTTCTGCAAGGGGGAAATGTTCATGATCAACAATAGGACGTTGCATGGGATTAACTGTCACAATGCCTTGGGAAGCCATTTAATTAGTTAAATTGATTAATTAATTACTTTATTACTTAAGTAATAAGTCCTGGTACTTTAATAATACATGTGAAAAGATTATTTCGGTCTGAAGAATGGGTTCTGGATGCAACAGGGGCTTTCTGGAAGCGAAATAGGCTTCACTGGTCTTTATAAGGCTTAAAACTGGTTTTGCACTAGCTATAGTAGAAAAAGGGCTTGAATTCTGGTGTGAAATGGTTTAAAAACAGGTCGGCAGAGGTCTTTGCATTAACAAACAACTTTGGAAAATGTACAACATATAATGAAACAACAGCTTCGAGTGGGCTTTAGTGCTATTTGACCATAGTTGGTTAAAGATAGGGTGTGGGATCAAATTCAAACAGTAAGTGGTTTCGGCTTACAACACAAAAATGGATAAGCAGTTATCGCATTGTCAAAAGTGGTATGGTGGCATTCTGCTAAGGAGCGTGATACAATGTGGGGCTGCCATGTAGTAGGGGAGCGGGGTTGCGAAACCAGTCATCTCGCAACCCCTCAGTGGTGTTAAAGGTTGGGGAGTTGGGAGTGCGAAAAAATTTATTGGCCATTGGATCTAAGGAATGGACATCTAACAGATGGGAGAATATGAGGGATTTGATAGGAGGTGGGGCCTGGGTTTTAAGTCATGCGATGGGGTTTAATATATGCAATGGGTTAAGAATATACAAATAGGTGGGGTTAATATAGCATGGTATATATGTGGGTCGGGACTTTAATATAATAAGTTAGACTCGGGTTATTGTAAAGTGGGATTTAATATAATATGGGGGGTTAACAAAGTATAGGAATGGGTTTAACTATATATATTAAATGGGGGTTAAATATAAATGGAGGTTAATAAAATATATATGCGGGATATAAAATTACACTAAGAAGAAATGCTTAAAATGTCATCGGGGAGAGATTTTTCAGTGGGTCCCGATATTTTAAAACATTTAAAACTTAGGATAAATGTATTTCAATGTGTTTTAAATGGAAAAGGGGAAATTAGTAAGGGGAAATTACTTTTTTCAATGGAAAATGGATTTTAACTATGGTAAAGGGTTTTAGGAAGGGAAAATGGGTGAAATAATGGGGAAAGGTTAGTATGAAGGGGAAGGGATATTTTTACAAGGGAAAATGCCTTTAAGTGGCATTAGGGTTTTTAACAAAGGGAAGGGGATTTTAAGGGATATTAGTGATATCAAATGACCAATTGATGCTTTCCATGCCTTGTGAAAGTGCTTCTACCTACCCATCATTTATCCTAACATTTCTTCTTCATTTTATTGGGTGCGTTTGAGCTTGCTGACCCTTTATTTTTCTTTGTAAAAGAAAACTATATAATTCTAACCTTATGAATTCCAATGGCTCAGATTAAAGTGATGAGCTCATTATTATTCTCTACCTAACTACTGATCTGGCAAGATTAAATAGTTTAGCTAGATCTTATTCACTATATATCAACATGAAATTTAAATGCATGAATGAGTCAAGATTAAGCTGTTTGACCATCATGGATTGTGGCATTTTTGACAAGCTACACACAATCTTATTTTGCAAAGTAAAGTAAAAAGTAGTGGCATTTGAATTTGCATCACTTTCAAAATCTAATTTTTATCTCTTTTTGGTGGGGCTCATACTTTATATTATTTTTTGATATTTTTCTTTTACTCCTTTGATTTCTCTTTTAGGACTTCACCCTCTTTACATTTTTTATTTTAATATGGGAAAACATTTTGCAGAAAGAAAAATTATGTACAATATTACAAGACTTTACATAGTCAATTCAAAATTATGAACCTTATTATTATAGGACCTTAACAATGGCTCCACTTGGGGATGGCATTTCCGTGACTTCTGTTGTCTTCTAACAGTTTCTTGATGATAGTTACTAGGCATTTGTTGGAGGATTATGCAATTCCATTACCTTAAGGGTAATGGGCAGTGGAATGGCTAAGGTTGATGTGGTATTTGTTACAAAAGTCTACCATATTCTTAGATTTGAAAGCAGCTGCACTATCAGTAATGAGCTTTTGTGGGCATCCAAATCTTGAAAGGATACTTTTTTCAAGGAATGAGATAATGACATAATCAGTGGCTTGTCTAGAAGGAATGGCTTCTATCCACTTGGTGAAATAATCAGTGGCTATAAAAATCCATTTATGCTAGGATGAGGAGGGTGGGTGAATTTCACCAATGAAGTCTAACCCCCATTGCTAAAATGGCATTTCTGTGGAGATAGGTTTGAGGGGTAAAGGTAATAGTTTTTTCTTCCCTTCAAATATCTAGCATTTGTGACAGGAGGTCACATACTTTATAACTTCTGCAAAAAGAGTGGGCCAGTAAAAACTTGCCCTCAAGATTTTATTAGTAGTTGTCTTCCAGTAAAGGTGTCCTCCACAGTGACCTGCATGAAATTCTTGCATAACTTTATCGGCTTCATCTTTTAATAAACAGTTCAATAGTATACCACCATGATCTTTCCAAAATAAAGAATTATTTATGATATAATACTTCATTTCTTGCATTTTCAAAAATCTAACTTTAGTTCTAGATAAACTGGGAGGAGATTGTAGATTTAGTAAAACAAATATGATATCTGCATACCAAGGTGAATCAATGAAAGCTTCACTGATTTTTGGAGTCTCCATCTCTTCCTAATCATCTAAGGCACCAATGAAATTAATATCTAAGGCTTGATAGTTCGATTCAACCATGAGTTTGGCTAAATCTTGGCCTTTAATCAATTTAGTAGGTTTTATTTCAATATCATATTCCAAAATAGTGGCAATACATTTTCCTCTCTTTCCATCAGGCCCATTCTGAGTTAGAATTTCCTTTACTACTGAATTTGGAACATATGAAATAATGTGTGAGTATAAAATGTACACTCTGAAATCTTTAATAGCCTTCACTAAAGAAAGTGTTTGTTTTTCCATTATGTTGTACTTTATTTTGGCATCTCTTAAGGATTTGCTAAAAAAAGCAATAAGTTGTTCATAACCTTGATCATTCTTTTGTAGCAAGACTGCTACAATGGTATGTTCTGAAGCAAAAGAAAAAATGATAAAATCTTTTTGGAAATTAGGACTTATTAGGATAGGTGTTCTTGTAAGGGGTTTTTTGATTGATTCAAAAGATTGTTTGGCCTCTACTGTCGACTTAGATGTTGAATCTATCTTTAACATGTTATTCAATTCTCTGATTAGTTCTGTTATATTAGAAATGAAGCTTCTAAGAAAATTAATTTTACCTAAAAATGCCTGCAATTATTTGATGTTTCTAGGATGACTTATGTTCAAAATTGCCTCTATTCTAGCTGGATCTATTCTAATTCCCTCTTTTGAAATTATGTGTCCTAAGATTTTACCTTCTTCTAGTCCAAAGAGTGTCATTTTGGGATTCAGTGAACTACCAAATTTTCTACATTTAATAAAAACTCTTCTCAAATGATCTAGATGTCCACTGTCTGTTTTGGAGAATATTATTATGTCATATAGATAAATGACTAAAAATTCATGAATCTCTTTGGAAAAAACTATATCCATAGCTCTTTGGAAGGTAGATCATGCATTCATCAATCCAAAAGGCATTTTCAAATACATGAAAGTCCCCCAGGAAGTGGTAAATGTTGTCTTTTCTTGATCTTCCAGTTGAACTAGGATCTGATTGTATCCAGAAAAGCCATTAAGCAATGACATTCTGGATGATCCAACTACTCTCTGTAAAATATGATCCATTTTTGGAAGAGGATAATTATCTTTTAGTGACACTTTGTTTAAGTTTCATAAATCAACACAAAGTCTGATTTCCCCTGTTTTCTTCCTAGTGGGAATTAAGTTTGAGACCCAATCAGAATATCTGATAGGTGTTATGATTTGTGCCTCATACATCCTTTTTACTTATTTTTCAATCAATGGCATAAGAACTGGATTTATTCTCCTAAGATTTTGTTTAAATGGTTTCTGATCTTGTTTGATGGGTATTTTATGTTGAATGATGCTGGTGTCATAAGATTTAAGGTCTTCATAACTCCAGGCAAAGACATCTTGAAATTCTTTAAACAGACTTATGTATTTCAGCTTTTCCTCTTGAGGTAATGCTTTGGATAGTTTGATAAGCTTGGGTTTTTGTTCTGTTTTTATGTTACATTCTTCTATGTCTAATCTAAAAGGCTCCATTTTTGGTTTTCTAGCTACATTATTTGAATCAAATAAATATTCTATGGGACTAATCACTTAGGCAAAAAGTTATTTTTAAGGTTTAAAAACTCTGAATCATCATTTTCTATTTCTTCTATTTCTAGTTTCTCTAATTTTTCTATTTCTACTCTATTGAATTTAGTTGGCTCAGTCAAATCTAAATTATTTACATGTAACTCACTATCTGTAGTGTTATCTACTGTACAATCGGTATCTATGTTAGAGTTTTGGAATTCTCCCTCAGCATTCATAAAATTGTAGATTTGAGAATCTTGTGAAAAAATATACCAGTATTTCAAGTTATCTGTAATAGTAGGCTTGTGTCTTACTTCTGCAGTGTATTGGTGGTTTGGTTGAAAAGGAAATTTGCAGGTACTGGAAAAAGTAGCTAAACTATGAGCCTCAATGTTTTGTTTCCTTGGAATGACAACAAATTCAATTTCAAGCAAATCTTTAATCAAATCTAGAACGGTTTCTCTGTATTGGCTTAGTCTAGGATTGTCCACATGATACTCTCCTTTGATTTTTTTTATGATTAATTCTAAATCTCCCATGATAGAGACTCTCTTGGCTCCTAAGTTTCTTACAATTCGCAGTACTAAGATTAAAGCTTCATACTCATCCATGTTATTTGTGAATTTAAAGTTTAACCTAAAGGCATGACCTTCAAAATGATTATTTTCCATGTTGTTAATCCAAACTCCTGCACCTGCTCCTAATCTGTTCACTGAGCCATCGAAATCTAGGTGCCACATAGACATGAAATATATTGTCACTGTCAACTTCTTTATGTTTCTATTTTACAACTGTGTTTTTATCTTTTCCAATATCTGAATTACATAAGATAAAAGAATCCATATCAACTGTACAAAATAAATATGATGGTTCTGTGGTTTTTCTGCACTACTGACCATGTATTTCATTAAAGTTTCTCTGTAAAGCTTTTTGGGCTGACCAAATACTGAAATTATGGCATATGACATTTCTAACTGTAGATATCCCTGCAATTTTTCTCCCCATGAGAAAGATACTAGCATTCCATACTTTGGAGGGATATCAGCAACTACAATATCCATGAAAATACTCTTACGTGGGTATTGGACTAGAGTGACACACAATTCTTTTATTAGGCCATGACATTTAACTTTGCTAGAATCGAAAGAGAAAAGATCTTTGTATGGTCTGGTGATATCTAAATCCAATGTTTCCATGATTGCCTTTGGCATTAAGTTGTGTGATGCTCCTGAATCTAGCATAACATTGTGTAAGATTTGATCATGAATACTTAATCTATTGTAGAAAGGAGGAACACCAACTTCTTGATGTTTTCCATTTACCTCAGGACCAAATAGTAATTCTGGTTGATCATCATTTAGATTAACAAAGTATTTTCCTTCATTTATGTTAAATGTTTCAGTGATTTGTGATTTGTATAAATCATGTTTCACCAATTCTGTTAAAGGAATTGGTATTTTCAATTTGGCTATTTCAGTTTGGATATTGAATGGTACTTGAGTTTTTCCTAACTGAGTGATTTCTTCTTTACCAATTGTAGTTTGAGTGTTTTTATCTTCTTTACCTACAGTTGGTTTTTCAGTTTTTGTTTCCATTGTTTTTCTATTTTCAATCTTCTTATCTGGGACAGTTTGGGTGGCAGTTGTGGTTTTGGTAGCAATTGTTTGGACAACAGCTAAAGTTTTGACAGTATCTGATTTTGGAGTATCAACAAAAATTTTAGCAGTAACTAATTTTTTAATATGAGCTAAAGTTTTAACAACGGCAGAAGTTGATTGAGGATCATCAGGTGTGATATCTACAATTTTTGGACTGGGTGTAATCTTTGGAGTAGAAGTTTTCTGAACTTCCTTAGGGATAATTTGTAGCACTTTGGTTGCAGGAGCTTATATTGTTTTCTTGGTATGAGTTTGGGCAGTTTTCTTAGTAGGGGGCTTCTATTTTTTTCTTACTCCTAAGGTTATATTGCTTGTGAACTTCATTAATAGAAAATTCATAATCTTGCTTATAATCAAAAGACTCTCCATATTCTAACTGTAATTGTTGTAACATGTATAATTTCCATAATTCTTGTGTAAGAAAAATAGTATTATCATAATTTATTCCCATTAAGTTAATCTGAGTGTCTTCATCTTCTTCATTTTGGTGAGAACTTTCAGCATAGTTCTCTTGGAAAGGTGGTCTTATTTGTTGATCAGGTGTCGATTCTCTAGATTTACCTGTGTTGGGATTCTTCCTAAAGTTTGGATTTCTTATTTGAGTACCTTTTTGTTGATTATCCCATTGTGGTTTTTGTTGGGTCTCGTAATTGTCACATTTTCATCATGTTTATCCTCGCCATTCCTCACATTCCATCACCTCATTTAACCATTTAGCATACCATCTCCATGGGTTCACTTCATTATTTTCCAATTTATTTACTTGTAATATTAATAGAGAATGTATGATTAATTATTGGAAAATTGGCATATTTCACTAATATCTTAAATGTGGATGAGCTTTGTAAGTGTGTAGGATTATTTTGAAGAATTATTCAAAATCCTCTTGAATATTTCCTCCGCCATTTCAATCATTCAAAGGATAATTGTTCAAGTTTATTCAAATGAGAAGATCATGGAGATTTCAAGGAGAAGATCATGGAAGATTCCAAGGAGAAGATCATGGAGATTTGGATAACATATCTCATCCAAGATTTGTGAGAGATGAGTGAGGATTTAAAGGGATCATATTTTGTAATTATAGGGATATTGGTTGAGAGAAGAGTGGATTTGTAATTATGAGTTGCTTATCTTGTTTTCAAAGCACTCATGTATAAATATGAGTGCTCTTTCTCCAAATGGAATAGGTAATGGAATATAGAATAGAGAAGATAGTAGGAGAAACTTGAGACTTTGAGATTCTTATTTTCTGAAGTTAATTGAAGACAAAATTTATCTTTTTCTCGTGAATTGAATAAGTTTCAGTAGCTGAAAGTACTCTCAGGGTACGAGGCAAGGGTGGAGGGTGCCCCCACACCGAGCTAAGTACACTTCTTAGTTCATTTCGTAGTTGCAATTTCTAAATTAGTTGCTTATGTTTGACTTGTTTATATTTACATGCCTTTACGTGCTTTGATTGCTGATGAATATTAATCTTGTTTCTTTTCTGCATACAAAGAGACAAACCAGTATTTAAGTTAAATACTTCTTCTATCTGATTAAGATTTCAAAACTAAGATTCATATTTTCCTGTTTTCACAATAACATTAATGATAGAATGAAATCAATGATGAAGGACAACCAGGACCTCTTAGAAAAGATCCTCTTCAATTATTATTTCATGTATCTTGATCTATTGTTTAGAAATTAGATTTATCTTTTCCCGCTTTTCTGAATTCCTGTTTTCACAATAGCATTAATGATAAATTGAAATCAATGATGAAGGACAACCAGGACCTTCTAGAGAAGAGCCTCTTCAATTATTATTTCATGTATCTTGATCTATTGTTTATAAATTAATTAAGTTAGATTTATATTTGTAATATGCATTTCCCTAATCATCAATAATTCATCTTCTAAACTTGACTATGGTTGAAATCCATATATTTTGGAGATGCTTCTAAGTTCTACAAACCCTGATTGATAATTAAATGATCGTGTTAATTTACCCAGTAAATTGACCCAACATTTTGGCGCCATTTCCGGGGAAGCATATTTAAACATAGTCAATTAGGAAGGTTTTTTAGAAAACACATTAAAAAAAAAAAATAACCGACAAAAACCTACTATTTCTTTTAGTTAAGTTTTCTTATGCCTAGGATAAAGATTAGAAGAGTAGATTCATTAAACATAACCCCCATCAAAATATTAAAAAAACAAAAAATAAAAAAATAAAACCATTTGCCCAACAAGATCTAAAACGACATGATGTTAAAGAAGCCATTTAGAGGGTATGTCACGACAAGGATCTTCTTAAATCCTTGTCCACAATCTAGAGTGATCACTAAAGATGAATATTCAATTCAAAAGTTGGAAGAGGAACAAATCGTTGATGAAGAGGATCCAAAAGAGGAAGACTTATAATCTTCTTCTAGCAAGGATATGGATGAGTCATGGATACATGTGATGATGATCAAACACTAGAAACTGAAATTGAAGAGCTTCTAACATCACAAGATCCCCCTTGCATTCCACATTTTGAACAAGTGATGCTTGAAGAATTTTGTGACATGAAAACTAATGAGTGCCAAGCAAACAAATATCATCTTGAAACTTGGTCACAATACCACTCCATTTTTCAATTTTCTTTCTCATCAAATCCTTATGATTAGATTAATATTCATGTCCAAGAATTTATTAAAGTACATTTTTCAAACTTGGATGTGAGCTTAATTCTCATCTTGTTACGCAAATGGATGCATTGGAAATTTTCCAATACTTGAGGGAATGACTTATTTTTATACAATAGAGTAGGATAGAATAGAATAAAATAAATAAATGGGTGGAATGAATTCACAATAAGACTTTTTCTCATAAATAAATTCTTCACATCATTGTTCAATACTCATTTGAAAGAATTTCATGACAAAATGCACTAAGAACAATCCTATTATGGGGAACCATATAGGATCATTTTTAAAAGGCATTTTTTTAAAAAAGGTATCTCTTGAAATCTAGTTTTTAAATCCATTTTGAAAATTTCAATTTGGATCACAAATAAAGATGATCAAAATAAACACTAGATTTCAAGAAAGTTTTTAAGGACAGAGTTAGTATAGCATTGATTTGAGGGTTCTAATTGAAAAATTTTTACCTGATATTCATAGGGAATATAGCCCTCGGAATATAGTTTCCAAATAAATTTTAATCAGCTCAATCCGACATCATATGAAAAATCTATGCTCAAAATACTAACTGCTTGTCGAAAAATATACATGCTGAAAAGTCTAGGTCTTGACTGTTCATTGGCATATTTCACATATCAAATCATCTTCCTCTCAAAAAATATTTATAATTGAGATAGATATTGAAGTCTATTTCAAGACACAATTGTAATCATCCCATTTGGAGGTCAGCTGAAAATGTTATTCCACATTTAGTGATTGCATGTCTTAAAATCAGCATAGTCAAACTCTGCCTCCTAGGTCTTTTCATCATAAATCTTGTGATATCAAACCTACTGATTTTAAAAAATTGTTTCTAATTAAAAGAAAAAAATTAATCTACTTTAATCTCCAAGTGGAATCACATCGATCCTATCTTTAACAAAAAATTTACACTCCAAATAGCGACTGTTGGTCTAGTCAAAAATTCATAAGCAGCTCTATCAAACATGGTACTTCTCATCATTTTTAGCATATCATTTTAAACCATTTTGAAAACCTATTTATACTGAAGGTAGCCATATTAATTCACTTCAACTTGGCTTTGGAATCACTCTAATTTAACATAAAACAAATATTTTGTAAACAAATATTTTGTGAACAAAATACCGCTAGGAGGTCTAGGATGGCCACCATTCCTCAAAGAGGTAAACAAATACATTTTATTTGTATATCATATTCAGAATTGTTTTCAAGCATTGATTGTAATTACTATATATATTTCTTGGAAGAAGAGAGACTGTACACCTCTCTTCCTTCATCATCTAAGATTTTATTATAGGCAAATTCTATGTTTTTGCATGTCATAAGAAGATTTGAGAGGTCAACTCCATGGATGAAGGATTTTCAAAGCCAATATTGAAAGCGAATATTAAAGTCAAATCAAAGTGAAATTAACAAGATGTTGAGTTCATCTAATGAAACTAAAAAATAACTTTCAGTTGTGGACCAACAACATCAACAACCCTACAAGAAGATCAAGATTGAGGCAAAAGACATGAAGCTAATAATAAGAAGAAGAAGACAAATTTTACCATGACAAGCCACATCCATTTTCAAAGAAGCCTTTCATAAACCGTATTGTTCATGATGCCATTCATCTACCATATTTTATTCCACAATCATACATGTTGAAGTCCAAACCTATTTTCTATCTATCTATCCATCTACCTGAATGCATCTTTAAAGAACCATGATCATGAGTCAAATTTGGACGAACCAACAAAAGTCATCATCAAATCAATGTGAACACCAAGCTATGTTACGAAAGGGAAAGTACAGTAAGTAAAAAAAAATTGTTCTTAAAATATTTGATTTTGAAAATTTTCTAGAATTGTTAAACTGATTTAAACTTGAATATGCATCCTATCATTCTACTAAAACCCTACATTTACCCTCATTATCCTACATTCCATCACAATTCTACATTTATCATAACCCTATCCATTACACCATCATACATCATCATAATCTTATGAATTTCCTTATCCTACCATACCTTTCATTTAACCTACATTAATCCATATATCCCTACATTACCCTATAAGCATTTTGATCAAATATTGAGGATTTAATATTTTTCCCATGAAGAATTTTTTTTTATTTGCCTACAAAATCATACAAAAGTTAGTGTCATAATAAAAATTTGATTTTAAAATGACCTATCCTATGATAATTTTAAAGCAAATTAAGGACATAAGAGAAAAAATGACAAAGTCTAAAGTATGAGTGCTAAGCATGATTCTGAAATGCCTAAGATATATGCAAATAATTAAATTGAACATGCAAAAAGAAAAGAAAAACGTAAACAAAGTGGGCATGAAGTATAATGAAGGGCATGTAATATAATGAAGCAATCGTGATAAACGATACGATGTAACAATGATAAGACAGGCATGTACATGGTAGAGCCACGAGGAGAACGCAACATTTCACATTGACAAAAAAAACAAATTCAAGCTGCAACATAGAAGAAATGTGAAAATAAGTAGGGAAGTTGAATAGTGGTTGTAACATAAAGTTAAAAGTTGAGTTCCCTATGCGTCGTGTGGACCAAAACACTTCAACAAATTCCTGGGATCACGCAAAGAAGCCAAAAAATATGCTTAGAAAGGGTTGTAGCTTAATTGAAAATTTTAAAGGAAAAAAATATGATGGAAACCACGAAGATTCTGTTCTCTCTTCGTCTCGTGGTAAGTCACTGATAAATCCCTAAAATTTAGCAAAAAAATATGAAATTTTGAAGAATGGTGGATCTCAATGCCTTTACTTTTTAAAAACGTGTCAGGCAAAGGGGTCAGATTTAAAATCGTGGAGTAGGAAATTAGCTGACTGGCATTATGAGAAAATATGTCACACGAAATTCTAGTTATAAACTGGGCTTCTGTCACTTTTTTAAAATGACATTGCCACCTTTAAACTCTAAACAATGCCATCATTCAAATCGATTTTTCCAGCTACAAAGAAATAAATCCTCAGAGATATCAAAAGGAGAATTTTAATTAAAGGATGACAGTGTTAAGCATGAGTTATTAACTCAGAGATCTCACAAGAAGATTGTGTCCAAATCAGATCAGCTATGAGCCAGAGTCACATTGAGATCTTTAGCAAATCTGCTATTCAAATTGTAATGGAACATGTTCACATTGCAAATATAGGGACCTATTCAACTAAAAGTGCATCAAAGCTGGTGTTTTTAATGGGAATCGATCCAGTTACCTACAACTCATTGCCTACACCGGATTGGCATCCTTTGTTGGTCCTTCAAAGTACGTGGGCTCAAATAAAGCATTTATATCTATGGTAATTGTGTTGGCTTTCCCTTCAAGATTTTCAAATCATTTTAAAGTGTTTCTCTATAGCATATATCCTCGAGGAAAGTTGCACCATTTTTTTTTATGGCTATGAAATTAGAGATCAAACTTTCTATCAATTTTTTTAAAGAGCAGAGAATTCCTTTTTAACACTAGAACAAAGGAATTTTATTGTGCAAAATGAAGAGATTTAAAACTCGTTTTACAAAACAGTGAGAAAAATCGTTTTTCCAAAAGGACAGAGTGGAGTAAACAACCCAGAAAATCGATTTTTCTCAAAGAGGTAGTGAATGGAAATACTAAGAGTAGAGATGAATTGTGATTGCCCGAAAAAAATGTGATAAAAAATGCCAGAAAATTGTAGAATGTTTTCCGGAAAATCAATTTCTAAGGAGACATTTTCCAGAAGAAGTCGATTTCTAAGAAGACAAAGAAGGTAAATTTGAAAATAATTTTTCAGATTTTTTAAAATTGCTCATTTCAAACAATTTGATTTCAATTTCAGAGAGATTTAATTATTCCCATAATTTATTTTTAATTTCTAAAAGGACAAAGTAGAAATCGATTTCAATTTCTAAAAGAGCAGAGAGTTTTTCGAGGATTCGATTTCAGATTCTAAGCATTTAATTGTTGGAGACAAAGACACAGGGTTTAATTGATTTTGTTGCAGCTCAGGTATCATTAAAAAAACGAGTCTCCTCATGCATGGTTAATTTTGAACAAAGAACAATGTTTTTTCCTAATTTTTATATACAGTGAGTGAAAAATTGCCCATCTTTATACACAGTAAACAAAATTCTTCCATTATTTATACAAGTGGGTATATTTTCTTCTCATTCTCATATCCAGGTTTGGTGTAACTAATTGGATGAGTTCAACCTAGATGGATGAGATTTAGGATAAGAAATAAGAAATAAAATCAAAAATCAAAAATCAACACCAATATTAAATGACAAAATAAAATTTTCATTTTAATTTTGTTATTATAAAAAATTGCCCCACATTCATTTATGATTAAATTGCATGAGGACATGCAATACTTCTAGTTGGGGCTTAATAAAAGAATAATGATTGGATGCATATACTAATATATGACAAGTGAAATGAGATTGGTGTTGTGTAGGTCAAAGTGAAGCTTATGCGAAAAGCCTCAACATTACGATGCGGCACCCTTTTCATCCATGATTGGTGTAATTTCGAAAAATAATTAAATGGACATTTCATAAATTATTGAAAATGAGCTAATTTTTTTTGTGTCATTTCATATAGGAATGATCGACGGAGATGGCACACAAAGGCGACATTTTTTATGCAGGAATGGTGCTAAGTTTTTTAGGGTTGAAGACGATCTAAAACAAAAGTGATTTTTAGAAGTCACAGTGAAACATGCATCATTGGACGCTTGAAAGAAATAATTCTTCACTGCACATATCATGACATTTTTCGCTCAACAAAAATCCTTTTGCGTCATGATTACTCATATTTTTCCTTCCAAGCGCCTTAATTATCCCTATGTTACAGCCCATCTTCCATTTCCTTATCCTTCACGACTTCATACATGCCTATTTTTCTGAACATCATACATCCCATTTCCTTCTTATTTTTCAGTTCATTTTTCCTTGTCAATAAAAATCCCAAAGCTCTCTTTCCATGATTACATTTCCCTACCATATACATTTTCTGATTCTGAGATCTTTTCTTCTATAGTCCTACCAATCATTTTGTATAGACTCGCGTTGACTGATGTGGGATTCCTTAAGGCCCACCTTTCAACAAGTCTCAACCCATCGACTTCAGCACCTTATCTGGGATAGAGACTAGAGTCATCATTAGTACCTTGAGGCTTGTATGCTCTAATGACAGGTTCTCTCGCCGACAATCATGGGAATACATCAATGTCCCTTGATCATTGGATCTTGCAAGTGGCTTGACATCATATCATTTATTCACACTTCACAAGATGTACTAGGGTACCTTGGCACTCATTGACATCAATGGTGAGTTTTCCTTGCATTGGTTAATGACATCCATTAATGGTCAGTAATCCAATGACTTATTTTCATGCTCAACACCGACACATCTATTTGCATGACTAGAATTGTACCATCAAATTTTTGAAGCAGTTGAAGACTATATATTTTTCATGACTCCATCAGTAGTTGCAACAAAATTCCTTCAGCCATATGAGAGTACGATAGTTCCACTTTCAGACATCATCTTCAAATTCATACAACCAAGCAACAATACAGATTCCTTCACTTCATCTAACAACAATTCTTCAAATTCCTTCACTTCATCCATCAGCCTGATATTCACATGATCCAATACCATGATATTTTCCTAATTTAGAAGCACAACATATTCTCTCATACAAATAAGCATGACATTTTCCAGATCCGGAAGCAGCGACATCAGGTACATTTTGCATAGTTCATCAGCATTTTGGGTAAGTGAAGGTATCATTTATTTTCTAATTTTTAATCAAACAATTTTCTTACATGTTGAAAGTAAATGAACTTGGAAAATTCCCTCACCATATTACATCATTTTTCACCTTTTCGTAAACATAACACATCTTCAGCTTGGTGGGGAATATTCATAACCATTTCATTCCATTCATCATCTTACATATTTTCAACCAACATGACTCTTCCAAACTTTACTTCATTGCAATTGATAAATTGATATCTATTTTGGCATGATTCAAAAATATGAGAAAAGGTTTTCTTATGCATATTAATGACTTATCATTTCCAATACATGACTTATCATTTTCAGTACATGTGTTTAAAAAAGAAAAGAAATAAAAAAATTTCACACAAGAACCAACATTTGTAATATTCATGGTTGTTAACACAAGAACCAACCATAGAAAATATCAGTTGCAATACATGTATTTCACATCCTGGAATGATACATTGTTAGAAACCATAATCATGCAAATACAAAAGTTTTTATCCATGCAAATTTGCATGAGGACATGCAACAAGTTCAGTTTAGGGGTATGTTGGGTCTCGTAATTGTCACATTTTCATCATGTTTATCCTTGCCATTCCTCACATTCCATCACCTCATTTAACCATTTAGCATACCATCTCCATGGGTTCAACTCATTATTTTCCAATTTATATACTTTTAATATTATTAGAGAATCTATGATTAATTATTGGAAAATTGACATATTTCACTATTATTTTAAATTGTGGATGAGCTTTGTAAATGTGTAGGATTATTTGGAAGAATTATTCAAAATCCTCTTGAATATTTCCTCCACCATTTCAATAATTCAAAGGATAATTGTTCAAGCTTATTCAAAGGAGAAGATCATGGAGATTTCAAGTAGAAGATCATGGAAGATTCCAAGGAGAAGATCATGGAGATTTGGATAACATATCTCATCCAAGATTTGTGAGAGATGAGTGAGGATTTAAAGGGATCATATTTTGTAATTATATGGATATTGGTTGAGAGAAGAGTGTATTTGTAATTATGAGTTGCTTATCTTGTTTTCAAAGCACTCATGTATAAATAAGAGTGCTCTTTCTCCAAATGGAATAGGTAATGGAATATAGAATAGAGAAGATAGTAGGAGAAACTTGAGACATTGAGATTCTTATTTTCTAAAGTTTATTGAAGAAAAAACTTATCATTTTCTCATGCATTGAATAAGTTTCAGTAGCTGAAAGTATTCTCAAAGTACGAGGCAAGGGTGGAGGGCGCCCCCACATCGAGCTAAGTACACTTCTTTGTTCATTTCGTAGCAACAATTTTTGAATTAGTTGCTTATGTTTGACTTGTTTATCTTTACATGTCTTTACATGCTTTGATTGCTGATGAATCTTAATCTTGTTTCTTTTCTGCATACGAAGAGACAAACCAGTATTTAAGTTAAATACTTCTTCTATCTGATTAAGAGTTCAAAACTAAGATTCATCTTTTCCTGTTTTTTTCTTGAATTCCTGTTTTCACAATAGCATTAATGATAGAATGAAATCAATTATTAAGGACAACCAAGACCTCTTAGAAAAAAGCCTTTTCAATTATTATTTCATGTATCTTGATCTATTGTTTAGAAATTAGATTTATCTTTTCCTGCTTTTCTGAATTCCTGTTTTCACAATAACATTAATGTTAAAATGAAATCAATGATGAAGGACAACCATGACCTCTTAGAGAAGAGCCTCTTCAATTATTATTTCATGTATCTTGATCTATTATTTAGAAATTAATTAAGTTAGATTTATATTTGCAATATGCATTTCCCTAATCATCAATAATTCATCTTCTAAACTTGACTGTGGTTGAAATCCATATATTTTGGAGATTCTTCTAAGTTCTACAAACTCGGATTGATAATTAAATGATCGTGTTAATTTACCCAGTAAATTGACCCAACAGTTTTCTTTCCATATTGTCTAATATATCCATTATTCTTTCCATATTCTTTGCTAAACTATCTATCTTACTATTTGATGTGGATGGTTCATCCTTAATAGTTACTCTTCTTTCATTTCTCATTCTAGCTCTTCTAGCTAACAAATTGCTTCTACACTAACAACATTACTTTGCATCTGCTCTAATTTTTTAGGGTTTCTTTCTCTTAGTTGGTATGACATATGAGTATCAAAACCATCAGGGAATTTAATTAAGGCTAGATCTGGTGGGGGTTTGATGTTTGCTGGAATAGCATTGTAAATACTATTAAATCTAGTACAATAGTCCTGAACAAATTCATTAGGTGCTCTTCTTATGTTTTCATATTCAGACAATATTTGTAAATGATTCTTCTTTTTCTCCCATCTATTGATAAACAATCTATGGAAAGCTTCTAAATCAACAATGTGATTGGCAGGTAAAGCTTTAAACCATTTCTTTACATCTCTAGCTAATGTTTGGGCAAACAGCCTCCTTTGAACATCATATTCATCAATTTCATGCAACTCAAAGTAATCAGTCATTTTATTAACATGTTGTTGTGCATTGTATTGGCCAGTACGATCAAACTGAAATATTTTACTTTGGTAATCTTGGGGCATGGCATGTAATTGAGCTGGTAAGACCAAAGGGGAATATCTGGCTTCCATGGCTAAGATTCTAGCTTGGCTAGGAGGTAAATTTGTGGTGCTTGGTGATGAGGTTGAAGTACTTGCAGATGCCATTGGGATACTAGAAGATGTAGTTGGAAATGAGATTGAAGTACTAGAAAATGTAGCAGAAGTGCTAGAAGATGAACTTGAAGTGTTTGGAGATGGAAATAAAACTCTAGGTTCAAGAGGAAGCTTGGGGATGAATGATTCAGTAGAATGAAGTGTAGTGGAAATAATAGATGAGGTGGTACTAAACAAATAGGAATTTACAGACTCTGAATGAATGGTAGAAGGCTTAGGGTTATAAGTAGATAAAGCAGTTAATTTAACAGAATGTTGAAAATAAGCTTCATCAATATTCTTAATCAAAGTTGCAATCAAAGCATCAAGTTTAACAAACATTTCTAGAGCTTTTTTATCTGAATCAAGTGAAACAGTCTCCTTCTTTGTTTCAAGAAATTGAATGAAATTAGGATCTATTACACTATCATAGATTGAAATTTCAGATTTAGTTCTAAACAAAGAGTGTTCAAATGATAAATCAAATTCAATATCTTGTAAGCTTGATAGTAGGCTTTAGGGAGTGAATTTTCTCTGATTAATTGACTAGTACTTCCTATGATTCTACTTTTTTGTTTTTCTTTAAAATTCTATTAGGATCATCCATAATTATGGCAGGTTGTGGATCAAGATGAGACCTGGTATAGTATATTCTTTTGGAAGCCAGAATTTTAAATTTTAATAAAAATTTCTAACAACCCTAGATAAAAATTAAGTTGAAAACATAAGTAAAAATGTTTCCTTTTAGGTTTATTTAAATGACTCTTCCCCAGTATGGTCGCCAATATGTTATCACTCCAATAATTTCCTAGGGTTGTTAGACTTTTTGTTTAAAGAAATATTAGAGGTAACCACAAACCTACTTTTGAGATCAGGATCTAGCCTTCCTAATGCTCAGAGAAGGCTCTCTCTTTATGATTAACTTTTTTTTTTTTTAGTTTATTTTAGGCTAGTTATGTAAGATGGATTGGGTTTTGATTTTGGTTTGGTTTGGTGGTGGAATTATTAATTCATATGGATAGATGACTGTCTATTTACCGTTGGGCTATGGAGTCAAAGTGTCAAGAAAACATGATTGAATCAAGGTCTAAAGGAAGTGTTCACAGGGCAAGGTAGCTGAGCAAATTCAAATCTTTTAGGATGGATGGTGAAGACTTGGTTTCAATCGGGATCAAGGAGCAGTTAAGGATTCCTCAAACCAGATAATGAAGGAAGTGAAAAAGGTCAATCGAAACTAACGAGCAATGAAGAATTCCCTAATTTGGATATCAAAAGAAAACATAAAAATGAATAACAGTTCAGAAAAGAGTGTACCTAAACAATTTCTGCAATAATATTCCTGTTATAACATTTAAATTGGAAAACATACAAGTATGTGAAATACTTAAGAAAATAACAATTTAATAACAGAAAGATACTTCACTGAAGTGACCCAACACATGAATCCTGTAATGCAATGCCTTTATTACTCAGTCCAGTCTGCAGACTTGAAAATGTTACAGTATCCCCTCAGGTTTCAGATCAATACAACTATAGAAATGTTCATAAATCCACACTCAATAGTTTGAATTATGAAGTATTTATAAAAAAAACTATTACAAAATATCCTAAATCTGATTTAGGAATTATTCAAGGAATACAAAATATCTTCATGCAAGAAGATAGAGACACCTAGGAGACTAAATGCTAGTTGTCCCTTCTTATTTGGTTTTGTTGTTTTCTCTTTAATCTTTTGCTGCTTTATATCTCTGACTGTTGCCCTACGCTGGCTGTCTTCTTCATGTTGAGTGTATTTTACGCTGGCTGCTTCTTTACTCCACCTTGTCATCTGATACTCTTTCATCTTTAAACTCTGTTACTAGTCTTTAAACTTTAACTGCTCTGTTATTGTTTTAACCTGCATGCTCTGTTTTCACTTTGACTGCTTTTTACCTGTGACCTTTTTAATTTCATAGTAAATTATTCAGTTTCTCTCAAGCTTCTTCATTTGGTAATTTTATTCTTACCATTCTTCTGAAAATTTCATCAGCCTCTGTATATTTTGCAAATGTAGGCTTTTTGATAAAGAGATGATTTTCCTCATGCTAGAGGTAAAAGAGATTCTCAAAATTTTGATAGAGCACTTTTCCTGTAGGAATTCCTTTCATGGAGGAATTTTTGGACTATTCTTTGACCACTTCTCTCATTTTCTTTTCATAGTCTTCATGTTTCATTAATCTGTCATTAATCACCAAAGGATTCGGCAGACCTTTCTGCCTCAAAACATCAAATTTCACCATGAATCGGGTTATTGCAAGCTCCATGTTTTGACACTTATCTTCAAGTTGTGTCATTAAGTTTCTTTTGGAAATTACCTTTCTTACCTCCATATTGTTTCAGTTCTGTCACTTATGCCAATTTCTTCTAATTCCTGTTTGTTCTTTGAATTAAGAAACTTAATGATCTTAGTGGCCTCTTCTGGCTTTTTGCCAAGTTCTTCCTTGACTTTCTGAATAGCTTTACTTGCTTCTTTGATCAAATATTTCTGCTCAAATATGACTTGGATGGATGGCCAAATATCATTAACATAGTTAATGATATTGACCCATAGCTATTGCTTTTCTTGGGCAAGTGGTTCTTTTAGTGTCAATTCTTTCTCTAACTTCTGTACTCTGTCAATCAATCTGTTTAACTTCTGTGTTTCATTATTATGCATGCTTTGTATCAAATTATTTTCATCCTCTAGACTTATTATTTGTTCTTTAAGTCTATTTATTTCATTTGTTTGGATGGACATATCCTTCATGGCTTTAATCAATTTACCTGCTTCATCACTGGGATGAGCTGATGTTGTTGTTGGATTTTTTGTTGATGTAGTGGCTGATGTAGATGGAACTATTGTAGCTACTATAAGTGTTGTTGCCACCAGAGCTGCTAAAGTAGAAGGAACTGTTGTAGTAACTGTAGGAATAGCAGTGACAAGGATTGCTTCCATGTTGGCCTTTTTCTCCTGCACCAATTTGCCTATCTCATTCTCCATCTCTTTCAGTTGAGCTGTCAATTGAATGATGAGATTCATCATTTCATATTTTTGGCCTTCATTTTCCATAACTTCTTTAGCCTGTGGATGTTCAGTAGGAGGCAATTTCAGTTTGCTTTTCAATGCAACAATGTATACAATCTTTTTCTTGATGAGTTCTTCTGCAACTTTGATGTTTTTGGGATCATATCCTACCTCTATGACCAATTCTTCCAGTGATTTGATTCTATTATCCTTGGCTTGTGAGGAAGCCTTCTCTAGTTTTAATTGTCCTTTGATGTTATCTAGAGAATTCTGAAGTTTTTAAACACTCGTAGCTTTATTGGTCATAGTATAATATAGCATTTCACCAGCCTGCTTATGAAATTCAATTTGGTCTATAGGATGAACATCCTTAGCCATGACTTCATATTCTATTTTCCTGTAATCTGCTGATGACTTTGGATGTTGTATTGTTGGTTGCATGAAGTTTATCTGCATATTTCTGGTCTTGTAATCAAATGCTAAAAGTAACCTGTTTTGGTCACTAGGTGTTTGTTTCCAATATTGGGCATAGGTCACTGCTTTCAATGCCTCATTCCTGAGTTTGATTTCCTTGTACTTCTCCATGATATCATGTTCTTTATCAACTAGTTTACTTGATGAAGATACCTCTACACTGTGTTTCTTCTGAATGATTTGAGTATTAGAGGTTGATGGTTGATGATTTTCCTCTGAAATTGCAGGTGGTACATTGTCTTTAACCATTTTGTATGTATCAATGATTTCAATTGTCTCAACTTGTTCATTTACATGATTTAGCTTGGGCTTCTTCTTATACATCAATTTAAATTTAGTTTTAGTATTGGTTTGAGCTTAATATGATCCCTCTTCTCTTGGCCTCCTTGAGTTTCTATCTTGTAGGGTTGGAGTCTACAGAATAGAACTTGTCTCAACTATTTTCTCTAGCTCTTTCAAAGTATTCTCCAACCACTCTGATTGGTTGGAGTACTTCTTAATTTTTGGTTTGGAATCATGGAAAAAAGGAGTTAGTTTAAATTTGACTCTTAGTTTAAAGGATCATACTGCCACTTGAAACTTTGACTGAACTTGAATTCATGTAAACATTTTTCTACCTATTGACTAGCAGTCATGTTATTGGAGATGAAAGGACCAATCTGGTTTTTTATTTTAAACTGTGTTTTCTTCTTCGTTGACATAAAATTCACTTCATCAAAGTTTAGGATCTGCCTGATATATTCAAGTGCAAATAACCTCATTGGGAGGTATTTGGGTAGCTTATATGGAGTTAGTTGACATCCATATACTCTAATTTCAGTGTGGTTCTGGTATAAATACCAGTCCCGTGTCCTACTGTGTTCAAATAATTGCAATACTTTCTTTATCTCATCATTGACTCTTGGTTGACTTCTATTTCTTAGCAAGTTGAAAACTGGATGAACAAATGAATCAATGAAGTCTTTATATGTGAACTATGTGGAATATTTCCTGATTAAGGAAGTCTAGAAAATAAGTGATTGGGGATTACACTTAATTTGTAGTTTTTGAAGGCTTAGTGTAAACCTTTCAAATTGGAAGTATAAGAATAAATGAAACAAGACTGATGAATATTAAACACCCCCTCCTCAGGTAATTTAACTAATTGCTCATGAATGGCATCTGAAAGGTATTATGAAAAGTTAAATGTGAAAGTTGGGGGCTGTCCTGGGAATAAAATGGACAGAAAACCTAGGATTGAAGCATCTATATAATCATCTGTAAAGTAACCTAGAATACAAGACAACATAGTGACAATTTGTCTTGTTATTTCTGAGAAAATTGAGGCTAGATAACGAGGGTTACTCTTTGGGGTTTCAACTGATGGTGGTAAGAAGGTTTGAAAGATTTGAAATGTCTTGGGAAAGTCCTTTTTGAGATATAATTTATTGAGAATTTCAATTGACAAAGGGGCTTCATCAGGCTTGGGTTGGATTTGCAACATCTGGGTTATTGATTCAGCAGTAATTGTGAACAAAATCTTCTTGTTGCGGGTTACTAGGGCTCTTTCATTGGGAAGATAATTATCTTGATAGAGCCTGATGATTTCTGGGAATTGAAAATTCTATGGGGGGATGTACTTGGGTAAATTTGATTCCCAAAGGCAGATATCATCATCCTAGTCGATGGCTTTATCATGGCTCCAACAATGGATGTCAAGGAGGTTGAAATCAATGTCAGGGTCATTGATTTTGAAGTCTTTGTCTGCAAGGGGGGTATGTTCAACATCAACAACAGGAGGTTGCATGGGATTAACTGTCACAATGCCTTGGGAAGACATTTAACTGGTTCAATTGATTAATTAATTACTTTCTTGCTTAAGTAATAGGTCTCAGTACTTCAGGAATACCCATGAAAAGATGATTTTGGTCTGCATAATGGGTTCTGAATGCAACAGGAGCTTTCTAGCAGTGAAATAGGCTTCACTGGTCTTTATAAGGCTTCAAACTAGTTCTGCACCAGCTGTAGTAGCAAAAGGGATTGAATTCTGGAGTGAAATGGCTTAAAAACAGGTTGGCAGAGGTATTTGCGTTAACAAACATCTTTGGAAAATGTACAGCATATAATGAAATAACAGTTTCGGGCTGGCTTTAGTGCTATTTGACCGTAGTTGGTTAAAGATAGGGTGCAGGGTCAAATTCAGACTATAAGTGGTTTCAGCATACAACACAGAAATGTATAAGCAGTTATTGCATCGTCAAAAGTGGTATGGTGGTATTCTGCTGAGGAGTGCGATACAACGTGGGGTTGCCACGTAGCAGGGGAGCGGGGTTGTGAAACCACTCATTTCGCAACCCCTCAGTGGTGTAAAAGGTTGGGAAATCGAGGGTGCGAAAAAAGTTATTAGCCATTGGATCTGAGGAATGGAGATCTGACAGATGTGCGAATATGAGGTGGGGCCCGGGTTTTAAGTCATGCGATGGGGTTTAATATATGCAATGGGTTAAGAATATGCATATAGGCAGGGTTAATATAGCATGGTATATATGTGGGTCGGGACTTTAATATAATAAGTTAGACTCAGGTTATTGTAAAGTGAGAGTTAATATAATATGGGGGATTAACAAAGTATGGGAATGGGTTTAACTATATATATTAAACGAGGGTTAAATATAAATTGAGGTTAATAAAATATATATACGGGATATAAAGCTACACTAAGAATAAATGCTTAAAATGTCATCGGGGAGAGATTTTTGAGTGGGTCTTGATATTTTAAAACATTTAAAACTTAGGATAAATGTATTTTAGTGTGTTTTAAATGGAAAAAGGGAAATTAGTAAGGGGAAATTACTTTTTTCAAAGGAGAATCAATTTTTACTATGGTAAAGGGTTTTAGGAAGGGAAAATGGGTGAAATAATGGGGAAAGGTTAGTATGAAGGGGAAGGGATATTTTTACAAGGGAAAATACCTTTTAAGAGTGGCATTAGGGTTTTTAACAAAGGGAAGGAGATTTTGAGGGATATTAGTGATATCAAATGACCAATTGATGCTTTCCATGCCTTGTGAAAGTGCTTCTACCTACCCATCATTTATCCTAACATTTTTTCTTCATTTTATTGGGTGCATTTGAGCTTGCTGACCCTTTTTTTTCCTTTTTGAAAGCAAACTATCTAATTCTAACCTTATGACTTCCAATGGCTCAGATTAAACTGATGAGCTCATTATTATTCTCTACCTAACTACTGATCTGCCAAGATTAAATAGTTTGGCTAGATATTATTCACTATATATCAACACGAAATTTAAATGCATGAATGAGTCAATATTAAGTTGTTTGACCATCATGGATTGTGGCATTTTTGACAAGCTGCACACAATCTTATTTTTCAAAGTAAAGTAAAAAGTAGTGGCATTTGAATTTGCATCACTTTAGAATCTATTTTTCATCTCTTTTTGATGGGGTTCATACTTTATATTCTTTTTTGATCTTTTTCTAGATATTATTCACTATATATCAACACGAAATTTAAATGCATGAATGAGTCAATATTAAGTTGTTTGACCATCATGGATTGTGGCATTTTTGACAAGCTACACACAATCTTATTTTGCAAAGTAAAGTAAAAAGTAGTGGCATTTGAATTTGCATCACTTTAGAATCTATTTTTTATCTCTTTTTGATGGGGTTAATACTTTATATTCTTTTTTGATCTTTTTCTTCTAGTCCTTTGATTTTTCTTTTAGGACTTCACCCTCTTTACATTTTTTATTTTAATATGGGAAAATATTTTGCAGAAAGCAAAAGTATGTACTATATTACAAGAACCCTATTATAGTAGGACCCTAACACCGTGGATACTTTAAACCCGCCTCAAAAGTCTCTTGATCCCACGGGGAAGTATCCATACCCAATGGAGGAAGAGGACATATAATATCTAGAGCTACAAGAAATGGACCTGCAGTAGATAGACGAAGAGTGGCAACAAAAAAACCCTACTATGATTCCTGAGGATAAAATCCAGTTGGTAGCTCGTGCTTATCTTCGGTACCAAAATGTGATCCTGCACCAAGCCAATAAGATAGGTATTATCTCTTCCCCTACAAATTCCTTCTCACTATAAGGGATAAAGAGGCCACACAGGAATTCCCACCGAACATGAAATAACCAAAGAAAAAAGGATGAAAATCCAATAGTTAACTACTGCAAGATCTGGGAGAATTTTTGGTTAACTCGGGAAGGGTGACACCAATGTCAACCCCCTTTCCCTCCCAAACTTCTTCACAATGATCAAGATAATATCGTGGAACATAATGGGATTAAATGACAAATATAAGTGCCACATCCTCAAAAAAATAGCTTCCATGAATCAACATGGCATTCTTTTGCTTCAAGAAACCAAATGATCTCAACATTTTCTTTCATAGAGCATTCCTTGAATATGGAGAAACTGGGAATTATTGTCACACTATGCAATAGGCACTTCAGGATGTTTAGCCCTTCTATGGAATCCTTCCACAGTTCCTATTCTATAATTTTTCTCCCTTCCTAGGATTCTCATAGTGCTTTTCCATCCAGTAGGTTCTTCCCAGTCCGACTTCTTGTCGAAAATTTATGGATAGATACTTCCTTCAAACAATAAACTCTTCATTTCCAACCTTCATTTTGTGCATGAGATGGTCTATCCAAAATCCTGGATTTTAGTTGGAGATTTCAATCTAATAAGAACCCTTCAGGAAAAGAAGGGTGGAATAAGGAAATTGGAGGAAGCAACAGACTCCTTCAACTCTTTCGTAGATTCCTTTAAATTAATTGATGTCCAAAGATCACATGGTACTCACACCTAGAACAAAAAAAGAGGAGGAAATCACCAGGTCACCTCAATATTGGATTCCTGACTTTTGAGGAGCTCATAATGTGAGGACTTAAGCTCAATGCTTCAATTTTCCCAAGTTATGGATCTGACCATTGGCCCATCACTTTGTAGTTGGAATGGTCAGTATCCCCAAGAAACGAGTCATTTATTTTCGAAGCATTTTCACTCAGGCACCCTGATTTCCTCCCCAACATGCAAAAATGGTGGTCGAAATCAACCTTCATTCAAGGAAGGGTGATGTATAGATTTCAGCAAAGGATGAAATTCATTAAGAACAATATTAAGGAATGGAATAGAAAAGACTTTAGATGTATATTCAAGGACAAAAGAGACCTCAAAAAATAAATGGAGAAGATTCAGCAGAGCATAATTTCGGGGGGTAATACATCTCAATTAAAAGAAAAATAGGGCACCCTCATGCATCAACTACAAGAGATATTGGACCAAGAAAAAATACTCTACAAGCATAAGTCAAGATTTAAGTGGTGGAAAGATGGTAAGCACAATAATTTTTTTTTCCATAGATCTATGATCAACTATATGCACCAAAACAAAATCCACAGTCTTTAGGGACCCAATAATCAATGGGAAGAAGATCATTCAAACATGACAGGTCTTCTATCAAGGAACTTTAGTCATCTCTTAACAGAGCCCACAAGAGATAGAACCTCTGCATTCAAAGTAATTATGCAACACATCCCTAGGTTTATAACTAAAGAACGAAATGTGACGCTCTTAAAATCCATCTCCTTATAGGAAGCAAGAGAAGTAGTCATGGGACTGCTAAGGAACAAAGCTCCTAGCCCATATGGATATACAGTCGAATTCTATCAAGCCTGTTGGCCTATTCTTGGTCATGACATATGGAAGGTCGTAGAATATTCAATATAATCGGCCTCTCTTCTTTCAGCCTTTGATGCCACTTTTATTTCCCTAATCCCCAAGTCCATTCAGGCAGCTACCCCATCAAAATTTCTTTCCATTTATTTATGTAATGTGATATACAATATTATATCAAAAATTGTAGCTAAAAAACTTAAACCTATTCTTGCACAAGTGAATTTTGCAAAGAAAATGGGATACGTGGAAGGGAGACAAATCATGGACAACATTATCCCGGTCCAAGAGAATTTTCATTTTCTTTGTACTACCAAAAATTCAAGCATGATCATCAAGCTATGCATGTCGAATGCCTTTGACAAAATCAGTTGGAAATACATCTTTCACACTCTTTTTGCTTTTGGTTTTCATGGGATGTAGATTTCTTGGGTCATTCCCTCATCACAAAAGCTTTATTTTCAATAATGTTTAGTGGATCCTCATCAAATACCTTTCCTACATCCAAAGGTATAAGGAAAGGAGACCCTCTCTCTCCCTTTATTTTCCTTCTAGTTGCTGAAGGCCTTGGGCATGCCATCTCTCAAATTATTTCTAGGTAGAAAATCAAAGGACTTGACTTGGGCTCTCAAACTAAAAGCTTTGCACATTAGTAGTTTTTGGATGACACAGTGCTAATGGGTTTCCCAACCATAAGGGAAGCCAGGGCCTTCTAGGACATCTTAGACACCTTCTCTTTTTCCTCGATGACTGAAATCAATAAAGGAAAATCCCAAATTTTCTTTTTCAACACTCCTATGTCATTGAAGATCAATATTTCTCAATTCCTCAGTTTTCAACGGAGCTCCCTTCTAGCCAAATACCTTGGAACCCCATCACTCTCAATCCTCTTAGATGTTCAGTATGGGATTATATTTTGCTAAAATTTGAAATAAAGCTATCAAGCTGGAATTTTCATTCTCTAAACTTGGCAGGTTGCTTCACTCTTCTTAAGTCAGTTTTGCATTCTTTACTTATATATATTCTCTCTACTCTGGTGGCACCCAAATCCATTCTAGCTAAGATCCAAAGCACCCAATGCTCTATCCTATGGGGTCTTCTCTTCAAAATAAATGGGCTCTGATTTCTTGGGACACTTTCTACTTGCGCTAAGTCTCAAGCGGGTTTAGGCCTAAGATATATGACACTTCTAAGCAAAGAATTAAGCACAAAAGTCTCGTGGAGATGGATTAAATTTCCTAGAATTATTTGGAGAAAAATGTGGTCAAATAAATATTCTCCAAGAGTCCCAATAATGCAGTGTATCATATTGGTTTCGTATCCCCAAGGATCACATCTTTGGAAAGATATTTGCAGCAATAAATCTCTCATCCAACACCATTGTTTCTAGGAAATCAGGGATGGAAATTCAACCCTTTTCTGGGAAGATTCTTGGAACCAGTGACCCTGACTATCCTCTATGCCCAATTCTCTTCAGATTAGAAATCATCATGCTTTGCAATTTCTATCAGATTTGGCCCACTTCTCGAAGAATATATTTTCTTTAGAAGATAAATGGTGCACATGGAAATTAATTCACCTCCAACACCATCAACAACACCACCAAGATGAATATCAAATTCTGAAGAAAATTTTAACAAATAATAAAATTGTTTTCAAGGAAAATCCTGACATACTTAGATGGGGATATGGCATTATGGGGAACTACAACATAAAGGAAGCCTAAAAAATCTTAAGCTCAAAACATTGTATGGAATCTAACCTCAAATGTTGACATTTATGGAAATTGAAGCATTGACCAAAAGTAACCATTTTTCTTTGGCTTCTCAATAACAATAAAACATTAACATGGGAGAATCTAAGGAAGTGAGGTTTCATTGGTCCTTCAACATGTCACCTATGTATAACATACGAGGAAACTCTTCAACACCTCTTTTTGGATTGCATTTTCATGGCCAGTATATGGGATTGTTTGACCAGGGCCTTTCATGGACTTTACCAACGCCCTTATTCAATCCATTTCAACATGGAAGGTTGGAACACCCTAACCTACAGGAGCCCCATCCTTAATAGGATACTGCAAATCACTCCTATATATACTCTTTGGATCATCTGGAAAGAAATAAACGCTCAAATTTTAAAGAATCATGCCCCATCCCTTTATAGAGCTTGGAAGGCCATTACTACTCATCTAGATGAAACCATTGCAACCCATCACTGGAACTCTCAAGATTGGGATTCCCCCCCTAATGAAAAAGCCATTTTTCATGAATTAAATATCTATTAGTGCTCTCCACCCCCTACCAGCATGTTCTCTAGACCCATGGCCTTAAGTCCATCACTTTGGTCTCCTCCACTAGAAGGCTTCTTCAAACTAAAATTTGATGGGGCCTCAAGGGGAAATAGTGGAGGGCCAGCTATGGTGGAGTTCTCTGCAATAGTGTTGGAGGTATTATTTTTGTCTACGCTGGCATGTTGGGTTTCCTTACCAATAATGAAGTATAACTGTGGAGTTTAGAATTTAGTCTTTCTGCCGCTTTGAAAATGAATCAACACTAGTTGATTGTAGACGGAAATTCGGTCTTTCTCATCTCCATTTTGAAAAAAAAGTACATAATGTCACATTTTTATCTAAGGCCTCCTCGAGATGGCGCTTGGAATCCCATCTCCAAAGGGTCTCTAATCTTCTTAGAAGGATCAAGGCTCCTATTCTCTCTCATGTTCGAAGGACAATCAATAATTTAGTTGATCATTTAGCCAACCATGATCTGGATACTCACACCACTTTTTTGGAGCTCAATTGATCCCAGACAATCCCGATGCCACTGAAAGCGACCTATGAGGATATTTCTAGGTGGTAATTCCCCCCCATTGAGGGTGTTGAATAGATTTAATCATGTCGAAATGACTGCCAAGGATTTTTTCACACGACAGGTGGATCCTCACACGTCCAAGGTAACCCAGAAGCACGGAGCCATTAAAATGATCCTTCCTTGCATCCCATTCTATGCATATGAATATCACAATGAATTTGATACAATGATGAAGGGACATCATAATCAGAGGGGTCAACATTATAGCGGGTTTAGGGCCATAAGGGCTGGTGTAGGCGAGAATAATATAGATCACCTTGTCCGCAGGGAGCTGGCCTATCTGTTTTTTTCATATGATAATATGGTGACAGGGACTCACAATTTCCATGGTAGCAGCAATTTCCAAGGTAAAAATAGTCTCCAAAGCAACAACAGCTTCTAAGGAAACAACAACCTCTGAGATAACAATTATTTCCTATGCAACAACGACCTCTAAGGTAACAAAATTTTCCTAGGTAACAACAGATTCCAAGGCAATAACAGTTTCCAAGGAATCAACAACTTCTAAGGTAACAACGATTTCCTAGGTAACAAAAACTTACAAGGTAACAAAAGTTTCCAAGGAAACAATAGTTTCGAAGGAAATAACAACATCCAAGATAACATCAACTTAAATTTTGATATCAGTTTCCAAGATAACGACAAATTCATCATGAATGAAGGTATGCATGCCTATCCTCCGCACACCTATAACACAATCTTCCGCATGTCAAATTATCTTGTAAAGAAAAACCTCAGTAATCTCAATACTCTAAACTTGTGTTATTGGTTTGGTTTCCCATTAGGCGGATCGATAATAGTTTTGGATTTGAGGCTTACATCTCTCAAGAATAAAATGCTAACACCAGGTCTTTAAAATTGAAAAAAATTCATTTTGTGGAATATGAAAGTTTGAAGAAATCTTTCATTGCAGTTCCTTCACACTCCCGCATTTTTCACAATCAAAGCTCAGTTTAATTATGCATATGCATATTAACTAATTAATGGTGTTTCCATAATATATATATATATATATATATATATATATAGAGAGAGAGATATAATTTAAAAATAAATAAATAAATAATAAATAAAAAAATAAAAATAAAAAATTCTTGCACTGTAGAACTTGCCTCATCTCCTTCAAATTTGTTATATCTAGTTTCTCTACATATATCAAACAAAAAATATAATTGTATTAATAATACAATAGGAGAACAACTTGACTCGATATAGTCTTTGCTTTCGCACTTCTCGCACACCCTTTCTGTGTATAATGAAATAATTCTCGATATTATAGTTCTGATTCTATTCAACAAGTTTGTTTTTTATGCCTATGTTTTGAATATGATCTCTTGTATACCTTTTTTATCGCTAAGGTGATTACCCTTTGAATTTGGATACAGTTATCATTACTGAATCTGAGTCTATATTGATTTATGATAATGTCTTCTATAGGCTTTTGAACATATGTGTTATCACAAAATCAGACCTGATAGGCTGCTCATCAAGTAAACCTTGTGTAACTGTTTCAGACCAATATTTTGGCTGAGGCTTAGCCTCCTCAACCTGAGAGGGCTCTCTCAAGGGTTTATGATTTTTGATAAACAAATAAATGATATAACTGGTTGCAAAACACATGAGAAAACATTCATTGGGCCATGGAGTCAAGATAATTTCAGCAAAAAACATCACAATCTATCTAGCATGGAAGTCAAGGCATTTGGAGTTCAAGGGAGTAAAACATTTAAAATAGTGATACACACAGTCAGTTTGTATATGAAGGAAGTTAGAGCATTATGAATGAATTCTAAGTATCATATACAAACACCACTGCAAATAGAAGTATTAAATAATTCCATTATAATAATAACACACAAGAACTCCTCATGAATCTTGAGTTGTCAAAATAGAACTCTGTATTAAGCTGAAAAAACCAGTGACATACAATAACACAGTCTTTGCTAATAAAAATTTCCAACCTCTTGAATTTCGATCTTATGATCTTTATATAACATTTACAAAATAGGATTCCTCATTCTCCACTAGATACATCAAACTCATAGAGTTTGACCACTTTCTCTAATCATAAACATGTCATTTATTACAAATTGACAGCTATAATCCTAATGAAAAGTCATATTTCTAATAGGACTAAAACTCTTTAATACCTTCCTAACAACCTTATCTATTCTTTATTACATCTTTTTCCACATGCACTCCATGAAATCGAATTTGGATGATGATCTTTAACTTGATGTAGCCATGATGTTGATGATAATGTTCTCCTAAAATTTAGGAAACATGTCTTCCTGTTTTTTAGGCCCTTTGATTCCCTTATATGTTTTGAGCACTTTGACCATTAATGAATCATGTCTACATGTCTCTTGTAGCCAAATATTTACGCCATATGTCTTCAATTCTCCCACTTTGCAGAATCTAAACTTCGAACAATGCCAAAAAGGTGAGAATAAACCTGCGCTACGAAAATAGCACAGTTTCGTAGCACAGTGTTTAGCTCCTTTTCAAATCTGCTTTTGATTTGTTTTCTTCTAAGAAGCCTTCATTTTCCATTAACACACTTCCACTAGAAATTTCAAAACAAAACTCACCAAAATTCCCTCAAAATTTGATATGAAAATATGATAAAGACTGCTTCAGCAATTTCGTAGCGCATTTCATCAGATTTGCACTATCTGCGCTACAAAACTGTTGTGTAAGCAGTTTTGTCAAAACTGTCTTCAAAATTCATACTTGGGAGATACTTAAACTTTAAGGGTATTGATTTTATTTCAAAAGCATATCAATATGACCTTGAAAACATAACCTTCATCAAAATTTACCTTCATTTTGATCAGAGATTGTCTTGTGGATATATGATTTCGTTTCACTACCCCTTTAACCTTTCTTGAGATAGAGACCTTGTAAATTGTATCTCCAGATATTCCACCTGTCGTCTTAACCTTCTATTGCTAGCTCTCAAATGAGTGTTGATCACTCTTACAAACTTTTCCTCCTTAATGGCTGGGACTGTCCATGTGAAGAATTGTTCTTCACTGCTTGGTATTTCTGATTTGGAGACTATTTGAACTTCCCAAACAACTTTCATCCTCTTAAATTTTGTTTTCTCAATGACATGTTTTCTGGCTCTTTTCTTCAACTTAGAAATCTCATGATTTTTTTATCTTAACTTCTCCTCCAGGCTTTTATATTTGGTCATTTCTTCTTGTGCTATAATTACTCTGTTTTCTTCATGCTCTGCCATAGGTGAGGAAAGATCAACTATTTTTTCAAGAACAGTAGATGCTTTATTGGCTCCTTCAACTTCAGCATTAAGTTCCTTGAGCCTTTTGGAATGTCTAGTTACAGGTTTCCTAGCTTGGAAAACAAATGCTGCATCTTCACCCTTAAACTCCAAATTATTTGTTGATTTCACCTTTTTCTGTTTGCTTTCATTTATTCCTAGGAAATCAGCTTGCACTATGGGTGATTCTTCTATGTCTATTGCATGCAGTATGTCATCCAAGTTTCCTTTCAATCCTGGATTGTCATTTGATCCTGAAGCTAGTGTCTTTCCTTTTGATGTTGCAGCTTGACTCCTTGTAATTCTCTTAACTATTTGCTTGCCAGCTGTTTGTTTTTGTTTACCTTCCTTAGTACTTTGTAGTCTTTGTTTTGCAGGTGAAGGAGTTTATGTAACAACCACTGGTGTTCTTTCTACCTTATCTTTCACTTGTTTCCTTGGCTTCAATTTCACAAACCTTCTTGTCCTTATATCTGCTGGTTGGCTGACTTCTACTGATGGTGATGGATTTCCCTTTGCCTTAGGGTTTTTAACTAGGGTTAGAGCTTCCATTTCAAATCCACTTATAAAAAGAAAAGAAGACTAGTCCCTATTAATATTCTGGAGCTCATTTAAAACCAACAGTTTAATTAAACCATGGTGAAACAGAGATGTTTCACAACCCTCGAACTTTGCTTGCACTTTATCAGCCATTTTGGCAATACTTCTATACAGGAAAAAAGGTAAATCCAATGATATCATACTTGTGAAATGTAATAGGAATTTGAAATGATAAGTGTAGACTTAATGGTGCCTACCTTCACATGTGAAATATCTTTGCATGTTGAACAATATTTTAGCATAGCTAACCTTAATACAATTTCTAAGAACTGCATTGTTTAGGTCCATCTCTGCATATTTTGGCTTCAAAAACATCTTGCATGCCTCCATATCGAATCTAAAACCCTTAAACCAAGTTTCCTGTCCTCTAGGTATTTCAGTCACTAGAGATATGATTTCAGGTGTCACTGACACGTTTAACATTCCAGCCTTTGTATTGGTCCCACTGAAATGTAATGCAAACTCTTTGGATACCTGAGAATGTCCACCTTGTAACTTTTCACAAAAATTTAAACAACCTGCTTTACTGAAAGCATCCATGACTGTTTGATCTTCAGCTAAAACTTTTGTGCTTTCAGGTTCAGATCTCAAACAGTGTCCACTTATGTGGTTCCTTTTCTCCTCAGCCATGTTAGTTTCAGAAAAACTCTGTTGTATTCCTTTGAATTTTACAAAACAACCTCTCTTGATTTAATTTGGCAGCCTCGTTTGATTTTGATTTGGCAGCCTCGCTTGATTTTTATTTGCAACCTCGCTTTATTGTATATCAAAATAGCCTTGGTATAGAACAACCACAAGCTTAAATCTAATACTTTAGAGTTTGAAATGGAGATGTTTCACAATTCAGTATGAGAAAATGTAGATTGGAATGTCAAGAACAGAAAACAGTTTTCGAAATTTGAAATCCCAAATTCCAATGAGAAACCCATGCTATGATAATAATGGATATGAATGATTAAGTACCTTGAATATGACCTCTAACTGACTCACCATGATGTTACCCCATCATTACTTAATGGATTTCTGACAATTTATGAGTTTTGACATGACCTGTTAAGAATCCGCACTTTCGTAGCACACATAGTGTAATTTTTGCACTTTGCACTATGAAAGTAGCAGCGCTTTCATAGCGCAAAACTCAATTTTTGAACTGACCGTGCTACGAAACTACAATTTTGTGGCTAATTGCAGGAATTTCATCTGAAACTTAATGACATGATTTCTAAATGAATGATAAGGCTTTTTAATCATGGAATGAGACTTATAGACTTTATTTGAAATTGAAAACTGACCTTTGGGACTTTTAAATCTAAGACCTACCCTTTATCAAGACTAAGTGACTCAAGACCTATTTGAAAAATATGACCAAAATAGTGTAAACTTACAGATTTAAAAAAAAAAAAAAAAAAAATTAGGGTGATAACAATATGCTTTGAGACTTCATATTATATCTAATGGTGTGTTATTGATTAAAACAAAACTAAACATTTCACAACAGTTTTGGATCTCGGGCATAGATATATGAGGAATACAATGCTAAAAACAAGTCTTTAGAATTCAATAAATTTCATTTTGTGAAATACGAAACTGCGAATAAAGCTTTCATTGTGTATCCTCCACACTCTTGCATTTCGCACAATCAAATCTCATTACCCTGTACATGATGCTAATTTTAAATATCACAAAAAAAGTGAAAATGTATAAGAAATAGTACAAGAGAAAAACGTTTTACATGGTATTGAACCAGTTAATTAAGAGCGACAACCATAGTCGTTATTTCTAAGTATCTTTCTAATGTTGATTGTCTAAGTGTATTTAGTGTTTATAATTATTTCGACTAAGAGGATGATAGACAATGATAACTTTGCTAAGAGGTGTGTTTCTATTCGATTATTTTCATTTGATTATTATTGCATTATACAACTCTGTGTTTTTTTGCTATAATTTCTATGCACTCCCTAATATGTTATATTGTATATAAGAATCACAAAAAATACATTTCACAATCTAAAACAAATCCCGCACAATCTGTGCAGCAGTGACATAGGCATCAACTCTTCGATTCCCTATGTTTTCACTCTTAGAAATAATGTTCTCTAGTCTTCTAATATATCAAAGCCTATTTTGAAGTTGTTTTATATCTTTGTCTCCTTCTCCACACTTCCTCATATCTGCACATACCCTTTCACCTGCACATCCTTCACTCTGCACCGCTAGTGCATTTATCTATAGTAAGTGTCAAATTTTGAACCGGCTTGTCAAGTGAAATAGAAAGGTCTACAATATGATACCCCTCCTTCAGAATTGTTATATAAAGTTCCTTTGTCTATATCAAACGTAACATATAATTGTACTAAACATCCATAAAATATTTAAGCACTCCACGTAATGTATCAATGTTACTTTTTCTACAACTTAATATAAACACATTAATATAAATCATAATATGGTCTAAATTAAAACATGACATTCTCTTAGCACTTTCTCTTGCTAAGTGAATTTCTCTTACAATGTTAAATCAACCTTATGTGAAACGTGGAGAAAGAAAGCTTCACTTGACATAGTACTTTCTCCCGCACTTACCACCCCCTCCCTCATTTACATAAGCAAGTTGTTGTATAAATATGGTGTAGAATTGCAACTGCTCAAGAAATTTTAATCTAAATCAAGAGAAACAATTCTACTCTATTGCTCTGCAGAATTCAATTCACAATTTAGAACGACAATCTCATACATGAAATAAGAAATCACACACATGCACAATATTTTTTCTAGGGGAAAGTAGCTGTTAAAAACCCCTTAAGCCTACTTGCATTAACCAGATGAATAGAGACTGTATTACAATTGCTAGCTAAATCTGATCTCAACCTGCAAGTGAATAACCCATATCCCTTCTCAATGAGAAGATCTGACCCAGACTTAATCAATTTTTTCCTCTGCTTGAGACCTTATTTCCTTGCACAATTCCTGAGGAATTAGGCCCCTATTATTTAGGAATTTTCCTCTGATTGATTGAGCAATTCCCGAGGTTTATCATCTGACTGCATGCAACACATTTATACTCAACACTATTCTACAACTGATGTTACACTACCTTAGAATCTCCACCATAGCTGGGGAACTCAAATTTTATGCATGCACTAGCTATTTTTGGTTGATTAATCGGTAAAATAGATGATCATTGAGTTAGACTGTTATCTGACTGTACAACCGACCTCCAACTAGTTTCATTAACAATTAGAACTAGTTTAACTGAATACAACTGGAAATAACTAACCTTGATTGCTACAAATTAGAAATCACATGCTTAACTAAACTCCAAGCCCTCTAAATTAAATTTATTGAGCTAGTTGAGTGACAAGAGCCATGTCACACAAGTTAAATGCTTCCAAGTTGTTTGTTGATGTGGAAATCCAAATTTTCTTAATTTGACCAAGGCAAAATCAAATTGAGACTTTCTTGCTACACTTCTCAACAATTGTAATCTGATTAGTTTTGGCATCTTTAGACTTTTTAAGCACTTCGCACAATGTATCAACATTACTTGTTATGCACCTCTACACAATAATATAAGCAAATTAATGTAAGTCATAATATGATCCTAACTTAAAATGTGTTATCTGCTCTTGTTAAGGAAATTTCTCCTACAATGTTAAATTAGCTTTATGCTGAATTCAGAGAAAAAAAAGCTCGACTCAATATAGTCCCTACTCTCTCACGTCACGCATGCCCTTTCTTAGCACAAAAAAATAATAACAGTTATCTCCCCCCTGCCTTATGTGAAATGTGAATGAAGAAAACTTGACTCAATATAGTCCTTGCTCCTGCACTTATTGCATACCTTTTCTCCCATGGACGCACACCTTTCTCTTGCACTTGAATTCTAAAGTTGCATAAATGTATAAATGGATTAATCTGTGCAAGATTTTTTTTTTCACAATGTGGATAACATTCATTATGCAAAATTTTTGACTCAATAAACCGTTCATTGTATGCAAAATAACTTCATTATGGAACACATATGTAATATTTCTCAGTATTTTCTTCATGTGAATTTTGACACTCCGCACAATGTGTCAATCCACACGAGGAAGATTGTAATTTTTTGGACTTATTATTCCTTAGTATTTGCTTCATATGAATCTCGACACTTTGCACAATTTTAACAAGTAATGTGTCTGAGATTTCCATTGTGCAGAGATTTTTGTGCGAAGATCTTTCATTGTGTGAAAATATTTCACTGTACAGAGAAATTTCATTGTGTGAATAGTTTTGCGCGAAGAGATTTCATTATGTGGAGAGCTTATGCTAAGAGATTTTTGCTGATAGATTTTAATGCGTGGAGATTTTTGTGCAAAGAGTTTTCATTGTGCATAGGTTTCTCTGCACTGTACATAAATTTCAATCAATTAAATAGCTTAGTTGCCTAATTATGTGTTGTACATAGATATTTCACTAAGTGGAGGAAGTTTCACTATGTAGAGAGATTTATGTGGAGAGCTTTCATTGTGTTAAGACATTTCATTGTGCGGAGAGCTTTCACTACGCGAAAATATTTCACTATGTAGAGAGCTCTCATTGTTGGAGAGTTTTGAGCATAGAGCTTTCATTGTGCAGAGAGATTTCATTGTCTAGAGTTATTTCTGCATTCCGCACAACTGTTAATCAATTCATTAGCGGTAGAGGTAGGGACTCTACTACATTGCAACTATTACCCTTGTTTTTAATTTTCTATATAGCATGTCACAAAGTTTTTTTGGGGGGTCATTACCACTTGTTTTACTTTTTAGATATTTTATTTTTCAAAATATGTTAAATATTTTTTACAATTAAACCATTTTGATGTGTGAGAGTCAACCTTATGAGATATTAGAAGATAATTAAAGAAAATTGTGAATCATTTTGATGTGGGAGAGTCAACTTTGTGAGATATTAGAAAAATAATTAAATAACACAAAATTAATAATAATGTGTTGTATAGTTTGGGGAAGTGTTGGTATCTTCATGTAGCTTTAGTCTCCTACTTTTGATCCGGTCGTGATGGTAATCTCCTCGGCTGCAGTTTAGGTAAGGCTCCTAATTATTTCCCTTTATCTTTGGAAACCCCCTTCGTTAATATTCTATTATAAATGAAATAGGGAAATTCTACTGTTGTAGTTCAGGAACTCAGCATTTCCTCAAGATTGTTAGAATATGCGGAGATGGATTTTAATAAATGTTTTCTTGCCGAGATAAATCTAACGACTCCATATTATGTATGGGTTCAGAAGCTTTCCTATGAAAATGTTTCATTCCAATGGCGAGCATGTTATGAAACAAGGCATGTAATCAATAAATTCCCAAAGTGATTATAGAATAACGAAGTTCAGAAAAATAGCCAGAGGCCCAAATGGTGGGAAGGTGCTCTGATAGAACATTATATTGCATACAAGGAAGAAGAGACTCAAGACAAGGAGGAAGAAAAATAAATTCAATAATAAGTGCATATCAAAGAGGATTCATCATTGGAAGTAAAAGAAATTCAGGAAGAAATGTATGTGAAAGAGGACCCACCAAATTAAAAAATAGAGGAGGATCATGCCCAACAAACTCTTGTGAATTATGGATGCCACAAAAACTGTAATTTCATGGGTGATCAGGCATATGGAAAAAACTGACAAAGACAACAAAGTCCATTCTCTGAAGAGAAACTCCACTAATCCCTTAGAAAACGTAGGCTTGATTCAAGTTGGGAAAAAGGGAATAAACATCTCGCTAAGGAAAATGAGAAGCCAAACAAAGTCAAATCATTAAGCAGTGAGAAATAGAAATCAAATGTATTTGGATCTTGGAAGTATTTTGGAAAATATTTATTTGGAAAGGGAATAAACTTTTTATATTACAAAGTTCTCACTTGAGCATATGGATTGAGTCTCTATGTTCAATCTCAAACCCACAAATGATATTGGAAATTTTGAAGAAATGTAATGGTTCTGGGCCAGATCCCAACTTTCTTTTTGAATAAAACTTTCATATCCATATTTTTTTTAATAATAATGTGATGCATAGAAGATACAATTTAGATTATTAGTGTTTTTGTCACTTTATTTTATGTAAATTTTGTTTTTATTATAATTTTATTAATATATTTATTAATTTAGATTAATATGTTAATTGAGTCTTTCTATTTGTCTATATCTATGTTTATTTCTTATAGTTCCATTTCTCTAATCTTAATTCTCCATGCAATGATAGACTTTTCTCCACCTCATATTGAAGAATTCCAACATGGGTTATCACTAAAACATGCCATTAATATTTCATAGAGAATGAGATATCTCATATCTTTTAAAAGATTTTCACCACATTAATCAAATTTCATCCAAGAATCAAATTAACAGCTTTAATTATGTTTAAAAATGTTGAATCAGTATTCATATTTATAACCCAACCCATTAAGTTAATGAAAAACTACATCTTATTTCTAAAACTACATCAACCTTTTAATAAACCAAAAAAATATCCTCGATTGGGGTGTCAAAATATGTGTCAACGGAGGAGGGGGAGGGGAGCCTACCCCCTCCCATCAAATTTAATTGGGGGGCATGGTTATCCCACCTCATGCAACTGCACATGTTAATTTCCATAAATTCCCTTCACGTTAAGATGACATCCTACATTCCATTTGCGAGTTGTCAACCTGGTAGATGTAGCTTTGTGCTTTTCTATAGCTCCTGCGACATCCCCCATCATATTTGGGATGTTTCCCCATGACACTAGATTTTTGGAGACCTTATTCATCTGCCATGGTCCCATGTTTCTTTGTAATCCTCATGGTTGGACTCTCTTATAGGAGGAATATCTCTCCCATGGCACTGGTTCGGTGAGAATTCACTTACATGATGGTTTTGGCTCCTACAAAGCTATCTTTCAGTACATGCACCTGGTGTTGACCCTTCACACGTGGAGTAGGGTGATAGTGGTTGAGGAGGTGACCTATGGGACATTGGTAGTGTGACAACACAGGTGCAAGAGGTGACTGGAAAGGACTCAACCTTCGGCTAGAGAATTTCCAAGCTTGGTGGATTGGAAATTATGTGATATTTTATTCTATGTTCAATATTTACAACGCTTTTCGTTTGTTAGTCTTTGCATGGTGGACTCTGGTTCATGGTTTACAAAGTGTCTTGGTGGCGTGTATTATAATTGGTGTGCATGGGTCTCTATGGTTTCTAGACCCTACCTGAAGCTCTTATTTGTTTTTTTATCCTCTATTACGACTTGTTAAACTACACTCTAGATATTTCTGGCAGTTGAGTCTTAAATTTTTGATAATATTGTTCGGGTTCCTATCATACTTTTTCATTAGTTTCTTTGTCTACTGGGGTTGTCCTTAATTTTTCCTCTCTTATCTTTGAGTACCATTCCCTGCCAGTGAATGCGTTTTTGTCAGGGGTATAGAGGTCGATGCCCTTAGGGTTGGCCTCGTGCTCAATCTGAGGCTTATAATGTTGCAACCATATTCCATTCTTCCACACCTCCAAAAGTCGAAGAGTAAATTCACCAACTAAGAGCCTTTACTACCAATCACTGCCAAGCATAATATGATTTTGAAATCTAAGGTAAAGTATCAAATTTTGTTAATAACCCTGGGCATACTAGTGGACAACATTTGTAGTCAATATATTTAGTTCATCACCCTTCACTAGCAAATGAAGACACACTTGGGAAAGGTCTTGAAGTACAAGCACAAGGACAACAATGATATCATCTCTTTTTTCAATGAAATTCAATGAGTTCAATGCCACCAACGCTCTTGTATTGTCAACATGAATGCTCATTTGGCCCACATAGAGGTCCATCTCTAGTGTGTCCTTAAGCTTCAAACTCCAACAAGTACAAGTGCAAAGGATTTTAACCCAATCACTTCATCAGATATTTGATGTTTCATCCAGCCTCTTGGCTTATGTTTTCTAATTTTAGTAGAATATTTTATTTTAGTAGTTATGTATCTAGTAGTAACTGGTATTTGAATTTTGATCTATCTAGACCTTTGTTAGTTGTTAGTAGTTCTTATTTCTCTTGTGGCAGACTACGACAAGTCTTAATCTAAACAATGATCTTTGGCTTTATATATGATGTTTTGAAGCAATAAAAAAATTAATTAAAAGAAATACCAAAAATAATATTATCCCATAACTCCTCCAAAACCCAATCCTAATATCATATTTCAATTATATTGAAGTATTTCTATGGGATGCATAAATGGTATTTTCTCACCCTCTCAAGATGTAGAAAACCCAACCCATTAAGTTAATGAAAATTTATCTCTTATTTCTAAATCAACAATAACCTTTTAATAATATCAAAAATAATACTATCACACAACTCCTCCACAACCCCTATCCTAATATCATATCCCAATTGCATTGAGGTATATCTGAAGTATATGTATAGGATGCATAAATGGAATTTGTTCACACTCTTAAGATGTAGATAAAAAAATGTTGTTTGTATCTACTTTAATATCAATTTTCTTCATATTGGTGGGAAATTTCAAAAAAAAAATGTATTATATATATATATAATAATAAATCTAAATCCAAAAAATATTTTCTTTTTGTCAAAACATAGTTTTTGTTTTCTTCTCTCTTTGCGAGATTATTTAAATTTAAAAACAACCACATATATCAAATATACTCTTCCTTTACAACAACTTCCCAATGATACTCTTCCTTTCCAACAACTTCCAAATGATCTCTAGCGTGTTTATCCATTAATTCATGCCTTTAAAAGAATGTTTTTTTTTTTTTTAATAAATAAATAAATTATATATATACATATATGTAATTTATTTATTTTTTAAATAAGTTATTTCATTAGTATCAAAATATAATGTATCGAGAAAACAACATAGACATAGTGATTACAACCTGATTGGATTGTGCCATGAATTTAACTAAATAAAGTGTTTGTTGGTCTGCCCTATGAGAAACCATATAGAATTACAAACTGAAAGTTGGAGGAACAAAAAATGTTCAAATTGAGACCTCAAGCAACCCTCTAGCAAGGATTGAAATTAGAAAAAATTAGATGCCTAGTTAACTCAGATAAAGCTCCAAGGAAAATTTAAGATAAAGCGAGAAACAAAGACATCAAATTGAAGCCACCTAAACCCAAGAAGTTCCCATTGATGCATAATGAGCTGAACTTATGAGAATTGGGGGAGTGTTTGGAGGGGTATGTTTATGCCTACAGAATGACACCCCCATTCTTCTTGATCAACCAAGAGCACAAGGTAGGAAACAATTGATTATGTTTTTCCAAAGCCTCAAGGTGTTGTCGAAATTCATTGTAGTTTGGTTCTTTTGCTAACATACCTTGGGCTACCAAAGTTTTTCTATGCCAATGTAAGTTCATAACGCAGAAGTACTTAATTTTTTGGTTCTACTGGTGCCCAAATATAGGAACTACTTGTTTATCTATGTTTGTGTTCTCCATGTAAGCCTTGATGATTTTAACTTCTTCTTTAATGGACTACATAAAACATTAGATGTTTTAAGGCGTTGACAAGCCAAATTTTATTGCCAACAACTAGGGGATCTCCCCGATGCAGAATCCCAACTAGACTCTACACCATTTGGTATGGGAGTCCCATCTAGTATGTGGGCATGACTGCCACCATGTTGTTTAGAGATTTTCTTTGGAAAAGATGAACAATAACCATTATAAAATAAATAAAACTTTCAATAAACACAAGATAAGAAAATTTATGGAAACCTAACATTTGAGATATTGTGCACATAACAACAACTAAAGAACATGACATGAATCTTAAAAGAAGCAATGTTAGAAAGACTCAAATTAAAGCACATGTATAAGATAAATATTCATGTATTTACTATGAATTAGTTCCTAATTGACAACAAACATGAAACAATTTAAAATGCATGCAATCCCACGTATGATATATGCCTAAATGAACAAAGCAGTTTGTTAATGTAAACACAACGAAAGCAACACATGTACCATGAAATCACCACAATAAAAGTCTCACAACTCTTGACAACACATGTAATGAATTAGATACTCGGGATCAAAGAGCTTCAAACATTAAGTTGAAATATTCATAACACCATTGTTGAGATTCAACAAGATGATGAGCTTAGTGAAAAGAGTCGCCTTCACTAAGTGGGCCCGCAGGCTATTTTTGGCGCAAGCCTATTTTTAGACTATGTCTATTTTTAGACATGGTGATCATATTTCAGAAGTTGCAGGATGTTATTTGTGGATGGTTGATCAAGTTGGAAAAATAGATGAAATTCTATTTTTAGAAGATTGGGAGAAGTCTATTTATAGATCGTTGATCTAAAAATAGAAGTGTCGATTATTATTAGCTCTTAATAATAATCCGACAATAAACAACAACTTATTCTCTTGGAGCACTTTGTTTCAGTTCACAGATTTGGAAAATCAGTGGGCTGAGGGAATTATGCAATTCCCAAGGGCAACTAGTGGTTCATGCATGGAGGACTCAGTTAGAACTGAAGTGGCAAAGTTATGACAGAGTTGGAAGAGTAGTTCATGGAGTTGTATTTAGTTTAACTCAGTTAGACTTAGTTGAGCTAGTTGTATCTAGTCTAACTGAATGATACACTAGTGAGAGTGGAGTGAATTAATTAGTTAATTAATTCACAAATAATAACTCATTAATCAACTGAACAATAAAGCAGTTAACTACAGTGCATTGCAGTTCCAGTGGAGACCCAGTGGAGAGATACGTTAAAGGGCAAGATGGACTATCTGTTGTGACTATAGTGATGCATTGATTTCATCACAAACACATTGGAGTTACCAATGAGGATTGCGCAGTCAAGGCAAGGGTAATTTGAATTCATTCAGAGCTATTCTTTAGCAGGGATTGCGCAGTGGAGGCAGGCTAGCAGGAGGGCAAAGATCGGTGCATGGATTTGTAGATTTCTCCTTATTAGTGTGTGACGATTGATTGTATTAAGAGCTTGATGTACTAAGCTTTGTATGATATTTTTACATGATCTCCATGATACATAATATATGATAGTTGGGGTTTTCAGCTTCAGGATTTCTCGTTAAAACAACTGTGTTATGTGCGATTGTTTTTATTTATGCTTCACATGTGTTTGCAATTAATTTTCCCCAAAAGATTAACAGTGGAATGATTCTGTATTTTGTAAGAAGTTAAATATTGTGAGATCAGGGGAATCTAGATGTATACATGCTTAGTGTATACTAATTTCTACATGGTATCAGAGCATTGTTAATTCTTGAAGATTGCAATTGTGAAGAATTGGTGATTTTGTGCTGGTGGACAATTCGAATTTGCTATAGAAGATTCTTGGTGCAGAAGTTGAGTATACATTGAAATGTCCTTCAATGGGTTGCGATTGGAGTATGACCTTGATGGGAGCTCGAATTACATAGCCTGGAAGGATAGGATGGAGGCAGCGTTGGAGGATAATGGACTGAAGGAGTTCATTGATAGCGATGTTCCTAAGCCGGGATCTAGTGATGCTGCATTACTTGACGCATGGAAAAAGAAGACAGCAAAGACAAGAAGAATTCTATTGGAAGGTGTGAAGGACCATATTTTGTCTAGGCTTCACAGGAAATCCACTCAATTCTTAATGTGGAAGGCTTTGACATATTTGTTCCAAATAAGAAGCGACCAGAGGAAGTTGGCGCTTAAAGACAAGCTCAGAAAAATAAAAATGGAGAAGGGTGACAGTATTCCAAAATATCTCACGAAGTTTGTCCACTGCAAGGATGAATTGGGAAGTGTGGGGGTTACTTTTGATGATGAAGACTTGGTGAGCTTGGCTCTCCTTGGGCTTCCGAAGAGTTGGCATAGCTACGAAGACTCTGTCAATAAACGAGAGAAACTGCCGGGATGGGAGCGACTTTGGTCGGATCTTGTGTAGGAGGAGATAAGGCGAGGTACCAGGGATGGCTCTTCATCGAAGAATGAAGATGAAGAGAATTTCACTTGGCTTCCAAAGCAAGGAAAGGGAAGGGGAAGAAATTTCCATCAAAATCCGATGCTAAAGGCAAGAAGCAGGATTTGTCCAAACTGAAGTGTTTTCACTGTCACGAACATGGGAATTTCGCCACTAACTTCCCACAAAAGAAGAAGAACAAGAAGGCTGTTGGAGATGCAGCTGGAGAGGCCTTAGCCTCTCAATTTGAAATTGATTTATCTTTGATCACATGCTTGGTTTCAAGCGCAATGGGATCAGTGTGGTATCTTCATAGTGGTGCGTCTTTCCATATGAGGGGAGATAAGGAGTTGTTCAGTGACTTGGAGGAGAAGGACCTCCAGATGCATATAGAGATGGGAAATGATGGTCGGTACAGTGCGACTAGAATTGGGACCATTACCTTTGAGAGGGAGTCCGGTAATCCATTCTTATTGAAGGATGTTATGCATGTTCCAGGTTTGAAGAAGAACTTGGTCTCGGTCGCAATGCTGGAAGACAAAGGTTATGATGTTGTTTACAATGAGGGAAAAGCCTTCCTTCGACATAAAAAAATGGGTCAAACCAAGAAGATAGGGGTTAGAATTAATAATCTCTACAAGCTAGAGGTAGATGGTTGCGCTGGAATGGTGGGAAAAGCATAAGAAGTGGTGAGTTGGGATGAGGGCGAATTATGGCACAGGAGATTGGGCCATCTTTACCATGGCGCTTTGAAGATTTTGTAGCAAATTTCTACTGGAATTCCCAAGGGTAATCTTGCGCATTCATATCAGTGCAAGGGATGTACTATGGGTAAGTTTGTGAAGACCACCTTTCATAAGAAGGAGAACCGTGCTTCGGTGATCCTGGAGAGAATTCACACAGACATGTGTGGACTTTCTCGGTTGCTTCAACAGCAAAACACAAGTATTATGTAATATTTGTTCATGACTATTCTCGTAGATGCTAGATCTTCTTCAGTGAAACGTTCTCAAAGTTCTGTGAGTTCAAAGAATTGGTGGAGAAGGAGTCGAGGAAGCAAGTGAAAGCTCTACGTAGCGATAATGGTGGTGAATACATCTCAGGTGAATTCAAAGACTTCTGTAGCAAAGAAGGAATTCAAAGATAACTCATAGCACCTCATAACCCACAGGAGAATGGGGTCGCTGAGAGGAAGAACAGAACTATCGTGGGTACTGCACGAGCGATGTTGCATGACCAGGGCCTGTCGATGTACTTGTGGGCAGAAGCATGCAACACTACGGTTTATGTGCAAAACTATTGTCCTCATAGAGTACTTGGCATGAGTACACCTGAAGAAGCTTTTACTAGTAAGAAGCCTGATATTTATCATTTGAATATTTTTGGCTCATCTGTTTACATTCATGTGACAAAGGATGCCAAGAAGAAGCTGGAGCCGACTGCAGAATTTGGGATATTTGTGGGGTAAACAGAAACACCCCATAATTATCGTGTTTATTTTCCAGATAGTCGAATGACTGTGGTGCGACGGGATATAAAATTAAATGAGGTGAAAGACATGAAGTTGTCGCTTGAGAGGGAGCTACACTTTCATGCAGAGGAGGAACTTCTTGTTCCCAAAGATGAGCCTCTAGATGTGGATCAGCCATAGGAGGAGATTCATGGAGTGGAGCATTCCACTCATGCAGAACCAAACATCAGACAAGGCAGAAAGCGTACCACAGAAGCTGAGAGACTGAAGTTTGATGCGGCACAGAATGTAGGAGTCCCTACATCACAGCACAGAAAGACATAGTCACCTGACCATTATACTAGATACATGGCTCTTATGAGCAAGTGTATCGTGACAGGGCCATCTTCTTTTGAAGAAGCAGTGCAGGAGCCCACATAGGTAGATGCCATGGTGGAGGAGCATGAATCCATTGTTAGAAACAGTGCTTGGGAGATTGTTCCAAGGCTGGTGGGAAAAGCAGTTGTAGGATCAAGATGGATCTACAAGGTAAAGCAAGCTGCTGATGGGAGCGTCGAGAAGTATAAGGCAAGATTTTTTTCCTGGGGCTTCTCACAGATCGAGGGGATTGACTATGAATAAACCTTTGCACCTGTTGCACAGTGTTCTTCCATACGGACCATCCTTGCTCTCTCAGCGCAAATGGGTTGGCACATTCATCAGATGGATGTGAAGATTGTGTTCCTTAATGGGATCATTGAGGAAGAGGTGTACATTGAGCAGCCTGAAGGATTTGATATCTTCAGCAGTGAGTCGCATGTGTGCAAGCTCAAAAGAGCATTGTATGGGCTGAAACAAGCACCGCGTTCTTGGTACACTCAAATCAAAAGCTATTTCACTAGACTTGGCTTCACCAAGAGTGAGGTGGATGCAAACATGTACCAAACTGTGGTGGAGGGTAAGATTTTAATCATTTTTCTTTATGTTGATGATATAATACTAATGGGTGATGAGCAGTTGATACACTCATGCAAGGCAGATCTTGCAAAGGAGTTTGAGATGAAGGATTTGGTCCTCCTTCATTATTTCCTTGGATTGGAAATATGGCAGTGGGAAGGTGAACTATTTGTGTCTCAAGGCAAGTATGCCTGGGAGATACTGGAAAAGTTTCACATGCAAGGCTGCAAACCTATTGATACTCCTCTTCTAGGAAATTGGAGGAAAGAGGATGCTACATCGGCAGAGGTAGTGGATGTCACTGTTTATCGATAATTGGTGGGTTCGCTCATGTATTTAGTTAATACAATACTGGACATATGCTATGAGGTGAACCAACTTTCACAAGTGATGGTTAAACCTACCAAGCTATTTTGGAAGGCGAGAAAGCATGTCCTGAGGTATCTCAGGGGCACATCTGAGTATGGTTTATGGTACAGACAGACGAATGAGGTGAAGTTGCATGGCTTCATGGATGCAGATTGGGCAGGAAGCCCAATAGACAGAAAGAGCACATCAGGAGGGATTTTTAATATTTGATCTACAGAATTTTCTTGGTACAACAAGAAACAAATATTCGTGGCACTTAGTTCAGCGGAAGCAGAATACATGGCAGCAAGTCAAGCTGCATGTGAGGCTATCTGGATGAGAAAGATCATGGTCAGTTTGTTCGGTTCACATTTAGATCCCACAATGATACATTGTGATAATCAGAGTTACATTAAACTCTCAGTTAATCCTGTGTTTCATGATAGATCTAAACATATTGATATCTGGTATCATCATATCAAATATTTTGTGTAGTAGAAGATCATGTTGCTTCATTACATTCCTAAGGAGGATCAGGATGCAAATATTCTGACGAAGGCGCTCACCAGGAGAAAATTCGAATACCATAGAGGCAGGATCAGGGTGAAAGATAATCCCTATCTTGTTGAGAGGGAGTGTTGATATTCAACAAGATGATGAGCTTAGTGAAAAGAGTCGCCTTCACTAAGTGGGCCTGCAGTTATTTTTTGGTAAGTCTATGTTTAGACTATGTCTATTTTAGACATGGTGATCATATTTTAGAAGCGTGGATACTATTTGTGATGGTGACTAAGTTGGAAAAATAGAGCAAATTTTCTTTAGAAGATTAGCTAATTCTATTTTATAGATCGTCGATCTGTAATAGAAGTACCATTGATATTAGCTCTACACAATCCGACAATAAACAACAACTTATTCTCTTGGAGACTTAGGGCCAAAGGCAATGCATTTGGAAAATCAGTTAGTTGAGGGAATTATGCAATTCCCAATGAAAACTAGGTGGTTCATGCATTAAGGACTCGTAGCTAGAACTCATGAAAAATTTATGACAGTTAAAGAGTAGTTCATGGAGTCAGACAAGCTTAACTCGCTTAGACTCAGTTGAGCTAGTTGTATCTAGTCTAACTGAATGATACACTAGTGAGAGTGGAGTGAATTAATTATTTAATTAATTCACAAATAATAACTCATTAATCAACTGAACAATATAGCAGTTAACTACAATGCATGGCAGTTCCAATGGAGACCTAGTGGAGAGATAGGTGAAAGGGCAAGATGGACTATCTGTTGTGACTATAGTGATGCATTGATTGCATCACACACACATTGGAGTTACCAATGAGGATTTCACAGTCAAGGCAAGGGTAATTTGAATTCATTCAGAGCTATTCTTTAGCAAGGATTTTGCAGTGGAGGCGGGCTAGTAGGAGGGCAAAGATCGGTGCATGGATTTGCAGATTTGTCCTGATTAGTGTGTGACGATTGATTGTACTGAGAACTTGATGTACTAAGCTTTGTATGAGATTGTTACATAATATCCATGATACATAATATATGATAGTTGGGGTTTTCAGCTTTAGGCTTTCCCGTTAAAACAACTGTGTTATGTGTGATTGTTTTTATTTATGCTTCAAATGTGCTTGCAATTAATTTTCCACAAAATATTAACAATGGAATGATTATATATTTTGCAAGAAGTTAAATATTGTGAGATCAGGGGAATCTCGATGTATGCATGCTTAGTGTATACTAATTTCTACAACCATCACATGAAATTTATTACTGGAGATGCAAAGGCACCACTTGAATCCTCAAAATAATCTATAAGATCTCAAACAATATGCACAATTCAAGTCCAAATTTGAAATTCCTTTACATCTAGCCATGAGGATTTATTTATAAAAAGTAGAGTGACCTTTCACCTACCCTCATGACTCTTCAACTTCCACGTGACCTTTCACATTCCATGTGACTCTCTACTCTAAATCCTAATTCACTTTTAACAAAATACGAATTACATCAATATTAAGGAAACAAAACATTCTCAATCAACCAACCCGGTGATGGAAAGTCCTAGAACATCTTCCTATAGATCTCGAACCAAATATGATTTCCAAAGTTTGTATTCACATGTTATCATCAGGACCTTGCATTGTACCTAATCCCCATGCACAGTAAGGAATTATAATGTATTAGGTACCAAGATTGGCTTCTTAGATAGTACCTAACTCAATAACATAGCGAGCTTTGTGTGTACCTTCACAGGCTCAACTACACACCATGAAATCACTTCTTTCGTAGATTTAAAATATTCCCTTGTGGCAGCTTGCTTAATTGGGTCCAAAATTACTTGGATCTCTTGCTTGACCTCTTCTTTTGATCTATTTTCACCTAGTGCACCTATGGAAGGTATTTTATGCACCTTGATAAGAGATTCCAAACTATTCTACAAGGTCTTATAAGAGGCCATTACCCTGTCCAAATATCTGCTCAACTTATCATGTGATTTCATCTTGATCCTAGCATCAACCTTATCCTTCTATGCTATTATTCAATTTTTTTCTTGGCAATTCTTCGGGTGCATTAGGATACTTTATGGTCCACTCATATATAAGATTTACTATTGAGGAGGCTAGTTTAATCATCATTCCTATGTCTTTTACCTCACTTTGCATGTTAGGGAATGGAGCCATAACTTAATGCATGGTCAACATCTCATTATAAACAAGATCCATGACTTATTCTAACACCTTTAATTATTCAAGAATGGATCTCTACAAGTATTCACCTCGGGAGAGAGATATCAACAAACTTTGGTTCTCATTTTGCAACTGTAGAATCTTATGCTCAAAGACAACCAAATTTGCTTTCAAGTATTCATTTTCTTTGAATAACCAGTCTATATTTATTTCAGTAGCAGTTGTAAAGGTGGTTTCGGTGGAAGATATCATTCCAAGGTTCATTGTGGTGTCCATGACTATCTCTCTTTTTGTAAAAATTGATATGGGATTTACATGATTCTTGGTAAATCATATGCACCTTTACTACATGATATTACGTTGGGCTTGGTCAAAAGTAAGTCTAAAGAGATCCAATACCTCCTCCTCCTCTTCCACTATGATGCCTAACTCCTGCGATGTGAAATTTCTGGTAATGATAGGGGTAAGTGGTGGGACATTCAAGGTGGGAAGGTCCAACTGTATTTTTGAGCCCTTGACCAATTATCTTTTGTTGATTTATCTTCATGTTCCTTGTCAAGTAGATCATGTTCAAGCTACTTGGCTAAGGCCTCTTTCACTTGCTTGATTTCTTCTTCCTCCTTTTTTCTTCCTTTATTCCTCTTCTTTTATTTTTTGTTCTTATTCTCTTCTCCTTTGTTCTTCTTCAACTTTCTTTCTTAGCTATTCCTCTTCTCTATTTTTCTTCATTGCTTCCTCTTTCCTCTTTTTGACCACAATTTTGTTCTTTTTCTTTATGGCCTCTTTTCTTTTCCTCTCTTCTTCCTACTTTTTCATGTTTTCTTCTTCTTGTTGTTTATTTCTTAGCTCTTCCTCTACTTGTTTCTTTCTCATCTCTTCCTCTTATTTTTTTCACTAAGCCTCTTCTTCTTGTTGTTTCTTTGAGCTTCTTCCTTACCAACCTTTTTCTTATTTTTCTTTTATTTTCCAGTTCTTTGCTCTTGCTTCATCTTGAGAAAAAATTCTATAGCCTCCAAGCTCATGCTTTCTTGAGTGTCATGTTCTGACTACTCTGCCTCTTCCACATGCAAGGCTAATTCTAGCGCTTTGGAGAATTATAAAAAAAATCACCTTTTCCTCCTCTTTGTTGGTGTATGAAATATATGCCCAACCAAATCCAATTACCTTACAATATGCCATGGAAATAACCCTTGGGTCATATCTATTGAAACTTAACTCACCAAATGTAAAGTGTTGTAAATATTAAGCTTCTGCTTTTGCCTCTTTAAATATTTTAATAGAGTAAGATCTTATGTCTAATGGGAAGATAAGCCACAAACCCTTCTTACATTCCACTAAATTCTTGTACAACCTAGTGGTGAGTTGTTAAGCCACTTCCTACAACACCATATTATCTGTAATAAATGTAGGAAGAGCATGAGGAAGCTTGTAAGAACCAAACAATCTGATATAAGTAGTATCACAATGAGGAAACTAGTCTACAATATCATCAAGAGAAGCCTTATCTCTTTCATACATGCATATGGGTTCTTTGCCAAAAAGTACACTATATATAAGTAAGATAACATACTCTGCGATATTCTCGTACATCCCTCTGTACCATATGTTCCATAAGCATCTGTAATAGATATGTATAGGTATTTCTTCTTCAGGAGTCCACTTTAAGCCTAGCATTTCAAAGTCACATTTTGCAAATACTACATCTAACAGGTAAGAAGCCATATAAAACTCTGATTGTTCTCCCTCAATTGGAATCTTTTTTGCAGGGCTTTTGATTTGATAGATGATGCAAGTATAATCGCCTAATTGAAGATCGTCCCTTTTGTGGCACATATATGCATCAAGGTGACACAGGTTTCTTGAAAGGTTTCCATACTTGGTTTTCCATAGAGCCTTTTCATCATAGCAGCCATCATTTGATAAAATTTCTTGAGAGATTTCATCTTGTAGATCCCATTTTATCTATGCCTAAACTTATTTGGCTCTTGCCACCAATACTTCAACACATCATTGATGGATCCATCAAACCTAGCCAACCATCTGTTACGGAAATTTTCTTGATGCTTAGAAAACTTATAATAATATGTAATGTTTGTTGTTGTAAATGATTCCACAATTTCTCCCTTATGGCTTTTAACTACACACTCTTCCTCATATATGTGATAAAGAATCCAATCTATAGTCTCTACACATGGTAAGATTGGTGGGTGTGTTGCAACCTTATATAGCCAATACTTCTTTATATTGATGTACACTTATAAGTCCTCCTCATCTCGTGGAATCTCTTTCTTTGAAAACTTTAAGTAGATGTCACCCCATGTGAGCTCCATTTCCTTGTCAATATAACAAATAGAGTCACCATAAATAGGAAATTTTGGAGAGTTGTTCACAAATCCCTTTATGTTGCTTTCCACCTTGCAAGATCTTCTGCTAAATCCTCTTATGATATGCAGAACCATCTCTCTGAAATAAGATGATATGTTGAGGAAATATAGGTCAATTGTACCTGACATCTCGAAGATATTTATTAGTGAAATAAACGTTAGCTTATATTAATGTTAATCACTAATTTCACAAGAAAATATCAAGGTCTAAGTCATGCATAGGGATGGTAGGTATAGGATGATCATTATTGTTTGGAATGAAGTTCCTCTGCAAGTTATAAATTCAAAAGATAGAGCAAGTCGCATTTTACATCCGTAGTGCCACTGAGGACTTCAACTGCAATTGCGACCTAAGGGAAAGGGCAGGTTTGGTCTAGTTGCAATTTTCCTTTACAACATCGGTCACATTTCTAGACTATAGTATTGATGGAGATTATGAGTGTGATTTGCGACCTCATCCTAGTCACATCTTAGAGTTCTAGTGGAGGTCGCATTTTGAGACATCAGTCTTGGTGTAAAAAAAAAACGTGATTTTCAACTTAAGCCTAGTCAAAATTGGAAGCTCCAGTGCAAGTCCCATCTTGGGATTATAGTCTTAATGAGAATTAGACTTGTGACTAGAAATCAAGGGAGAAGGGAGTGTAAGCTTAGTCACAAATCTAGATTGTAGCTTCACTACATAGTATAAATGCAATTTGCGGTTACAGGGTGGACGCTCCTCACATTAGTCACAAATTCAAGTTCCATTATCCCTGGGCTCTGAAAGTACGTTATGTGACCCTAGTGGCTCAATTTTGAATGAATGGCAAAGGGTTTTTCCATGAAAACTTCATAAGGCACAAGGTTTCAAATGCATTGATGAAAGGCGTTATGCCACAAAAAAAGAGTATGAATCCTTTTATACGAATCCATATAGTTTCAAAACATTACTCCTAAGATGGCACCGACCAAGATATCATAAGATTTAAACCCCAAAAACAAGTGCAGTCTTTTTCAAGTGAATCTACGTAGTTTTCAAGCCATAAACTCATATTATTTTAGCCATTAATGAATATATGAAATTGACATAAGGAATCTTCAGTCAATGAATATTACTTGGGTGGCTCGATATAGCACTCACAAGAAATTTAAAGAGACTCAATGTGAGCATAGAGTGGAAATCCTTGGCATAAATTTTTAAGCAAGGGTTGCAAAATGACAAGCACCAAGTCTATAAATTAGGAAGCAAATCGATGATTCTTCAAAAGTGTAGTTTAGATAGTTAGTGGGGAAGGTGAATGAGAAATTTCGATGGTTGGATGCAGAGGTAATAAGAATAAATATGTGCTAAATGTATAAGTATGCAGATTTGGGACAATGAATCGATTCAACTCCTAGAAAATAAAATAAGAGCAATGATGACACAAGAGAAGTGTTACTTAATAGGAGGTCATGATTGCTAATTGTATCGAGAAGAGAGGTCCACTCATTCAACATTGTAGGTAGAATGAAATGAAAGAGAGAGAGACTTTAATACATAATTTAATCTTTCTTCCAATAATTATCCTAATTAATTTTTATTATTCTCTATTAATAAAAATTAATTTGTAATTATTATTGGAAGAATTTTAGATTTTACTATAAAATAGAATTAAATATTAGAAATTATATTAGAAATAAAATAATATTAAATTTGAAACAATTCAAATTAGAAATTTCGATTAATAAATTATAATTATTTTATTAAATAATTATAATTTAATATTTTAAAAACTTAATTCAAAGAATGTTTATTTTATTAAGTAATCTATTATTAATTTATATTTTTATTAATTATTAACTTTACTAGGAATAACAACTATAAAACCTTTATTAGTTACCTCTAGGATTTTATCTCTTTAATATTTTTGTCCATAGGTTTTAATTTAACTATAGGTTATAATTAAATAACATTTAGGTTTATCAATTAAATGGTAGCTTTAAAATAATTATTTATTTATTTAAATTATTAGAATTAAGAATAATTAAATTATAATATTATGTATTTTTAAAATTATATTAATATAAGAATTTAATTTAATTTATCAAAATTAATTCATAAAAATTTAGATTAAGTAGATTATTTATTTATTTTAACTATTAAAATTAAAATGGATTTATTAGTACTATTAAATAGATTATATTATAATTATAAATGAATTAAAATTATTGTTAAAAAAAAAAAAAAAAACAAATTATTAATTAATTTATAGCTTATTAATTTTAGTTCCTGTATGTTGGAAATGTTGGCATTGATGGCAAAGGTAAAGACAGGAGCAGCACCTAAACTATTCATAATGCATGAGACATGAAGAAGAGGCAGTTTTAGAAAAGCTTCAGGAGCACAAAGGAGCAGCACTTGAACCAGCAAAGGCAAAGTAGAAGACGGCAATAGAGGCAGCAAATAAGCAAACGTAGGGCTACAGAGTTAGGGAGGCAGAGTAGAGTGCAGTAAGAGGGCCATTGGACTGAAGATCTGGTCAGAACCAGAAAACCCTGTAAATAAACTCACTGTGTGAAGAAAGAAATTATTTTAGGGTTATCTGTGCAACGATTGAATTGAATTCTGTGTGTATATATATATAGAGGTGTCTATTTAATGATGGATAATGTGCGTTAAAAAGCTGTGTTGAGGGTAAAAGATCACTAGTCGAAATGACGAAGAGTACTTTTGTTGAATTCCTGTATATAAAATACGTTGTAAATGATGATCCTGCACGCATTGTTGAAATGATGAAATGCCAAGGATGGTTACCGTGAACCCAACCCTGTGGGTTATTGAAAGAATATATGGAAATATAATGTATTCTGGTGGCCGTGCTGTGCATAAATTGTAATGTCGAACAGTCAGGGGTAAGCGGAATCATATAAAGAAACATTGAAGTGGAATGCCTTATGCTCAAAAGAAACGAAATAATAAAGGCGGAACCTTGTACGAGACCGGAACCTGGAGTGGATGAGCGGACTGCGACGGATAAACAGTGAACGTGGTTTGGAGTAAACAGTAAGGCAGTTTTCGGGTTTCATCACACCGCTTTTGCGGAGCAAGCAATATTTTCTAATTGAGAGCGATTCCCTAGAGGTGTTGACGCGTGGCAAGGCGGGACCCAAGGAAACCACCTCCCACTGCACGCCATCGTGCGGTAGTCATCAACCAAAGACGCGGAGCGATATTGACACAAGTCGTCGATCTGGAGGGAAGCGATCTGACGGTGGCTGGGTTCAGAAGGTGCGCGAAGGATAACCCAGGTACGGCGTGCCATCCCGTGTTACTGTTCGCGCAAGTAGCCTATGCGATATCCATTAGATCGTCAAGGCCGAGGCGACGCGATAACAGCCGTTGGATGGAGAGACCATTAGCGTTGGGGCCCACGCATATGTGTGTTTTGTTCAATTAAGGCTTTAAGTTAAATAAGGTTCAATGGCAAAGTGGAAGTTCGTAAACATATTACATATCACCAAGGGTCTTAATATTTGATTGAATACAATACAGCTTGTATATGTAATGACCATGTGCGTGGAGTAAGTGAGAGCAAAAATGGGATTATGACTTGATTGATATATATTACAATATCTGATATATTAAAGTGGAATGTGCACATATGATCCGGATTTATGCAGGAACGCAACAGAATAAACATATAACCATAAATACAGAGATGCAGCGGAAATAACACTTCATTTCATTAATATCAAAGAACTGAAATTTGCTTACAGACAGAATGGAAATAAAACTAGCTAGGCCACTGGTAGCTATCTCTGAGAAGAGATGTGGTGGCTACAGGCCTCTGAACTGAGTTACAATGAGGCTCGAGGGCCTATTTATTATTGAGAAACAATGGAGAACCCTAAACATCCAAAAACCTAACCCTAGGAGATGAAGCGCTAAAACTATGGGCCCCGTTTGGGTAAATTGGTGTTTCAACTTCCCAGGGACGTAACTTTGGCATACTATCTCCGTTTGACGCACATGATACATCATTAGAAAGCTCTATCCGAGGACTACAGCTTTCGGGACGAATTTGATGATCAAATTCACTGGGGCGCTTTGATACCCAAAAAACGTCGTTTAGGGCCTCAAAACGGCTCCGAAAGTTTAGGACCCGAAAAACTGCTAAAAATAGTAAGTTATGCCGAAACTGAAAAACTGAAAGAGACAATGGTGGGGGGCCAAGTGGAATAGGTGGGTGGCCACCAATATCCACCTGGATCATTCCTCCCCCCTTAGGAAGCAATGGTCCCCATTGCGCTAAGTTCCTCCATGAGATGAGGAAATTTCTGCTGAACTTGGTCCCTGGTGAACCACTTTCCTTAGTGCAGGAGTTGGCCAGCTTTGACAACCCGATACAGTTGGATCTTCTGTTGGCGAGTGTTCTTGATTTGCATGTCCATGATACAATCTGTGGTGGCCTGTTCCATGTAGTCTGGGTTTAACTCTGTTGGTGTGAGTTGTTCTGCAATGTCCGAGGTGTCCAGTAGAGGTGGAACGTAAGGACGAAGGCGATCCACATTGAAGACTGGGTGCAGACCAAGGAATGGTGGAATACTAAGCTCGAAGGCATTGTTACCTACAGCCTTGGTGATGGTGTACGGCCCGTATCGGAGCGGGCGAAGCTTGCGGTGAGGTCAAGTGAGGCGCTCCTTCTGCAAATGTAGCCATACTTTGTCGCCCACCTGGAAGTGGTGTGGCACCCGGTGTTGATCATGGCGCTGCTTGTACTTCGCATTGGCTCTGTCCAATATATCATGAACCCGTTGGCGGATGTGTTGAATGCGCTCGATGAAGCTACTTGCTTTGTCAACTTCAGACTGGACATGAGCTGAATTGGCCTGAGCAGCTGCAAATGGCATGGCTACGTCAATGGGACATAGTGGCTGGAATCCCAAGCCCACCTGAAAGGGGCTATGGCCGATTGAACTGTGGAGAGCCCGATTATAACTATGCTGTACATAAGGGAGGCTCTCGTCCCATGTGCGTGGATGCTTTGAATTGTACATGCGCAGAATGTGTACAATCATTCTGTTGACGACCTCTGTCTGGCCATCTGTTTGGGGATGGAAAGCCGTGGACTTGGTGAGCTTGGTATCCAACATCGACCAGAGGCTGGACCAAAATGTGCTGAGGAACCTGCTATCTCGATCTGATATGATAGACTGTGGGATCCCAAAGTGCACCCACACTCGTTCAAAGAAGAGTTTAGCAGTGGCTTCTGCTGTGATATTCTTCTTGCAAGCCGCCATAATGGCCATCTTCGAGAATCTGTCGACGACCACAAAAACACAGTCATTTCCCTGCTTAGTAGAAGGCAGGCCCGACATGTAATCCATGGATATGGATTCCCAAGGTCGACTAGGGGTAGGTAGAGAAGTATATAGGCCTTGCTTCTTGATGGTCGGTTTGGCAATGGCACAAGCAGTGCAGGATCTGATGTGCTTCTCGACATCCTTTCGAAGGTTCGGCCAATAGAAATACTTCTGCAGGATTGCTACTGTTTTCTCGACCCCAAAATGCCCAGCGACTCGACTGTAGTGTGCTTCCCATATCATCTTGGCACGCTCGCTTGAAAGAACACAAAGGTGTCCCATGTGACATAAAAGTGCATCTTGGAGGTGAAAATTTGGAACTTGCGTACCCCCCAGGAGTGCCTTGTAAGTTTGGCCGAATTCTGGGTCACTCTCATAGAGAAGCGGCGAATCAGAAGTCTCATGCCCACAAGCGTTGAGTACAGTGGTGAGCGCCACGATCGGTGGTCGGCTGAGGCAATCTGCAACATGATTGGTGCTACCCTTCTTATACTTGATGTTCAAATGAAACTGTTGCAGATATGTAGACCACTTCTTATGGCGATCATTCTGCAACTTCCCTTGTGTCTGTATGAACTGCAGGGGCCTGTGGTCTGTATGGATGATTGTTTCCTTCCCCAAAATGTAATGCTTCCATTGTCGACAAGCTTGCACAATGGAGTACATTTATTTGTCATATGTGGGGTACTTGCGAACTGTGTCAGACAATGTCTCACTGTGAAATGCCACTGGATGTCCCTGTTGAATAAGAACTGCCCCAATAGCATAGTCAGAGGCATCTGTCTCGATCTCAAATGGTTGTTGCAAGTCTGGTAAAGTGAGCACTGGGGCAGAACAGAGGCGGTTTTTCAGTTCTGTGAACGCCTTCTGTTGAGGTTCCGACCAAAAACATTTTGCTCTCGCTCCTCCCTTGGTGACTTGACTCAAGGGCCAAGTGATATGAGATAATCCCAACACGAACCTCCGATAGAAATTAGCAAGACCTATAAAGCTGCGAAGCTCTGTTATAGTGGTTGGGGCTGGCCAATCCCGAATGACTTGGATCTTGGATGGATCCACATGCACCCCCCTTTCATCAATAATGTATCCCAGATATTGAACCTGGGTCATGCCAAAAGTGCACTTCTCCAAATTGGCACACAACTTGTGGTGCCGCAGTGTTTGGAGGACTTGTCGGATGTGGTGAAGGTGCTCTTCCCAAGTCTGGCTGAAGATCAGAATATCATCCAAGTACACCACTACAAATGAGTTGGTGAATGGCCGCAAGATGTCATCCATCATCCTCATGAAGGTGGCGGGAGTATTCGTCAACCCGAAAGGCATGACCAGCCATTCGAAAAGGCCTTCCTTGGCTTTGAAGGCAGTCTTCCACACATCGGAGGGTTCAATTGGTACCTGGTGATACCCAGACTTCAGGTCGATCTTGCTGAAATATTTTGCACCTTTGAGTTGGTCCAAAAGGTCATCAATCTGTGGGATTGGGTACCTATTCCGGACAGTGATCTTGTTCAGCGCCCGATAGTCAATACAGAGTCTCCATGTCCGATCCTTCTTCCGTACCAATACGATCGGGCTCCCACAGGGCGATGAACTTGGTCTGATGTGACCTTTCTGCAACAGCTCCTGAATCTGTCTCTTGATTTCATCATTCTCCAGAACAGAGCGCCGATAGATTGGTCCATTGGGTAGCGGCGCACCTGGGGTCAGATCAATCGGGTGCTTGACCTGACAGTGTAGAGGAACCCCTGTGGGTGAGGTGAATATGTCTCCGTACTCCTCCACAACCTTATCCATTTGTTGTTGTTGTGCAGAGGAGCCCTGTCTGGAGGATGTGGCCACAGTCTTCTTCTTGCCCTGGGGGCGGATCATCAGGAAAACGAATTTCCTGGTTTGGGAAATGAGCTTACTGCATTGTTTTGCAATAACCAAAGAGATAGCAGCAGGAGGTGGTACCTCTGGTATCCTGTACAACTTATTTCCCAAAGTAACAATAACAGCACGAGGCCGAGACTCATACACAGCATGACGCTTCCACAAGTATGGTTGTCCTAATAATACATCAGAAACATCAATAGGAGCAACGCCACATAGTACCTCATCCGTGAAGGGCTTGATGCTATAGGGAAGGCGACACTGCCGGCTGACGCGGAGATCTCGTCCTTGGTGAAGCCACCCGATGGTGTATGGATGTGGGTGAGCTGTGGTCGGCAAGCCCAACCGCTTCACGGCGTCTGCCGAAATGAGGTTCTTTTGGCTCCCATTGTCGACAATGAACTGTACAGGGGAGCCCTTTACCCACATCTGGGAGTGGAAGAGACGTTCCTCCTCCTCTGGATCTTCCGGTTCCTCCTTCTGGACCTTTGTAGTGGCAACAGTGGCGTTGGGCTCCGCATCAATAATCTGTTTCCCTTTTTCATTCCCCTTTTCAGGTTCTGATTCAGATTCAGAGCATGCATCTGACTCAGAAGCCCTCATCTTGGCCACTAGTGACTGCTTGGCCCGACACTCACTTGTGTTGTGAGTGGAGCTCTTATGGAACTCACACCACTTTCCCGTGTCCTTCTTTGGCTTTGCGGTGCTGTTCTTTTCTTGTGGCTTCGATGAGTTGTCTTTAGCCACCATGCCTTGGCTCGGTCCTTTGTTCTGCGGTTTGGAAGCACCTTTCCCTTGCTTTTGATTCGCAGATCCAAAGTCTCGCTTCTTCTGCTTGAATTTCTGCTCAATCTTGGCAGCATACCGGTATGCCGTACCAAGCGAGGAGATGTCAAGGAACTCCATTTCCTCCTAAATGTATTTGTGTAGACAGCTGCAATACTTTAGCACCAGATGTTTCTCTGAATCTTTGATACCCAACTTTGTGCGCAGGGTATGGAACAGATTCGTCAGCTCATGCACATCTTGATCCCTTTATTGTCGCAGCGTGGTCCATTGTATGTACTTGTCCTCATAGCTCCCCACAGGATAGTATTGTTCCTTCACGGCGTCTCGGAAAGAATTCCAAGTTGGTACGGCCGAGAACAGAGAGGGTTCTGTCTGGTCCTTGCTCTCACAGTAGGTTTCCCACCAGTCCTTAACATGGGGGGTAGCTTTGAGGAGTGAAAAAATAATCTTCTCCCGGTCTGAAAAGTCATGAACCGAGAAATATCCTTCTAACAGATTCAACCATATATCTACGGCATCTGCGTCTATTTGACCCTCAAATATGGGAATGTCAAAATTTACTTGTACCTTAAAAGGAGTCGCGCCTCCAGAGTGGCTGCTGGATGCAGATGCGCCGCCAGTGGGTAGCCGTTGAAGGATCTGAGCAAAGTTATCCATCATCATGTTCCTTTGTTTTTCGAGGGCCTCCTCGAGCAATATTTTGATAGGATCTCCTGCTCCCTCATCTTTCTTTTCGTCCCCCATGGGTGTCCGTCGAGGTTTGCGAGGCTGATCTTGCAAAGGTTCCACCAGATCGAGCCCTAGCTCCTTATACCCCGACCTCGTTGGGGACATGCAAAGAAGGATCGAGAAAAGCAGACCGCTCTGATACCACTGATCCGGATTTATGCAGGAACGCAACAGAATAAACACATAACCATAAATATAGAGATGCAGCGGAAATAACACTTCATTTCATTAATATCAAAGAACTGAAATTTGCTTACAGACAGAATGGAAATAAAACTAGCTAGGGCATTGGTAGCTATCTCTGAGAAGAGATGTGGCGGCTACAGGCCTCTGAACTGAGTTACAATGAGGCTCGAGGGCCTATTTATCATTTAGAAACAATGGGAAATCCCAAACAGCCAAAACCCTAACCCTAGGAGATGAAGCGCCAAAACTATGGGCCCCGTTTGGGTAAATTGGTGTTTCAACTTCCCAAGGGCGTAACTTTGGCATACGATCTCCGTTTGACGCGTACCATACCTCGTTAGAAAGATCTATCCGAGGACTACAAATTTGGAATGGGCAACATCAGTCCATGGACCCATGCTGCCCTCCGTTTTCCCAAAAAACGTCGTTTAGGGCCTCAAAACGGCTCCGGAAGTTTAGGACCCGAAAAATTGCTAAAAATAGTAAACTGTGCCGAAACTGAAAAACTGAAATAGACAATGGTGGAGCCCCAAGTGGAATAGGCGGGTGACCACCAATATCCACCTGGATCAACATAAGAATGGCCTAGAAATGATTATAATTTTAATGCATATGGATGCATTTTGAAATGCCTAAGGTTTAAAAACAAAGTCGAGGGTTAATTCAAATATATATATAGTTCCATATGAAATATTGTAAAGATTGAAATATGAATGTGTATGGAAAAGGAAAAAGAAGAGGAGAGCGTGCAGAGATGAAAGTTTGGTTAACAGGAATATGTACAGGAATGAAGTGAACAGGTGGAATATGCAGATGACAGTGAACAAAGAGTATGCAGAAAAGTTTCTTAACAACAGCAGGAAAAGACAAATCCAGTAAAGCCAAAATCCAGAAAATGAGCTGAGTGAAATTGAAATGTGTAATTAAAAATGTGAATGTAAATGTTGTAATTTTTTTTTATTGTTTGTGATGCAAAGGCAAGTATCCTAAGGAAAAGAAAACTCCCACTATAGCATGGAAATTTGTACATATTGTTATAATTTTTAAAATTGAGTTGGATAAAGGAATAAGAAAACAGAAGCCAAAGAGTCATGACTGTTCACTCCAAATTCCTTGTGAAATACAAACAGTCGTGTGAGGATCTCTATATATAATATCAATTTGATATGCACAAAATGGAGAGAGAGAGAGAGAGAGCAAACATAGAGAATGCAAAGTATAGAAGAGTGAGGTAGAGAAGATTAAGAGAATAAGAGCAGAAAGAGAAGCTACAAAACAGAGCTGACATCTGAGGTAAATCAGCAAACATTCAGTTTGATAAATTGAGGAAGTTGGAGCTTCCCTATCAAGTTGCAGCTTGATAGCTGTCAGTTGTAGCTGACTGAGGTTGGAGCCTCCTGTAGGTTGGTGCCTGCAGAAAATTGAAGGGAGTTGGTGCTTCTTTGCAAGTTGTAGCTTGCAGAATTGAGGTTGGAGCCTCCTGTAGGTTGGTGCCTGCAGAAAAACAGTGGTGAGAGGGAGTTGGAGCTTGCCTTTGCATCACAACAATAATAAGATGTGGTTTTCTCCCTTTATGGGTTTCCACTTATATCTGGTGTCTTTGTGCCTGATGTTTATGTGTTGATCTGATTTATATCATCTGATTAATACCTACTACTCTCATATTAAGTCTACTATTATATTATACTAATACTTGGTGCTCACATTCTAAGATTACTCACATATTAAGTTGGATATGAAATGAAGATGTAAATAAGTTTAATGAGAAGTTTAAAATTTCATGAATGTGTTAAATTGATTCACTCCCCCACTCTCAGTTTAACTAAAGGTTCAACAATTGGTATCAGAGAAGGTTCCTTTGTACAAGTCTAACAACTGAAAGGAGATCCTAGGTTCTCAGGATGGCTAGTAAAGAAGGATGTTCAACCAATAAAGCCCCTTTTTTCACTGGTGAAAATTATGCTTTCTGGAAAATCAGAATGAGGACATACATAATGTCTCTAGGAATAGAAGTCTGGGCTGTTGTGGAATTAGGATATGCCCCAAAGGCAACTGACACAGAGAAAGAAACAAAACAAGATTTTGTGGCTAACGCAAAAGCCATGAATGCCATCTTGAATGGATTATGTGAAGCAGAGTTTATTAAAGTAATGCACAAAGACTCTGCCAAATAAATATGGGATACTCTTGAGAACATACATGAGGGAGACAAGAAAGTAAAGACTGCCAAACTTCAAGTCTATAGAGCCCAGTTTGAGAACTTAAAAATGAATGATGATGAAGACATTGCCAGTTTCTTCCTAAAAGCTGCAAAAATTATTAACAATATGAAAGCTCTTGGAGAAAAATTTCCATAAAGTATAATTGTGCAAATGATTCTAAGATCTCTTCATCCATGTTTAATCCAAAGGTGTCTGCAATAGAAGAAACAGCTGATTGGGATACCTTGACCATGAACTAGCTACTTGAAAATCTAACAACCTATGAAATGAGGCTCGCACAGAAAAATCCAAGTACGAGGGAAGCAACCTTTAAAACAGAAAAGAAGAAAGAAGAAGAGGGAGAAATATGCTCTTGCTCGGATGAAGAAGAGGCAAAGTTTGTCAAGAAATTGGATAGAGGCTCAGGTAAATACAAAGGTAAAATCCCCTTCAAATGCTTTAATTGTGGAAGAGTGGGACACTATGCTGCTAAGTGTCCTCATAAGAAAGTAAGGAATCAGGCTCAAGAGTCAGAGAAAAATAAATCAAAGAACTGGCAGAAAGGAAAGAAGTTCAGCAGAAAATCCTTCTATGCTCAACAAGACAGCAGTGCATCTGAAGATTCAGATGAATCCTCAAGTGAAGAAGGAACCTCTTAATTCGTATTGATGGCCATAGAAGAACTTGAAGGTCTCCTGCTAGAAGATGAAGAAGAAGAAGGTGAAGTCGACCTTGAGGGGGAGCTAAGAAGTTCTCTAGAAGAGATTGATAGACTCAAGCTGAAATGAAGAAAACAAAAGGACATTCTCCTCAAGTATGTACGAGAAGAACAGAATTCAGAAGTCCTTAAGAAACTAAATATAGAGCTTGAAGAAGCCAAGAAGATAGAGGACATGTTACTTAAGAAAATAAAAGAAAAAACTCAAGAACAAGAAAAGTTGGAAGAAGAAGTAGTATGTCTCAGGAAGAAATTAGAAAATGCTCAAAGAAAAGTGGTTATAAACTCTTCTCAAACAACAAGCTCTAATAAGTTGAATGAACTTCTGGTTGCTCAAAGATCCCCTATGATAAAGACTGGAATAGGCTATGAAGGAGAATCAAGTAAAGGAAAAGAAAAGGTTGACAAAGAGATTGTTTTTGTAAAAGCAAAGAAGAATGATGAAGCAGCTCAAACAATTTCTACAAAAGAAGAAATATGTAATAAGGAAGATAGAGATAAAAAGAAACCACTAGTAGCAAAGAATGTAATAAATACTAAGACCCCTGAGTATGTAAAATTTGGAAACCATCAAAAGAGATTCTTCCCTCCTATGAAGAATGCCACCTGTTATGCTTGCCACAAGCTGGGACACATTGCTGCATATTGTCATGCAAGGAGGAGTAATTCAAACCAACTAAAGATGCAAACTTTGAAGAGACTGCCTCAAGAAAACAAATGGAAGAGACAACCTTACATCATGTATGCAAATAGCTTCTATGGTTACTTCTTTTATTGTAAGGAATTTGGTCATGAAATCATTGAGTGTAGAAAGTATAGACAAATATTGATGTTTAACACCTCAAGGAGGTTTATGAATCAAATAAATTCTGTTCATACTCATAATTCTACAAAAATTATGATCAAATGTTGTGTATGTAATCAAGTTGGACATATACCTTCCAAATGTCCTCTAAGAAGATGTAGTTCATCATCTCACAAAAGATACAAAACAAAAGGGTGCCTCCAGTGGATAAAGAAGGTGAATAAGTGTGACCTGGCTCTAACTGCTCAAGATCTGAAAAGCCAATGGTATTTGGACAGTGGCTGCTCTAAACACATGACAGGAGACAAAATTAAGTTTATAACTCTTGATGAAAAGAAATCTGGCAATGTTACTTTTGGCAATGATAAGTCAGGAAAGATCAAAGGAAAAGGCTCAGTCAGCATAGACAATGGCAGAGGAAAGGCCCAAGATGTACTATTTGTAGATGGGCTGAAAGCAAATTTACTAAGTGTCAGTCAGATGTGTGACAAAGGCTGTGAAGTTCTTTTTAGAGCACAATATTGTGAAGTCAGATCAAGCACCACAGGTAAGACTCTACTCAAAGGAGTTCGAACAGAGAGTAATGTTTACATTGTGAAAGAGGAAGATGAAGCATGTCATCTTAGCAAACTTGAGGAGTCATGGTTATGGCATAAAAGATTGGGACATCTTAGCTTCGATCACATCATTAGACTAAGCAAGAAGAAAGCTGTCAGAGACATGCCAGAAATAAAAAGGCCTTCTAATACCATATGCAAATCTTGTCAATTGGGTAAACAGACCTGCACATCCTTTAAGGCCAAAGATGAGTTATCAACAAGAAGACCACTCCAGCTTGTGCACATGGATCTGTGTGGACCTACAAGAACTAAAACACCAAGTGGAGAATCCTACTTCATGCTGATAATAGATGATTTCTCCAGAATGACATGGGTTGCATTTCTCAAGAATAAATCGAAAGCTCTGGAAAAATTCAAAATATTCAAAGCTTTAGCAGAAAATCAGACAGGATGCAAGCTGAAATGCATCAGATCAGACAGAGGAGGTGAATTCACAGATTATGACTTTGCCGACCTATGCAATGAACATGGCATAAAACAACAATTTACTATTGCAGGGACACCTCATCAGAATGGAGTTGCAGAGAGACAAAACAAATCTGTTCAACAAATTGCCAGAGCCATGATGCAAGAGAATAATATTGCTCAAACCTTCTGCGCAAAAGCAGTGCACACAACAATACATATCCTTAATAAAGCTCACTTAAGGCCAAGTAGTGACAAGACTCCCTATGAACTTTGGCATGGGAAACCAACTTCAATCAAACATTTTAGAATCTTTGGAAGCAATTGTTACATAAAGAATAATGATGAAAATCTTGGAAAATTTGATGCAAGAGAATATGAAGGGATATTTCTATGATATGCATCCAAAAGTAAAGGGTACAGGTGCTACAACAAGACTCTTCGAAAAATAGTAGAAAGCATTGATGTGAGATTTGATGAAGAACTTCCAAACAATACAAGAGATACAGACTGCTGCAGTCCATTAGACAACCATGAAGAAGAAAACCAAGATGATGAGGAAACAAGCAAGACAACAGAAGATACAGAGCTGAGTTCTAAAGCTCCCTCAAGATATACTCAGAAGAACCATCCTGAAGATCAGATCATTGGAGACAAGAGAGTAGGGGTCCAAACAAGAAGGTAGCTAACAGAACAAACTGAAGAGGTATACATAGCCATGTTGTCACAAATAGAGCCAAAGAAATTCGAAGAAGCCAGCAAGGACAAGTCTTGGGTAAAGGAAATGAATGAAGAATTGGACCAAATTGAGAAGAACAATATCTGGGAACTAGTTCCTAGACCAATTGAGAAAAATATCATTGGTTCAAAATCGGTATTCAAAAACAAAATGAATGAGCAAGGACAAGTAATCAGGAATAAATCCAGACTGGTCTGCAAAGGATATTCACAAATCGAAGGACTTGATTATGATGAAACATTTTCCCCTGTAGCCAGAATGGAAGCCATCAAAATGTTTCTGGCCTTTGCATGCTATCAAAACTTCAAAGTATATCAAATGGATGTAAAATATGCATTTATGAATGGAGACTTAGAAGAAGAAGTCTACATGGAACAACCAGAAGGCTTCTCATTAACAAACAAAGAAGACTATGTATGCAGACTGAAAAAGGCTCTTTATGGACTGAAACAGGCTCTCGAGCTTGGTACTCAAGACTGGATAAATATTTGCAAAAAAAAATGCTTTAAGAGAGGTGGAGTAGACAGCAATCTGTACATAAAAGCCCATGAAAATGAACTCCTGATTGTTGTAGTATATGTTGATGACATTATGTTTGGAAGCAACAGAGAAGAACTAGCAAAAGGGTTTGTTGATGAGATGAAAATAGAGTTTGAGATGTCTATGATTGGAGAGCTCAGTTTCTACTTAGGACTTCAAATTCAGCAAAAGAACACGGGTACATTTATCTCACAGGAAAAATACTTGAAAGAAATGTTGAAAAAGTTCAAAATGGAGGACTGCAAACCTGTGTCAACTCCCATGATCACGGGATGCAAGTTGTGTGCTGATGATGGATCTGCTGATATAGATCAAAAACTCTACAGATCCATGATAGGAAGTCTGTTGTATTTGACAGCATCAAGACCAGACATCATGCTAGCAGTAGGACTAGTGGTTAGATATCAAGCAGCACCTAAACAAAACCATCTTCTGGCAGTAAAAAGAATATTCAGATATCTACAAGGAACAGCACAGTATGGACTTTGGTATCCTAAAGGCAAAATCTTCACCTTGACAGCATACACAGATGCATACTGGGCCAGCTGTGTGGATGACAGGAAAAGCACAAGTGGAGGTGCTTTCTATCTAGGAGAAAGTCTGGTGGCATGGTTAAGAAAGAAACAAACATCTATCTCTCTGTCTACAGTAGAAGCAGAATATATAGCAGCAGCAGCATGCTGTACACAAGTCATGTGGATGAAGCAGACTCTTCAAGACATGAAGGTAAGCATTAATGAACCTATCTCAATTAAATGTGATAATACAAGTGCTATAAGTATATCTAAAAATCCTGTGCTTCACTCAAAAACTAAGCATATCCCAATCAAGTATCATTTTCTCCGAGAACAAGTGGCTCAGAAGATAGTGAAGCTGGAGTATGTGCCAACAAAAGAACAAACAACATATATATTTACCAAACCTCTTGCTAGAGAACCATTCGAATATTTGAGAGATAAACTAGGGGTAGTATCTGTAGATGCTACTCTCTGATATAAAGAGAAAGCACAGTTTCAGGGGGAGAACAGAAATGAAAATATCATTCCAGGGGGAGATCAGCCAACAAGGGAAGCATGGATCAAGTCCTCAGGATCAAAGGATTATGGAAAGAATACATCCAGCATAAAGGAGTCAATGAAAAGGCTAAAGCGTCAGCATTTTAGATTTAATCCACAGTGTGGAGCAGCAGGGTATAAAGTCAGAAGATCTCAGAGAGAGGAAATGCACAAAATGTTGAAAAAGGATAAAAACACAGGATTAAAGGACATAATCTACACTATGAGATGTGCAACCCCTTGCCATTGATGTCAAAGGGGGAGGAAGAGCAGGCAAAGTGTATGCAAACAGAAAAAGTGTATTTCCATCAATGCCAAAGGGGGAGACTGTTGGAAATGTTGGCATTGATGGCAAGGGTAAAGACAGGAGCAGCACCTAAACTATTCATAATGCATGAAACATGAAGAAGAGGCAGTTTTAGAAAAGCTTCCGGAGCACAAAGGAGCAGCACCTAAACCAGCAATAAGGCAAAGTAGAAGACGGCAATAGAGGCAGCAAAGAATCAAATGTAGGGCTGCAGAGTTAGGGAGGCAGAGTAGAGTGCAGTAAGAGGGCCATTGGACTGAAGATTTGGTCAGAACCAGAAAACCCTGTAAATAAACTCACTGTGTGAAGAAAGAAATTATTTTAGGGTTATCTATGCAATGATTGAATTGAATTTTGTGTGTGTATATATATAGAGGTGTCTATTTAATGATGAAGAATGTGCGTTAAAAACCTATGTTGAGGGTAAAATATCACTGGTCGAAATGACGAAGAGTACTTCTATTGAATGCATGTATATAAAATACGTTGTAAATGATGATCCTGCACGCATTGTTAAAATGATGAAATGCCGAGGATGGTTACCGTGAACCCAACCCTGTGGGTTATTGAAAGAATATATGGCAATATAATGTATTATGGTGGACGTGTTGTGCATAAATTGTAATGTCGAACAGTCAGGGGTAAGCGGAATCATATAAAGAAATATTGAAGTGGAACGCCTTATGGTCAAAAGAAAAGAAATAATAAAGGCGGAACCTTGTACGAGACCGGAACCTGGAGTGGAGGAGCGGAACCGCGACAGATAAACAGTGAACGTGGTTTGGAGTAAACAGTAAGGCAGTTTCCGGGTTTCATTGCACCGCTTTTGCGGAGCAAGCGGTATTTTCTAATTGAGAGCGATTCCATAGAGGTGTTGACGCGTGGCAAAGCGGGACCCAAGGAAACTGCCTCCCACTGCGTGCCATCGCGCGGTAATCATCAACCCAAGACACGGAGCGATATTGACACAAGTCGTCGATCTAGAGGGAAGCGATCTGACGGTGGTTGTGTTCGGAAGGTGTGCGAAGGATAACCCAGGTACGGCGCACCATCGCGCGTTATTGTTCACGCAAGTAGCCTGTGTGATATCCGTTGGATCGTCAAGGTCGAGGCAACGCGATAACAGCTGTTGGATGGAGAGACCATTAGCGTTGGGGCCCACACATATGTGTGTGTTGCTCAATTAAGGCTTTAAGTTAAATAAGGTTCGACGGCAAAGTGGAAGTTTGTAAACATATTACATATCACCAAGGGTCTTAATATTTGACTGAATACAATACAGCTTGCATATGTAATGACTGTGTGTGTGGAGTAAGTGAGAGAAAAAACGGGATTATGACTTGATTGATATATATTACAATATCTGATATATTAAAGTGGAATGTGCACATAAGAATGGCCTGGAACTGATTATAATTTTAATGCATATGGATGCATTTTGAAATGCCTAAGGTTTAAAAACAAAGTCGAGGGTTAATTCAGATATATATAGTTCCGTATGAAATATTGTAAGGATTGAAATATGAATGTGTATGGAAAAGGAAAAAGAAGAGGAGAGCGTGCAGAGATGAAAGTTTGGTTAACAGGAATATGTACAGGAATGAAGTGAACAGGTGGAATATGCAGATGACAGTGAACAAAGAGTATGCAGAAAAGTTTCTTAACAACAGCAGGAAAAGACAAATCCAGTAAAGCCAAAATCCAGAAAAGGAGCTGAGTGAAATTGAAATGTGTAATTAAAAATGTGAATGTAAATGTTGTAATTATTTTTTATTGTTTGTGATGCAAAGGAAAGTATCCTAAGGAAAATAAAACTCCCACTGTAGCATGGAAATTTGTACATATTGTTATAATTTTTAAAATTGAGTTGGATAAAGGAATAAGAAAACAGAAGCCAAAGAGTCATGACTGTTCACTCCAAATTCCTTGTGAAATACAAACAGTCATGTGAGGATCTCTATATATAATATCAATTTGATATGCACAAAAAACAGAGAGAGAGAGAAAACATAGAGAATGCAGAGTATAGAAGAGTGAGGCAGAGAAGATTAAGAAAAGAAGAGCAGAAAGAGATGCTACAGAACAGAGCTGATATCTGAGGTAAATCAACAAACATTCAGTTTGATAAATTGAGGAAGTTGGAGCTTCCCTATCAAGTTGCAGCTTGATAGCCATCAGTTGTAGCTGACTGAGGTTGGAGCCTCGTGTAGGTTGGTGCCTGCAGAAAATTGAAGGGAGTTGGTGCTTCCTTGCAAGTTGTAGCTTGCATAATTGAGGTTGGAGCCTCCTGTAGGTTGGTGCCTGCAGAAAAACAGTGGTGAGAGGGAGTTTGAGCTTGCCTTTGCATCACAACAATAATAAGATGTCGTTTTCTCCCTTTATGGGTTTCCACTTATATCTGGTGTCTCTGTGCATGATGTTTATGTGTTGATCTTATTTATATCATCTGCTTAATACCTGCTGCTCTCATATTAAGTCTGTTGTTATATTATATTAATACTTCCTGCTCTTATTCTAAGATTACTCACATATTAAGTTGGACATGAAATGAAGGTGTAAAAAAGGTTTAATAAAAAATTTAAAAGATCATGAATGTGTTAAACTGATTCACCCCCCCCCCTCTCAGTTTAACTAAGGGTTCAACACTGTCGGCCCTTGTCATTTTCATCTTTCACTATTTATAACCTATGCGTCCTTCTTTCACTCTTCTTTCTCATCTTGTCCTGAAGATGGATCCCCGTTGGGATTCGAAACGTCGACTAATGTTTTTCGATACTGTGGATAATCCGGAGAATTTTACAATATAAGAGATGACATGTGTGTGGGAGGTCGAAACTTGGAAGTGTGTGTTGTCTCTATCACATGCGCTAGAGGTAAACAAGTCACAGGTCACACTTCTAGAGAGCAGTTCCAAATAGTTATGAACTAGAAATGTGATTTGCAACTTAGGAGAATGAAGTGCTCGGGGAAAGTCGCAAATCACGCTTTTAGTGGATAAGGAGATTAGCATTGCAACTTGCAATTGCAACTTGCGACTAAGGCAGAAAAACATAAGTCTTAAAGCTTCAAGGCTAGACTTGCTAGAATGCAATGAAACCCTAGCTAGCTCAAAGGAGGACTCAAACCCTAAAAAACCCTAGGGAACATGTGAAAATAAGTTGAGTAAAGGGGATCTCCAAATTTTTGAAATGGTCGAAAATTTGGGGTTGTTGTAGCGATTGCAACATAAGGGACAAATTGCTTGTAAGTGGTTGTTGTTGTGGTCGCACGAACGCAACTCTAATTCTTTGAACGACTTTTCCTATGCTGGTAGAACGTAGGGTCATAGCAACAAACCAAGGAAAGAAAACCCAACATTACAGGGGGATTCAAGTATTGGCTTTCAAATCAATCAAAGTGTCAATCGCTAGAGACATCTATCAAACATGTGAATATTATGGTTGTAAAAATTTAAATTTTAGCATCATACAAACCAATTATAACTACATCCATCTCCATTATCAATATATAAGCATTTTTACCATTATTACTAACCAACATAATTTTATAAAAACATCAAGCAAAATTACATATAAATTGATATAAGTTAAAAGTACCATATATACTAACTATATATAAATTGAAAGGACATGTCATATATAATACACTATGAAAAAATAAATATTAAAACACTAAATGTAAGAATATTTAAAATTAATGTACATATTATGAATAATAAATTATCTTGATGTATAATTAAGGAATATTTTACATATATGAAAAAAAACACATTATTTAAAACATATTCTATTTCTTATTCAAAAATATTGTACATATGAGGAAGAAACCACATTATTCAAAACATAAGAGCTTTAACTTATATACGTATCATGAAAATTTCACTTTACTTAAAACCTAGTCTATACATTATTCAAATATATTATAAATATCATGAAGAAAATACTTTATTCAAATATGAGTAAGAGCTTTAACTTCCTAATCATTAATTAGTCCCTGTCCAAAGGGCTCATAGGTACTCTTGCAATTGAAATGCTTTGGAATATGAAAGTGTTAAAAAAATTTAGGTGCTTATCTTGAAAATAGCTTAAGTTTTATTGTATATGTTTTTTTCATTTTTTCCTCAACTTATTAAACACAAAAAGGGTTTTAGTGGAAAAATCAAAAAGTTTAGTGGTGAAGCTGATTGACACCATGGATGAATTAGAAGTAGAAGATACAGGTGTTTTTTTTCTCACATACGACCATTGAAGCCAGGAACCTAAACCAATTGAGCAACCACTGGTTCAATTGGATAAACTTAGTCGATTGAAAATCCTGTTTTTGAATAACTGAAAATATCCTAATTTCCTGCTTTTGAATAACTGAAAATATCCTAATTTTGTCCCTACACTAGGATACCTTCATTTATGTTGTTGACCGGCAGTAGCAACCTCCAAAGATGAAAATGTTAGGATTTTGCACCTCCAAAGCTCTCTCTGGACCAAGATACATTGATTTATTCTCCTTTTCAGGCTAGCAGCAGTCGTTTCTAATGTCGGGGGTATCCCAATTATTTGTTGGAAATTTGAAGTTTCCAGAATTTAACAATGGAGAATAAACTCCCTCTTTAACATAGAGAAAAGATTTACAAATTTGCACTCACAGTGACAGATTTTTCTCATAAAAAAAAATTCTATTCAGTAATTACAAACTATTACTGGACTGCTTCTAAGCACAGTTCCAAAAACAAAAACAAAATTCTCTGTCTCTGTTAAAAAAAAAAAATAGCTCTCTGTCTATTAAAAACAACTCACTGTGTTTTTATAAAATATACACTGCTGTGTATTATTTTAAAATTATGCTCTCTCTGTTTTTATAAACGCAATGTTGTGCTTACATTAAAAAAATAGAACTGCACTGTTCTATATCTCGGCAACTAAAAAAAATTACAATTTTGTTCTATATATTTATAGACAAAATATCTAAATTCAATTAATGTCTTTTGTTGACAAAAATCACTAAATTCTACCGCTTGAAAAAATTCATAAATGCCATTAAAAATTCTGCTGCACCGCTTCAAAATTCATTTATGGCAATTTTGACTTGGTGGCAGAATTGATGAATTTCGCGCGGTGGTGGCGTTTGGGTGGCTGGTGGGCGGAGCCACCACAAGCTGGTGGTTGCGGGGGGTATGGTTCTGCCCGTACGCATCAAATGGGTGACCCCCTGTAATAAACCACAGCCACACATTTTTGGTCAACGCCCAACTGGAAAGTCAAATGCGGGGGGTCGCCATCCATTAACCTCCGCGCAAGTTTTGCTCCTGCACTCCGTTGATTTCTTCAAACCTACCGCCGCGATAACCTTCTGCGCCTGATCAACTGTGCTCCTGCCTGTAATCTTGTTCCGACAGTTGGAAATTAGATTCCAACACTCCCCCTTAATTTCAACTGCTGGGTTTTCCTGCATACCCCTGCATTTTCTGAAATGTTCAAAGCTTTTCTGCGCAAGTGGCTTTGTGAGGATATCTGCAAATTGATCCTCTGTTCTACAATGCTGCAAAACAATCTCACCATTTCTAACCAATTCCCGTATGAAATGAAACTTGGTGTCAATGTGTTTAGTCCTCTTATGAAAAACAGAATTTTTAGACAATGCAATAGCTGAGCTATTTTCACAAAAGATCACTGTCCCTTTTACATGTTCTTGACATAAGCTTCTCAACATTTTCCGCATCCAAACTACTTGACACGCTGTTGCTGTAGCTGCCACATATTCTGCTTCTGCAGTAGACAATGCTACAATGGGTTGTTTCTTAGAAGCCCATGAAATGGCTCCTGAACCCATGTGAAAAACATAACCGGAAGTGCTCTTCCGATCATCAACACTTCTAGCCCAATCACTGTCTGTGTATCCAACTAAATCTAAACATTCTGAAGTAGTATAAAAAATACCAAACCTTTTAGTAACTTTAACATACCTCAAAATCCTTTTTGTTGCTTACCAATGTGCATCATTTGGCTTTTCCATAAACCTGGAAATCAAACTAACAGCATGCATTATGTCCGACCTAGTTGCAGTCAAATACATAAGGCTGCCAACTATGCTCTTGTACAAACTAGGATCAAAGTCCTTGCCGCTGTCCTCTCTGCTGAGTTTTAATCCCATCACTGTGGGAGTGATTGATGCTTTGCATTCCTGCATGTTAAATCTTTCAAGAACCTCATTAACATACTTTGCCTGTGAGATGAAAATCCCACTTTCATCTTGTTCTACTTCTATTCCCAAGAAGTATTTCAACAAACCCATATCAGTCATTTCAAATTCTTCCTTCATGACTATTTTGAAATGTTCAATAAGGCAATCATTATTACCTGTAAAAATAACATCATCAACATACAAGACTACAATCAAGATCTTACCATCTTTTTCTTTGATGTAGAGGGTGGGTTCTCCCTCACACTTCTCAAATCCATTTTCCAGTAGATAAGAGTCTATTCTACTGTACCACGCTCTTGGCGCTTGCTTCAGCCCATAAAGAGCTTTCTTCAACTTGCATACTTTGTGCTCTTGGCCTTTCTTTTCATAGCCGAGAGGTTGATCAATGTAAACCTCTTCCATTAACACTCCATTCAGAAATGCTGACTTCACGTCCATTTGGTAAACTTTCCATTTGTTTTGTGTTGCTATGGACAACACTGCTCTCACGGTTTCCATTCTTGCAACCGGTGCGAAAGTTTCCTCATAATATATGCCATGCTTCTGCTTATAGCCTTTGACAACAAGCCTTGCCTTGTGTCTCTCTATCTTGCCTTCAGCATTACTCTTGGTCTTGTAGACCCATTTAACACCAATTACATCTTTACCTTTTGGGAGTTCAACCAAATCCCAAGTTTTGTTCCTCTCTATGGCATTTATTTCCTCATCCATAGCTTCTATCCATTTCTCATCCTTGATAGCTTCTTCGAAATGAACAGGATCATCAACATGGCAATATAAAACAAACAAAGAATTGATACCTTCATTAGCTATATCTTGTTCATAAATTTCTTTCAAACTTTTGAATTTCTTACCTCTTTCAGTAGGTGTACAAATGCTTGAAGAAGCACTTGAATTTCCTCCTTGTGGTGTGCTTGGAGAAGCACTTTCATTTCTCCTCAAGGGTGTGCTTTGCTGCTCTCTTGTTGGTGTTGCTTTTTGGGGACGTATTTCGGCCAACTCATCATCATTCTCATCATGAGATAAACAGTGTTTTACATTCATTGTTTTCTCTATGCTTCCATCCCAAGCTTCCTCTTCAATGAACTGAACGTCCCTACTCACAATGAACTTCTTGCTGGATGGGTTATATAACCTGTAGGCCTTGGATTCCTCACTGTATCCAATGAAAATACATTTCTCCCCCTTGTTGTCCAACTTCTTTCTTAGCTGATCCGGAATGTGTGCATAAGCCACACATCCAAAAACCTTCATGTGTGTGACACCCTGCTTTGTGCCACTCCATGCCTCTTCTAGCACTTTGTTCATAACTGCTTTTGTAGGAAATCTATTCAAGATGTACGCTGCACAATGTACAGCTTCAGCCCAATAATCATTAGGCAAATTCTTTGCCTTCAACATACTCCTCGCCATGTCCATTATGATTCGGTTCTTCCTTTCGGCTACTCCATTTTGCTGCGGAGTATATCTAGTTGTAAACTGCTTTTGAATACCATTTTCTCTACAAAAACGTAGAAAGTCTTTAGAGATATACTCACCTCCTCTATCAGTCCTTAAGACTTTGATATGCAGCCCACTCTGGTTCTCAATAAGTGCTTTGAAATTGCAAAATTTTTCAAACACTTCACTTTTGTTTTTCAAAAAGTAAACCCAAGTTTTTCTTGTAAAATCATCTATAAATGTTAAGATATAGTGGCTGTTAGCAAGTGATGGAGTTTTCATCGGTCCACATACATCTGAGTGGACAATCTCTAAGGGTGCTTTTGCCCTTATGCTTTTCCTGGAAGGAAAACTTTCTCTGTGTTGTTTCCCCAAGATACAACCTTCACAAAGGCTGTCCGGTTTCTCTATCAATGGTAAACCACTTACCATTCCTTTTCTGTTCAACAAATTAAGACCTCCAAAGTTGAGATGTCCAAATATCAAGTGCCATAACCAATTATCATCCTTTGGTTCGCTTTGGTAAGTCTCCTGTGCAACTGCTGCTTTCTCTTCACCATTCTTCAAGTCTGCTCTCATTCTGAGAGGGAACATCCTGTTCCTTGTCATCTTCACTTCAGCAATACACTGATTGCTGGGTGGTTTATCCATGATGGTACAAACATCATTATCAAAGAAAACATTATAACCCTTATGGACAAGCTGTCCAATACTTAAGAGATTACACTTCATTCCTGGAACATAATAAACATCTGCTATGGATTTCTTTGCACCTAATCTTGTTAAACCATTTACATCTCCTTTTCCCATGCGAATGAAAACTTTGATACGTCTTGTGTTGTTAGCCACCTATAACATTTTGTTATACCAAAAGGTACAAGATCCTTTTTTTTTAGCCTTCCAAGGAACAAATTTTTTATCACTAAAAATTGTTGGCCTCTGAAGACTCCTTGGAGGCCTCATGCTTCTCATTCAAAATCCTCATTTGTTGTCCCAATTTTTACACGTGAATTTCTCCGCCGATTCCAACTAAAAGACTGCTGAAAGATCGTCATTTCTCCTCTTCTCAAAACCATTCATCTTCTCCCCTTTTTCTCCATCAAAAATACCTTATTTTCATAAGTCCTCTTCTTTCCATTTATGAAAATTTCCCCTTTCATAGTTAAAAACTCACTTTTTAACTATTTCGGAAACCCCCAAATCCATTAAAATCCTTGAAACTTTCTCATAAAAAATCAAAGTTTTATTGCTATGGACCTAAGCCCCTTGGGCTAAGTCCTAAACCACTTCCCCCCACATGCCCATGTGTTAAAACTAAACGCCAAAGCTTTTCGGCGCTAATCGCATCGTAAATATTCAAAGGGTGCATGACTTTGAACCATTACAAAGCTCCGATTGCGATTAGACTTTCATATAAAATCCCCCGATCATATTATTTCCTCATATAACCATAGAGCCCACAATCGGGCCATAAACCATTGAAAAATCCCTCTCCGATCAATATTTTCCTTTGTAAACCCAAAAACCCACTTTTCTAAAGTTTTAAGTTAAAAACTTAAAACCACGTGCTGAATATAAATGGGTTGATTAAAAAGAGCCGATCGCGCAATCGCAATCGGAAACAACACAATGGGTTGATCGGAAAGACCAGGCTTAACGACCCGATTTCGATTGGCCCTTGTCTGTATATGCCCTAGGCATATTACATTCCATATATCCGAAGGCCCCGCAGTCGGGCGCCTGTCCGCTTTATATATATATTCTTTCGCCCGATCCATAAAAACCTTTGATTATTCCAAAAGTTTGGGTTTCATAAAAATATACAAGGGTTTCTCCCCCGATCCATTCTCCACCGTTGATCTCGTTCTTAGATCGACGGCCTGCGCTCAATCGCATGTGTTTTGTTTCGCCCCCGATCGCGACTCCCCCGATTGGTTCTCCACCGTTGATCTCGTTCTTGAATCAACGGTTATTGCTAAATCACATCGCAATGTTTCAATCGCAATCGCAATGTCTCACTCCCGATTGTCGATCCCCGATTCAATCCTGACCGTTGATCTTGTTCTCAGATCGATGGCCTGCGCTCAATCGCAAAGTTTCCTCCGATCGCAATCACAGACCTTCTCGTCTCACTCCCGATTGCGATCCACCGATTCCATCACAGCCGTCCATCTGTTTCGCGATCCGACGGACATCACACACCCTTTCGATCCCTCCGATTCATTCCCCGCCGTCGGACCTGGCTCGCATCACCCGCCGCGTCGACCCATCGCTGCGTTTCAATCACACGCACTTACCTGCCACCCCCGATTGAGATCCTCCGATTAGATCTGGACCGTCCATGTGTCCAGATCGGACGGTCCAAAACTACCCCGCCTTATTTCTTCTCCCCGCTCTCCTTTGCCTGTTCTGCGCTGATCTCCACCGTTATAAATTTTTATCCAATGGCTACGCTCCTCCCCCGCCATCTGAAGCAGTTTAAACCTAATTCTGCAGGATTTCTTAACTGTTTTTGTGTTTTGCAGGTGTTTTAATGTTTTTCCATTATAGAATGAAGGAGAGCCGAGGGTTGGGAAAGACGTTTCCTATGCCTTCGGGCTTTCTAAAAAGAACCATTCACGGGCTCTGTATCAAATAATTTATCGATGTTTCATGAGCATTGATAACCTAAAGAGCCCTGCGCGGCCCTGCACATCGACAAGAAACTGTTTTAATTCAAACACAGTTAAAGAGTATCAGTTTTGAAGACAGAGCACAACAGATGAAGATTGAACCCAGTTTTTATGGTGATTACGGCTAAGACAGTTATCAAAATCCTAATCCCCAATCTAAAACACATTTTAAAGGAAAACCCAGTGTTTTATCCACGGTAAAGGCTTCTGACTGCCCACCGAGGAAGTAATTCGATTCCTCACCATTACTAAAGAGCCACCTCTCTCAAACCCTTCGTTGCATCGCAGGCCAAAAGTTATTGCTCGAAGGAATATCTGTCTCCAGCATTGCCAAGAAGTTATTTCTACAAGAAAACCAATGCATAAATATCTGTAGAGTTACTCCAAAACATACACAGAGCCTCAAAGTCAAAAAAAAGCTTCCACCGAGCTTCAATATTTATTGTGAAACAGTTAATGTAGTGATCCACCTGTAAATTTCTCCCTCGAGCCTCTCAAAGGGCTGAGAAGTCTTCACTCTGCATTAATTATCCTTGAGATATTTTGTTAAAATCTCACCTCCTCATCTTCCTATAAGTACTTCTGCATAAGATGAGAAGTTGTTGGTTGCAGAACTTTGAAATACACTTGAGCTCGAGACTTCTATTTGTACATAGTGTTCACTGGCCCTTGAAGCTCTGTTTGTGCTAGAATAGTTAGGTTGAATAGTGAAGATGATTGCTGAACTGAAACATTGGACTTGAAGATTGTAATTGGTTTGACATCAATGTAAAAGATGTTTCTTGGGATCCTAGTCTTTATCACTGGTGAAGTGCTTCTTTCTTTGTTAATCGTTTTCCTTCTATGTATGCCATATTGTTCATTTTCCCTCTGTAAAGAACAGTTTAAACAGGGTTAGGATTTTCTGTATAGCAGTAACCTTCTCTGGCTGAGAAATATTTATCTTAATGTTTTCTTCAGATTAGTTTATTTAAGAATGATTCAATACAGTTTAATAGGAATACAATGATTCAATAGGAATGTTGGCGTTCCCTCGCCCTTCTGTTTGCTCAAACATTGTTCTCGAATGTTATTTCCATAATTTGCTATTAAAGTTAGACTAGAGAAGATATGGTTTGCCCTGATTCCTAGATTATTTTCTCCAAAGGCAGATTCTGAAAGTTTCCCTTGGTGTTGACTGAAAGCAGACTAGGTTTAAAAGTACTTTATCTGATCTTAAGTTACACTCTGTTTTTCTTATGTGTTTTCATACTTTCTGAAGGTAATTATGTGGATTATTGGATTGTTTGTCAATTAAGTTGCTTTAATAAGAACTTGCCCAAGAATTCTATGGTTAGCCCTGTCCTTGGTTGGTTTTAAAACAGTTACTTAAGAGGCTTTTCTTGTTTGGACTGACTATAAATCCTCTGAGAAATTATTATCATTTTCCACCCCTCCAACATTTTAATGTTTCCATTTCATCATTTTAATCTCAAGAATCTTGTGGTATAGATGACTTGCCCCTTGGATCACACTTGATGTTGTTGTTCAATTAAAGCCCAGATATGACTCCATAGCCCAATGGACTAAAAACCAGCGTTATATCTATCTATCTGCCAAAATTGTTCTATTTTCTTGCAACTTCTCACTTTTGAAACTTTTTGCACTTAGGACTTTCCCCTCAAGTAACATTTCATGCTCAACCATCCAAAACAAAACAAAACAAAACCCTTGGCCTTCATAACTAGCCTAATATCATTACCTTAAGCTTTTCACAGACAATATCCATCTTTGTACATATTGGAGAGATCCCTCTCCGGATTCAGGAGGGCTAGATCCTAGAATCCCAAAGTTGGTTGAAATGATGTTAACTCTGTGATTGGACTCTCCCAATCTTGCTAATAAATTATAGAGACCTAACATTTCTGGCGACTCCACTGGGGACATCGAACCCAGAATCATTTTCATTTAAAGATAATCATACGACGTCAGAGATTTGGTTCATAGAGCATTTGCTTTATTAACCAGAGTAAAAAGCAGCATTTTCAAGCACTGCCTAATATAGGTAATCATGATGGAACTTGTTTGAGTCAGTGACAAACTAGGTAAACCCTAGGTTTCTCTTAAGACTTCATCTAACCTTGAAAAATCAGCTGGCTTAGCCATAAGAGTAGACTGCCTTTGTCTCGCAACCTTAGCTACGTTTTGAAACAAAGTTAGCATATTCTTAACAACCACAAAACTGAAAAATGACTTAGAAAAACCTAAAAATAATTCAGATTGGAATTAAATAAACATGGTGGTGGACCATAAGACCTTTTTCCTCTGAAAGGAGCTAAAAATTTCCACTTGGCGACTCCACAATCCTGGCAGACCTTAAGACTCCACTGGGAAGAACCCTTATCATTATAAAATCATTCAAACTCAGTTAGAGGACTGTGGGATTTAAAATTGTAAAAAAAAGATTGGTTAACCTCTCCAAGATTGTCATATCTGGTTGAACTTTTCTTGTTTTAGGTCTAAACAACATAGCATAGTGGCTTCTAAAAAGATTCACACTAGAGCCCACCCAGACCCTAACCCACCTGAGATAGTTGATAATCCATAAAGTATCCTTAGGAAGTCTCCTAAGGTTAAATTATTAATTGTTTTCAGATCACCCTTGAGAGCTAATTCAGTCCCTGAAAATCTTTCAGCTCTGCAACAATCACAAACTGACTTAGTGAACCCATTTAGGACTAGGTCATTTGGTGATTTAGATCAGTTAGATTCTGAGTCTTCACATTCATCCCCGGAAAAAGGTGAACCTCTTGGGGATAGAGAATCAACACCTCCTGATTTACATTTTCTATATAATCTGGGTGTCTCTCATCCAAGATCAGCTCAGAAATCTACTGTTGTTCCATCCACTTCTGTTCATCTTTCATCCACTGTTCAAACCACTCCACTTCAACCCACACCTCCTCTTGTAAATCCACCACCTATCATGGCAGTATGGTATGCTCCCTTAGTCCTTCCTGTACCATTAGTCAATCTTCCACAGGACTATCAGTCCAAAATTCCATTGTATGATGCTAGCAATACTATAACAACATCTCAACATGTGGACAAGATGAATTACTACTTTGACAGAAACGAAATTGATGATGATTCTGTCAAGTTGAGACTATTTGCTCAAAGTTTGGGGGGAGAAGCAAGAAAATGGTTTAAAGGTTTAACCCCCTATAGTATTAACGATCTCCAAGCCTTCCATCAAACATTCTTAAACAAATGGGAAGTGAGAAAGAATCCTCTCCAAGTCCTTGCTGACTATAAAAATCTCCATAGGAACCCTAGGGAAAGTGTACAATCTTATTGTACCAGATTTAACAGCGTCTATAATGCACTTTCCCCTGAACTAAAACCTCCTCAGGGCTCAGCTTTAAACAAATTTCCTGAAGGGTTTGATCCAGACATGACCTATTCACTAAGAGAGAGATATTTTGCAACTCTTGAAGACATGCAAAGGGGTGCTCTTTCTGTGGAAGTGAACTTGATGGAGAAAAGAGCAAGAATGAAGAGCGAGAAGAGAGTATCTTTTAGAGAGGAATCCACACCTTCTACTTCCAACTCAAAAATAGAGAGAATGATGGAAGAAATGATGAAAGAGATGAGCATAATTAAGAGAGCACAAGCAAATCAAAATCAAACTGCTCCTCAAAATAGGAACCAGAATCAGAATGTTAGAAGGAACCAACCTCCAAACAAACCCAGGGAAGATGATCAACAGATCACCCCTCCCTTTCATCAAAACTATGTAAGTGAGGTTGAAGAAACAGAAGACATAACAGAGCCAGAGGATATCAACATGTTTGGGGAAGAGGATGATGACTTTGAGGTTCATTATGATAATAAACAAGGTCTTTACACACCTTACGACGACAAAAGAGATGATAATGAAAATTATTATCAGACATGGAAAATGTCGTCATAGAACCTCAAAGAGAATATGACCTTAGAAGCAAGACTAGTCAACAAGCCCCCAACACCAAAACCTCTGACAAATCCTCTCAAAGCAGCACCGCAGCTAAACCCAAAATAGCCAAACAAAAAGACAAAACAGTGGCTATTAATTCTGATAAGGATAAGGAGAAAAACACTCAAAATTCTGAAAAACAGAGTGAAGACATCAGCAGTACTAACACTTCAGCTAGTACTCCTTCTACAACAGTTGTGTCAAGTAAAACAAATCAGCAAGCTGTAATTGTTGATAGAGTGACAGCTAATAAGGTTGAAAAAAGTGCTTCAAAGAATCAAACCCCTTTCAGCCTTGAACAGGAAATCTTAAAGATCAAAATCTCTGTTCCATTAACTGAGTTAGCTGCCCAACATGTATATAGGAGCCAAATTTTGAAGGCTTTAAATATAGAGGAAAATGGAGATACAATTAATCTTAGTGACGACCTACCAGAGTTGATTTTTGGCCCTAAGATTGAAGGGAAGTTTCAAGAAGGACCAGTTCCTCCCTTTTATGTGAGTTTGAACATTCATGACAAAATTCTACACAACGCTATGCATGATTCTGGGGCTTCTCATAATTTAATGCCTAAAGCTGTGATGAAGAGCCTTGGTTTAGAAATTACCAGACCCTACAAAGACCTATACTCCTTTGACTCAAATAGAGTAAAATGTCTAGGATTGATCAAAGACCTCTGTGTTAACCTAGCCCAGATCCCAACCAAATGTTTACTCATGGACATTGTTGTGGCTGATGTCCCCCCAAAGTATGGAATGCTATTATCAAGATCCTGGGGAGCTAAGTTACAGGGGACTATGCAGATGGACATGACATATGCGACCATCCCGGTTTTCAATCAAACCATAAGACTTTACAGTGAGTCTCATATGCAATACACGGTTACAAGCCAAGACAGACCACGAAACTCTCCTATGTATTCTGTCAATACAGGCATTGATTCTTTTATCATGTTTAACAATGAAACTCCTAGTGAGCAAGTCACTTTAACAGAATTAAAGGCCGACAGGGAAGAAGAGTATAATAACGCAGAAGTGTCCAAACAGTTTGCCACATGTGAAAACACTAGTAAAAAAAGCATAGGTCTTGATTTACCGGTTATGATTCCATTGTTTTTATGACTTAACAACCCAGAAAATACCCCTAACATTTCTGACATCATCCCTCAATCTATTGAAGAATTTGAGGAGTCAAAACAAATTCAATTGGGTGCTGTTAATCATGAACAGTCAGAAGGCACCATAGTTAAAAAGGAAAATCGCCAAACAGACGAAACCGAAGACAGTCCTTTATGGAGTATGTATTTTGATGGTTCATGCACTAGAAATAATGCTGGTGCAGGGGTTTGGATCACTAACAGTGAAAACAACCACACATAATGCATCTCATGCAAATTAAACTTTCAGTGTTCCAACAACATAGCAGAATATGAATCCCTTCTCTTAGGCTTGCATCTCTTGAAGAAATTAGGAGCCAGAAGAATTAATGTGTACGGGGATTCTGAGTTAATCATTAGGCAAATCAATGGGGAGTATAATGCGAATCATCCCAGACTTAGAGCCTATCGGAATGATGTCATGGATCTGTTGACAACATTTGAGGAGTCAAACCTGAGTTTCATCCCAAGGAAAAAGAACATTATGGCCCACAATTTAGCTTTTGCGGCCAGGACATGTCTAACGCCATATGAGACTGGAGACAACACAACTCCGATAAAATTTAGACCGGTAGTGCCTGATAACGAAAAATATTGGCAAGTGTTTGACAATGACAAAAAAATAGAAGACTTCATGCAATTCAGAAATGAGTTCGAACTGCACAGTTCAGATTCAGATTATGATACAGACTGCAGTGAAGAAAACTTTCTTGGTGAAGAAGAATCATCTCCTCAACCTGCCAATATTAACCTATTTTCTAGCAAACTTAGGAACAAAACAGAATTAAGTGCAGAGTTAGAAACGGAAGAATTAAAAACTCTGCATTCTAAAGATGAAAATTTTCCGAGTGGTCTAACGCCTTTAGAGGAGTTGTTCGATTTTAACGATGTGGCCAATAAACCAAAACTGGAACCTGTAGAGACTGAAGTAGAGGAGTGCAATATAGGCAGTGAGGAAAAACTGAAAATGATCAAACTGTCCAAAACTTTGCCAGCTCACATTAAACTCAAATACATAGAGTTGTTCAAAGAATTTTCTGATGTTTTTGCATGGAGTTACAAAGATCTTAAATCCTATGACACTGAAATAATACAGCACAAAATCCCTCTTAAAGAAAACCAAAAACCATTCAAACAGAAACTGCGCAGAATAAACCCTGTCCAGTTGCCATTGGTTAAGAAGGAAATCATGAAGATGCACGATGCTGGCATTATTGTCCCTATTAGATATTCTGAGTGGGTATCTAATCTAGTGTCCGTTAGGAAGAAGACTGGAGAAATCAGGCTTTGTATAGACTTTAGAGACTTAAACAAAGCTTCGCTAAAGGATAACTACCCTTTACCAAAAATGGATCACATTTTACAAAGGGTTGTGGGGTCTAAAAGGATTTCGTTGCTTGATGGCTATTCAGGGTATAATCAGATTTTAGTTCACCCTGCTGATCAATTAAAGACAGCTTTCACTACTCCATGGGGCACTTTCATGTATGTGAAGATGCCTTTTGGTCTAATGAACGCTGGAGCAACCTTCCAGAGAGCCATGGACATAGCATTCTCGGAAGAATTGGGCTTCTTCATCATTATCTCTCTAGATGATGTCACTGTGTTTTCAAAAACAGATGAAGAACATTTAGAACATTTGAGAAAAGTTTTCGAGAAGTGCAAAAGGTTTGGAATATCTTTAAACCCTAAGAAGACACTATTTGGTCTCCAAGAAGGTAAGCTTCTTGGACACATTATTTTAGAAGAAGGTATAAAGATAGATCCAAGGAGGATTGAGGCTATATTGCAAATCTCTCATCCTCGAAATATCAAAGAGTTGCAGTCTTTCATTGGAAAGATAAACTTTTTGAGAAGGTTCATCCCTAACCTAGCTGAGCTCCTTAGAAATATCACAAACATGTTGAAGAAGGAGCAAGGGATAAAATGGACCTTGGAAGAAAAGACATCCTTTGAGCTGGTGAAACAAGCATTAACCAAAACACCGGTTCTCATAAGCCCTGATTTTTCAAAATATTTTTATATCTTCTCGTTTGCATCAAAACATACCATTGCTGCTGTCCTTTTACAGAAAAATCCACAAGGACAAGAGCAGCCTATTGCATTCTTTAGCAAGGCATTGAGGGATGCCCCTTCGAAGTATAATATTATGGAAAAGCAAGCTTTTTCTTTGGTTAAAGCATTGAAAGACTTCAGAGTATACATCCTTCACTCACACATCATTGCCTTTGTCCCTAATTCGGTTGTTAAAGACATTCTAACACATGACCCAGATGGTAAGAGAGGTAAGTGGATTGTTGTTATTCTCGAATATGATTTAGAGATAAAACCCACTAAACTCATCAAAGGCCAAGGTCTAGCTAGATTAATGGCTGAATCCAATTTTGAAGTTCTTGACATTAATATGATTAATGCTTTGGACAGCCAAGAAGAATTCTCAACTCCCATTATTGAAAACCATTTTATGAATTCTCCTTGGTATGCTGATATCGTTTATGTTTTGCTTAATTTAAATACACCTCCTGGTTTGTCGAAAAAAAAGGCAAGGTTCTTAAAACTGAAAGCAGTAAACTATTGCATTGTAGATAGGTGTCTTTATTGGAAAAATTCTAGTGGTATATTGCTTAAATGTTTGCCTGAGTTTGATGCAGAGAAGGTTAAGCAGGAATTTCATGAAGGAGAGTGTGGAGGCCATTTGTACTGGAAGTCAACAGCCAACAAAATTTTGAGGGCTAGTTTCTATTGGCCTACTCTTTTTCCTGATGTACACAAGATGACCACTACTTGTCATAAGTGCCAACTATTCGAAGGCAAAATAAAATTGTTACCCCTTCCTCTGCATCCAATCACTGTTGAAGCCCCATTTCAACAGTGGGGACTTGACTTCATAGGTGAAATCCATCCCTCATCTTCTGCCCAGCATAGATGGATCCTTACTGCCACAGACTATTTCACTAAGTGGATAGAAGCCATTCCTTGTAGGCAAGCCAATGATTCAATTATTATAAAGTTCATAGAAACCAATATCCTCTCCAGATTTGGCTGTCCTACCAAGATCATCACAGATAATGCAGCAGCGTTTGGATCAAAGAAAATGGTTGACTTCTGTCATAAATACCAGATAACACTAGGGCATTCCACAGCCTATTACCCTCAAGGTAATGGACTTGCATAATCTTCCAATAAAAGCTTAGTGAACATAATCAAGAAACTGTTGGAGGACAATAAAAAGTCTTGGCACACAAAGCTAGTCCATGCACTTTGGGCTGACAGATTAACTTTGAAGAAATCTATTGGTATGTCACCTTTTCAACTTGTGTATGGTACAGATGCAATCTTTCCTAATAGCCTTGGTGTACCATTTATGAATTTTATCCAAGAATTGCAGACTGAAGATAATGACATGATCAGAAGAATAAATCAGACCATTCATCTTCAGCAAATCAGAGAGGAAGTGTACAACAAAACATTGCAGAAACAGGACAGCATTAAGAAGCTTTTTGACAGAAGAAAAAAGGCCAGCAATTTCAAGATTGGGAAAAAAGTTTTAAAGTGGGACTCAAAGAGGGAAGACAAGGGAAAGCATGGTAAATTTGACAATCTATGGCTTGGCCCTTACTCTATTCATTCAGTTGCTGGAAACAATGCATTCTTCTTACAAGAGCTGGATGGAACAGATTTGTTTGGGGGTCCTGTTAATGGCAGGATGCTCAAGCATTACTTCTCTTGATTCATGATATTTTTTTAAGCCTTCTTTTTTCTTTTTCATTATGAATATTTCATCCACCATTGCATGCAAAGTTATGAAAAATCAAAAAAATACAAAAACAAAGAAAGAAAGAAAAGAGGGCAGAAATGTAAACAAGAAAGCCAAAGCCCCATGCCAAAAAAGAGAAACAAATCTGAAAGTGTGCAAGCTTAAATGCCACTCCTGCAAAACACACTTCTAGTTAGTCAAACTGTTTAATCTTGACTAATTAGCTTTCAATTTTCTGCTGATAGGGTAGTGAATTTGATTTGCCAAACCTTTTAATCTTGGCTTATCAGTAGATAGATTAGGATAGAAATTAAGGTTCAAACAAACTCAAAATATGAACCAAATTTTCCGAAGAGAGATGACTCAAAACTGTTTCATTTTCTGAGTCATAAAAGAGGAAAAATTGGTTCTAATTTGCTCAAAATCTGAACCAGATATCCAGGAAGAGATAGCTCACAGAAAAAAAGAAAAATCATAGCTATGAAAGGAAGAAAGAAGGCCATAATGAGAAACTTTCAGATCTTAAGCCTTCCATTTTGATTTAATTTTCTGCAAATAATAATCTATGCGCAGCTTGTTCTTATGCCATAGATCATAGCAAGTCAAACAGCTCAATCTTGACTTGACTATTTTTAATTTTCTGTTGTAGAATTTAGAGAATGAAAGTTTGTTGGACTGTTTAATCCCAACAGACAGTAGACTAGGTAGAAAAATATCTGAGCTCAACTGTTTAATCTGAGTTCAGGGAGAAATAAGGAGTAGAAGTAGATTAGATTTCCTGCTTTCAAAAGAATAAAATGTTTTGAATAGAGTTTGCCAATCCAAGTGCACTCTGATGAAGAAAAAATGCTAGATCTGTAGGATTGGGTAGATAGCAAGCTTGTTGATAAAGGTCCATTGCTTTCATGGCTGCCAAATATGTTTTTAAAGAAGATCATTCAATCACAGAAGGACAGCCCAATGGATGAGGCAACTAGTCAGCCTCCCAGAAATCAAGTCTGAATTCTTGATGCCTTCAAGAAGGCACCATCCCCAAGTGGAGCCACTGTTAGCCACCTATAATATTTTGTTATACCAAAAGGTGGCTAAGATCTCTTTTTTTTAGCCTCCAAGGAACAAATTTTATCACTAAAAATTGTTGGCTCTTGAAGACTCCTTGGAGGCCTCATGCCTCTGTCCAAAATCCTCATTTGCTGTCCCATTTTTTATACCCGGGAATTTCTGCTGATTCCAACTGAAAGACTGTTGAAAGATCGTCATTTCTCCTCTTCTCAAAACCTTTCATCTGCTCCCCTTTTTCTCTATCAAAACTACCTTGTTTTCATAAGTCCTCTTCTTTCCGTTTATGAAAATTTCCCCTTTCATAGTTAAAAACTCACTTTTTAACTATTTTGGAACCCCCAAATCCATTAAAATCCTTGAAAATTTCTCATAAAAAATCAAAGTTTTATTGCTATGGACCTAAGCCCCTTGGGCTAAGTCCTAAACCACTTCCCCCCACATGCCCATGTGTTAAAACCAAACGCCAAAGCTTTTCGGCGCTAATCACATCGCAAATATCCAAAGGGTGCATGACTTTGAACCATTACAAAGCTCCAATTGCGATTAGCCTTTCATATAAAACCCCCCGATCATATTATTTCCTCATATAACCATAGAGCCCCCAATCGGGCCATAAACCATTGAAAAATCCCTCTCCGATCAATATTTTCCTTTGTAAACCCAAAAACCCACTTTCCGAAAGTTTTAAGTTAAAAACTTAAAACCACGTGCTGAATATAAATGGGTTGATTAAAAAGAACCGATCGCGCAATCGCAATCGGAAACAACACAATGGGTTGATCAGAAAGACCAGGCTCAACGGCCCGATTGCGATTGGCCCTTGTCTGTATATGCCCCGGGCATATTACATTCCATATATCCGAAGGCCCCGCAGTCGGGCGCCTGTCCGCTTTATATATATATTCTTCCGCCCAATCCATAAAAACCTTTGATTATTCCAAAAGTTTGGGTTTCATAAAAATATACAAGGGTTTCTCCCCCAATAAATTCTCCACTGTTGATCTCGTTCTTAGATCGACGGCCTGCGCTCAATCGCATGCGTTTTGTTCCGCCCCTAATCGCGACTCCCCCGATTGGTTCTCCACCGTTGATCTCATTCTTGAATCAACGGTTATCGCTAAATCGCATCGCAATGTTTCAATCACAATCGCAATGTCTCACTCCCGATTGCCGATCCCCGATTCAATCCTGACAGTTGATCTTGTTCTCAGATCGACGGCCTGCGCTCAATCGCAAAGTTTCCTTCGATCGCAATCGCAGACCTTCCGATCCTCCGATTAAATCTGGGCCGTCCATTTCCCGCCTATCCAACGGTCCTTATTCCCTCCGATCGCAAGTCTTACCGCCATTTCAAAACCCTCCGATTCACTTTCCGCCGTTGATTTGATCTGTAGATCAACGGCCAGCGCTTAATCGCATCGCTGCATTTCAATCGCAAGCACTTACCTGCCACCCCCGATTGAGATCCTCCGATTAGATCTGGACCGTCCATGTGTCCAGATCGGACGGTCCAAAACCACCCCGCCTTATTTCTTCTCCCCGCTCTCCTTTGCCTGTTCTGCGCCGATCTCCTCCGTTAGATATTTTTATCCGACGGCTACGCTCCTCCCCCGCCATCTGAAGCAGTTTAAACCTATTTCCGCAGGATTTCTTAACTGTTTTTGTGTTTTGCAGGTGTTTTAATGATTTTCCATTATAGAATGAAGGAGAGCCGAGGGTTGGGAAAGACGTTTCCTGTGCCTTCGAGCTTTCTAAAAAGAACCATTCACGGGCTCTGTATCAAATAATTTATCGATGTTTCATGAGCATTGATAACCTAAAGAGCTCTGCGCGGCCCTGCACATCGACAAGACACTGTTTTAATTCAAACACAGTTAAAGAGTATCAGTTTTGAAGACAGAGCACAGCAGATGAAGATTGAAGACAGTATTTATGGGGATTACGGCTAAGAAAATTATGAAAAGCCTAATCCCCAATCTAAAACACAGTTTAAAGGAAAACCTAAAGTGTTTTATCTGACAGAAAGGTTTCCACCACTTCAACTGAGGCGAATTGATTCCTCAGCTACTACAAAGAGCCACCTGTCTCGTCAAACCATTCAGAACAGAGGCCGAAGTTATTGCTCGAAGGAATATCTGCCTCCAGCATTGCCAAGAAGTTATTTCTGCAAGAAAACCAATGCATAAATATCTGCAGAGTTACTCCAAAACATACACAGAGCCTCAAAGTAAAAAAAAAGCTTCCATCGAGCTTCGATATTTATTGTGAAACAGTTAATGTAGTGATCCACCTGTAAATTTCTCCCTCGAGCCTCTCAAAGGGCCGAGAAGTCTTCACTCTGCATTAATTATCCTTGAGATATTTTGTTAAAATCTCACCTCCTCATCTTCCTATAAGTACTTCTACATAAGATGAGAAGTTGTTGGTTGCAGAACTTTGAAATACACTTGAGCTCGAGACTTCTATTTGTACATAGTGTTCACTGGCCCTTGAAGCTCTGTTTGTGCTAGAGTAGTTAGGTTGAATAGTGAAGATGATTGTTGAATTGAAACATTGGACTTGAAGATTGTAACTGGTTTGACATCAATATAAAAGCTGTTTCTTGGGATCCTGGTCTTTATCACTGGTGAAGTGCTTCTTTCTTTGTTAATCTTTTTCCTTCTATGTATGCCATATTGTTCATTTTCCCTCTGTAAAGAACAGTTTAAACAGGGTTAGGATTTTCTGTATAGCAGTAACCTTCTCTGGCTGAGAAATCTTTATCTTAATGTTTTCTTCAAATTTGTTTATTTAAGAATGATTCAATACAGTTTAAACAGTTAGGAATGTTGGTGTTCCCTCGTCCTTCTATTTGCTCAAACATTGTTCTCGAATGTTATTTCCATTATTTGCTATTAAAGTTAGACTAGAGAAGATATGGTTTGCCCTGATTCCTAGATTCTTTTCTCCAAAGGCAGATTCTGAAAGTTTCCCTTGGTGTTGACTGAAAGCGGACTAGGTTTAAAAGTACTTTATCTGATCTTAAGTTACACTCTGTTTTTCTTATGTGTTTTCATACTTTCTGAAGGTAATTATGTGGATTACTGGATTTTTTGTCAATTAAGTTGCTTTAATAAGAACTTGCCCAAGAAGTCTATGGTTAGCCCTGTCCTTGGTTGGTTTTAAAACAGTTACTTAAGAGGCTTTTCTTGTTTGGACTGACTATAAATCCTCTGAGAAATTATTATCAGTTTCCACCCCTCCAACATTTTAATGTTTCCATTTCATCATTTTAATCTCAATAATCGTGTGGTATAGATGACTTGCCCCTTGGATCACACTTGATGTTGTTGTTCAATTAAAGCCCAGATATGACTCCATAGCCCAATGGACTAAAAACCAGCATTATATCTATCTATCTGCCAAAACTGTTCCATTTGCTTGCAACTTCTCACTTTTGAAACTTTTTGCACTTAGGACTTTCCCCTCAAGTAACATTTCATGCTCAACCATCCAAAACAAAACAAAACAAAACCCTTGGCCTTCATAACTAGCCTAATCTCATTACCTTAAGCTTTTCAAAGACAATATCCATCTTTGTACATATTGGAGAGATCCCTCTCCGGATTCAGGAGGGCTAGATCCTAGAATCCCGAAGTTGGTTGAAATGATGTTAACTCTGTGATTGGACTCTCCCAATCTTGCTAATAAATTCTGAGAGACCTGACACCTAGTGTGACTTGTGACTGCACACTTTCATCTAACATAGAAAACATGGCTATGTTTCTTGTCATATGGTTACTACAACCGGAGTCTAGAAACCATAAATCCTCATTCTTTTCTTCAGCCATATTACAAGCTAAAAACAAATTGTTTTGGCTGCTATTTTCTTTTGTGAAATTTGCACTAGTTCCACTTCTCATATCTTGTTTCTTATTTCTACATTCATTAGCATAATGACCATATTTTTTACAATTGTAACATTGGAAATTGGATTTGTCATACCTTTGTCCTTGATCATTCTGTTGTCCACTTTGCTGGCTGCCTTGGCCGTGGCTGTGATTTTGACTGTTGCACCTTCCATGTGAATGTGAAGGGTTGTTCCTTCCACCTCTGTTCTGGCTTCTGCCTCTTCCTCTTCCTTTGCCTTGCCCTCTTCCTCTTCCGAAAGACATCTGGGTCTTAAAAGCATGTTCAAGAGATGAGTTTTCATTCCTACTCAATCTCTGTTCATGGGTCATCAGTGATGCATGAAGTTCATCCACTGAAAACTTTGTGAGATCTTTAGTCTCCTCTATGGTGGTGACAATCACATCAAACCTTGAGGGTAAACTCCTCAAGAGTTTTTCCACAATCCTCTTGTCTTCAAGAGTTTCTCCATGTGATCTAATTTGTGTAACCATTCCAATCACATGAGTGAAGAATGAGTCAATAGTGTCTGACTCTTTCATAAAAAGAGTCTCAAAGTCTCTCCTCAGCAACTGAAGTTTTGTTGTCTTCACCTTCTCCATACCCTGATAAGCTGTCTTGAGAGTTTCCCATGCTTCTTGGGATTTCTTAGCTGCTGCTATCCTCGGAAACACACTCTCATGCACTGCTTGATACAAAAAGAAAAGAGCCTTGTCATCTCTCTTCTTATTGTTCTTCAGTGACTCCATTTCTGCCTGAGTTAAAACATAAAACTCTGCTTCATTTGCTGGCTCTTCAAATCCATCCTCAACTAATTCCCATAACTCTTGTGAGGTAAATAAAGCTCTCATAGTTATTGACCAGTAGTCATAATTTTTCCCATTAAATTGTGGGAGATGGATATTTCCCAAACTCATACCAGTGCTGGAGCCAGCCATACTGCACTCTTAACTATGATTCAAGAGACCTGACTGTGTGTTTTAATTTAACTAACTGTTATGCAACAGTAACACAAAACTGTATAGAGAAATACCTTTGAATTCTTCTTGTCTGAACCTTCACTCTGCTGGAGAGGCTTCTGCAATAACGAACTCCTTTCCTTAAGCTTATTTGACCTTCAAATAGCCTGGACTGCTCTGATACCATGTTGGAAATTTGAAGTTTCCAGAATTTAACAATGGAGAATAAACTCCCTCTTTAACACAGAGAAAAGATTTAAAAATTTGCACTCACAGTGACAGATTTTTCTCATAAAAAAAAATTCTATTCAGTAAAAAAAACTTGTTACAATTCTTCGTCACTGCAGAGGAATTACAAACTATTACTGGACTGCTTCTAAGCACAGTTCCAAAAACAAAAAAAAATTTCTCTGTCTCTGTTAAAAAAAATAAACAGCTCTCTGTCTATTAAAAACAACTCACTATGTTTTTATAAAATATACACTGCTGTGTATTATTTTAAAATTCTGCTCTCTCTGTTTTTATAAATGCACTGTTGTGCTTACATTAAAAAAATAGAACTGCACTGTTCTATATCTCGGCAACTAAAAAAAATTACAATTCTGTTCTATATATTTATAGACAAAATATCTAAATTCAATTAATGTCTTTTGTTGACAAAAATCACTAAATTCTACCGCTTGAAAAAATTCATAAATGCCATTAAAAATTTTGTTGCACCGCTTCAAAATTCATTTATGGCAATTTTGACTTGGTGGCGGAATTGATGAATTTCGCGCGGTGGTGGCGTTTGGGTGGCTGGTGGGTGGAGCCACCACAAGCTGGTGGTTGCGGGGGGTATGGTTCTGCCCGTACGCATCAAATGGGTGACCCCCCGTAATAAACCACAGCCACACATTTTGGGTCAACGCCCAACTGGAGAGTCAAATGCGGGGGGTCGCCATCCATTAACCTCCGCGCAAGTTTTGCTCCCGCACTCCGTTGATTTCTTCAAACCTGCCGTCGCGATAACCTTCTGCGCCTGATCAACTGTGCTCCCGCCTGTAATCTTGTTCCGGCAGTTGGAAATTAGATTCCAACATTATTTTCGTTTGCAAGGGCGATGATTGATGTTCCTCCTGCAAGAAAAAAAAAACCTGGTTTAAGATAAGTGGTTGGTACTCTATTGTTGTGGTCACACTTACAATTAGCTCAATAGTAATTGTATACTATTCAATATGACTGGTATCAACTATGTGTATTAGTAACCAACCATGTTGTAAGCACTTGTATTTACAGTAATAAGCTTCTAGTTAATTTTAGTGTCAAGCTTTGTTTCATTTTTCAAATCCACAACCCTGTGCATTTTTCAAATCCAAAACCATGTGCATGAGGGAGCACGAATTGGTTATGTTATCACTCAGGTTTTCCTAGAAGTTGTGTAAGAGGAAAGTATACCCGAGGTAACCACAAACCAACCTTTTAGATGCAGAATCTAGCCAATCTGCATCCAGAGAGGGCTCTCTCTTTATAATTTATCTTTGTTCTCAGAAGGTTTTAGGCTAGTTATAGATTCAAGAGTTTGTTTTGGGAAAATGGTGGAATCCACAAACTAAGGGCAAGGTTGAGGGCTTTCAGTCCATTGGGCTATGGAGTCAAAGGATGGCTTTACTGGATTTCTATTCTACGCACAAGATGGCTTTACAGGGCAAGATAGCTAGACAGAGAACAATCCTTGGAATTTAAAGTGGATGGGATGATTTTGAAGGGATGAAAGGCAGCTAAGAATCTTTCACCATGTTCAAAAAAAGAAATGGGATGACTACAAACAAAGAGCAATGAAGAATTCTTTATTATAGTAATCAAAAATGTTTAAATTAGCAAAGCAAGAGCATTTAAGAATTCAAGCTTATAACTAATTCAGAGGAAAACATTAAGAACAATCACATCTGAAATCAGAGTACAACTAAGTAAATTCTGATTCAATCCTTTATGTAAATTATTCAGAAATGGACATAATGATATTATAAACTGATATAAAACTTAAGACAAAGGGTAGAAAGACTTATTGAACTGCAGTCCAACACATGAATCCTGCAAAAAGTCCTGAGCTTCAAATCGTCATCCAATAAGCCACGAATAAATTTCTCCAAAATGCTTTTATTCCGAAAATCTCAATGTTACAGCAAAGTAATAGAATCCACCCTCAATACTCTCTTTGAGGGTTTATTTATACACAAAATAATTGAAAATATCTCACACTATCCTAGCCCATAATTTGGGGTGACTAAGGAGTAATTTACAAGTAAACAGGAGACAAATGGTCTCGTAGATAGAATAATAAGTAACTGCTGATGTGCTGTTTCCTTTCTTTATGGATGTGCTGGAGGCAAGTGCTGAAAAAGGGCTCGTTACTGTCTTCTGGAGTAATTTCTTTGCTTGTTTGATACTCTTTGTCTTTACGGATACTCTTTAACCTGTGTAATTGATACTCTTTTATCTGTACTTATTTTTACCATTTACCTGATAGTAAAGATAAATTCTCATCCTGAAAATAACTTTTATAGAATTTCTAAGAAGTCTCTCCACCATGAATCGTCTGGTATCACAGTCTTTTTGAGTTTTCTCAATGTCTCATCTGCTTCTGTGAGTTTGTAAAAGGTGGGCTCATTAGGAAATAGATACTTTATTTCATGTTCCAAATGAAATAAGTTCCTCACTCTATCATAGATGTTTCTCCCTGTTGGTAATGTTGATTGTGGTAAACTAGGAGAACAAGCAGCTGTATTTTGAGCATGAGCATTTATTTTCTTTACATAGTTTTCCAAGTCCATTATTTGATCCTCTGAGAGCATAGGACTTGGTAACCCACTTTCCAACAAAGCTTGAAATTTCTCTCTGAAAATATTGATATCAACCAAAATATCTGTGCACTTCCTTTCTAAATTATGCATGAAAGTTCTTTTGATGAAAACTCTCTTTATTTCCAAAACTGCGCCGGTTCTGTCTTCAATCCCCAAAACTGCCAGCTGTTGCTTTGTCCGGGTGTTCAAAAATTGAATAAGCTGATTGGCCTGCTCAGGCCTGCCTCTTAATTCATTTCTGGTTCTGTTTATTTCTTCTTGGGCTATTTTAACCAAATCATTTTGTTCAAAAATTGCTTGAACAGAGGGCCAAATACCCTTTATTAACTCAATGATATTACCCCAAAGAATTTCATTTATTTCCTTTAAAGGCTTTTCCAATGAAAGATCTTTTTCCAAAGCCTGAACCAATTTTTCTAATCTTTTTATTTCCCTGGTGTTATCAGCAACTGTCTTTTTAGATGTATCATATTTTTCCTCCAATTTTACTAATTGCAATTTCGTGGTTTGGAGTTCTGTGACCCTTAGTTGTAGACTTTCCATTTGTTTTATTAATTCATCAGAACTCAAACCAGAAGTGTTTACCTGGGATGGCTGTGTTTGCTGACCTGTTGTTGTAGTACCTGTGGTTGATGTATGCCTGATAGTTTCCTGTTCCTGCAAAGCTTGTTCCAATTCCTTCTCCGTTTCACTTAGTCGCTCAGTCATATTTAGGAGCAACTCCATTATTTCTTCTTGTGAATTCCCCTTTAGAACTTCTTGGGTCTGAGGGTGCCTTGAGGCTGGAAATTTTAGCTGCTTTCTCAGTGCAGCTATGTCATCATCTTTCTTCTTTATTAATGCCTCAATACTTTTAATGTCTTTGGGGTTGTGACCCAAACCAATGATTATGTCTTCTAAAGACTTTATTCTATTATCTTTGGCCTGTGAAGAGGCCTTCTCAATTTGCAATTGTGCAGTTGTGTTATTCAAAGAATCCTGCAGCGTTATAGCTGCCATGGCCTTATTGGTAAGAGTGGAATAGACCATTTCCCTAGTTTGTCGGTGTAGCTCTATCTGGTCCAGAGGATGGATATCCTTTGCCAAAACTTCAAAATTTGTTCTGATGTAATCAGCTGCTGAAGTGGGCTTTGGCACCTTTGTCTTGAAGTGGCTCATCAGCATTTTGCCTTGTGAAAGGTCAAACGCTGACATTAGCCTCTCTTGATTATGGGGAGCCATCTTCATATACTGATCATATACCTTCATTTTTAATGGATCATTCTTTGCTTTAATATTAATGAAGGTTCTTTTAATATCCCCTGTGTCTGTCTTTGGTGGTCTGAAAGAGGATACCTCAGTACTTAATTGCTTTTGTAAAGCTTTTCCTTTCTGTCCTGTGTTTGTTTCACTAACTGTGCCAGTTAGTTGATTGTCTTCCCTTCCATCATCAAACACTTCATCTATGACTTCCACATCTCGAAGTGGATCTGATTTATGTTTTTTGGATTGATGTACCTGTGAGGTCCCTTTTGGAGGTGTGGTATCTGGAACCTGCCTCTTCTTTCCTATTTCCACATTTAATGGAGTTTGCAACTCTGGAACTTGTGTGTGCTTTGCCTGTGTGGGAGAAACCTGTGATTGTTCAGGTGCTTTGGAAGTTTGTGGTTTCTCCACCATAACCAAAGTTTCAATAACCTGGATTACAGGTTCTTTTCCTTTACCCTTGGGTTCTGCTGCAACTGCTGAACTGCTTTCCTGTAATGCTTGCTGTAGAGTTGCTGCTGAAGAAGTGCCAATGTAGGGTACCTGCACTTGACCATAAGATTCTAGGTCAAAGTTCTTCTCAACATCTTTCATAATTTTATTCATTTTTTCAGCTTCACTTTCTTCCTCAACAAGTGTTCCTTCAATCCATTCATCTTGATTGGCATACTGTTCTAGATCAGGAATCTTGTGGTGTATATAAGGGGATGATTTATTCTTTAATCTCTTTTCACAAATAAAACCAAATGGGTCATAAGGAACCCAACGGAAAGATGTTTGGAACTTTCTTTGTAATATATTTTATGCCTCTCTCTCGGCCTCCCTAGAGTTGCAGATGAAAGGACCTAATTGACTTTTGATCCTTAATTGAGCTTTCTTCTTCACACTACAAAAATGGATCACATCTGAATTATTCATTTGCCTGAAATATTCCAAGGCAAACAGTCTCATGGGTACATACTTTGGTAACTTGAATGGATGTAATTCACATCCATAGATTCTGATGACTGTATGGTTTTGATACAAATACCAATCCCCAACTTTATAGGTCCTTGAAAGTTGCAAGGTCTTCTTTATTTCATTACTGAGTCTTGGGGGAGGAAATCCTGTCAACAATGTAGTTGCAGGATATACAAAAAGATCTATAAACTCAGAATAGGAATAGGGAGACTCATAAGAATGAATTATGGGAGACCAAAATATAACTGACCTTGGGTTTCCCTTGGCATCAAGTTTTTGAACAGGGAAAGGGAACTTTTCTGACTGATAGTAGATAATGAGATGATAGATGATTGAGGAATATTTAAAAACTTTTTCATCATCTAGCCTCATGAACTGATCATGGATCTTGTTGGCTATGAAGGAGGCAAAGTCATATTTAATCTCAGGAGGTTGCCCAGGAGTAAAAATGGATAGCAAAACCAAAGTTATCTCATCAACATATTCACTGGTGTTGAAGCCCAAGAAAAAAGATATCATATTGAGGATGAGTCTTCCCAATTGATTGAAATAATAAAAACCATAGGGAGGAGGTCCCTTAGGTTGGTGTTCAGGCAACATGAAATTATGGCAAATGGACTCTAACTTCTCTGAGGTCAATTTATTAGACTTCTCAATCAAATCTTCCATGGACAGAGGTGCCAATTCTTGGTCAGGTTCAAAGTGTAGCATTTCATTGATGGCCTGGGGAGTAATGGGGAATAGAACACTTTGGTCAGGGGATATCACAGCTCGCTGAGTGGGATCATAGTTTGAATGGCAATAATGGATGATTTCTGGGAAAAAAATGACTGAAGGGATGAGATACCTTGGGAGATTGGATTCCCACAACCCTATAAGATCTTGCCCCTTTGAGGATTCGTCTCTGCAGCGAAAATAACTCAGAAGGGGACTTTCATCAAAATGCAAGTCTTTAATTTGGAAATCTTTATCTAGCAAAGGTAAATATTTCAACTCACGGTGAGGGGCATTCAGTGGAGTTATATTCAAAGCTGTCGGGGCCTCCATTTTGGTTCTTGTGGATTCAAAACAGAGGTTTCTGGTTTTCTTCACAGGCCGGGCGTGATTTCTAAAATGAAGGAAATTAACAAAAATGCAGTTTCAGAGAGCAATTGCACAGTTTTAAAACCTCTGGGGAATATCTCAGTGATGATTTTTAATCACTAATTCAGTGAAAAACAAAGAAAAGAGAGTTTTTCTTGCAGTTCGGGGCGAAGTAGGATAAATACCTGTTCTTGGAAGAAAATTGGTTCTTAACAGGTAACAGGCGGTAGCAGGAGGACGCTTGAACGCAGGTCTGGCGGATTTATGGAGCGAAATTGAATGGAACAGTGGATTTTAATGAAAATTCGAAAATCGTAACAGAGAGCACAGTCGCGTTTAATAACGAAAATAACGGAAAAAACATGAAAATTGGCTTTATTTACAAGTTAAAAGGGTTTTTTAGTTTTTCGAGGACTGACATCATCAATGTACGGGCTTACGTGTGGAGGGGTCGGGCGGTAAGTGGTAAGTCCCCGCACCGCTTTTGGACGAAGGTGGTATTAGTCGGGAGGGCAGCGATTCCACAGAGTAATTGACACGTGGACGGTGAACTGTTTCAATACCACCTATTCCCCGCTGGTTAAAGTTCTTACAAAGGATAGGTAGCGGGATTGACGTGGAGCGTTGATCTGCGGAGGAACGATCTGACGGTTGAAGAAACGAAAAGATAATGGGATAATTATTGCGCGGGCCCGGCGGGGTTTTAAACGCCATTAACTTTATTAATCACCCCGGGGGGCGTCTGATAGGCGGAGGAGTATGGTTATTAATTAATTCAGATAATTAATTAATCCCACAGTGATAAAGGAAATAGGGGTCGCGGTGGGGTTAAAACATCGGGTGAAATGCCAGGTGGATGAGCCACGTTGGCGCGGGATTTTTCCAAAGTTTGGTTTCGAAAATAAAACTTCAGGTTTTATTTATATTTTTGGGTTTAAACATATATATCGTATGTTTAAAGTTTATTTTTCATATATATGTTTTTATTTTATTATATGGTAAATTAACAAATGTAATTAACTTACCATAGGGGCGGGTTTATGGTATAAAGATATAATTTAACCAAAGGGCTTATATAGTGGGTTTGTATTTGAATGCACGGGGAAATAAATACTTTGGTTAAACTTTATAATAGAGGGGTTTTTTGGGGTATTTATAAAAAAGGAGTTATATACTTAGGATAGGGCATTTCACTAGGGATTTAGTAAATAGAGTTAAACATTAATATGACAAAGGGACAAGGGAACTCAAAACACTTTGCACATCTAAGAAAGTGATAATTTTTGAAGTAAATTGCAATATCTCATCTTCAACACTTAAACTTAGAATAGTAAGTTATTTTGAGGGATTTCTATGGAATTTTGCATGATTTTCCTAAGTAAAATTGAATTTTACTTAGGAAAAAGTTAAAAGTGAATGATTATAATGATGAATTATCTCAAGTACTTAGGTCTTTTTGATCATTAGGCCGAGGGTCCGGTCCCTCCAGAAGTCAAGGAAATGCCGTGAGCCCCTTTGATCTCCAAATACCTTAGTGCTTTGGGGGAAATTAGTAAAAACTTAGGGAGAAAGTGATGTAGGAAGTTAATGATTTTGACTTTTCTTTCTGTGATTTTCCACTGTATTTCCTGCTTCAGTATTTGTGATGAAGTAAAGGATCAAAACATGTAACAGCATCATTCATCAGATAAAACTTTGCAACACCATCTACCTATCCTATCTACTACTACCATTTTCTCTTCTTTATTAGGGTGCATTTAGACTTGCAAACCCTTATCAATCTTTTTCTTTTTACAAGGAAAATTTATCTAATTCTACCCTTATTACATCCAAGGGCTTAGATTAAACTGTTAAGCACCTTTTATTGACTCTACCTATCTACTTATCTGCCAAGATTAAACTGTTTGGTCAGATATTTATTCTCTAATCTACAACATGAAATTGAAATATGAGTAAGCCAAGTTTAAACAGTTTGACTTATTCATGAATTGTGGCAAAGGTTTGACAAGTTGCACACAATTGCTTTATTACAAAAATGAAATAGTAGTGGCATTTGGATTTGCACACTTTCCTTGGTCTATTTTTTGCTTGGGGTTCATTTCTTTCACTTTTTGACCATTTTATTTTTCTTACCCTTTGATTTTTCTTTTAGGGTATACCCTCTTTACATTTTTTTAAAATTTTTGATTTTTTTTATTTTTTTAGGAATATGGAACACCTTTGCTCCCTGAAAAAGGTTTGAACATATTCCATAGTTCAATCAAGACAATCATGAAAAATGAAGCCTATTGGTATAGGAGACTAACACTGGCTCCACTTGGGGATGGCTTTTCCTTGTGAAAAGTCAAGAACAGCAGGTCAGATGCCTAAACATGTCTTCAAACTGAATTATGTAATCTCCTTCTCCTGGTAGCTTTTATTTTACATATGATAGTGAAACTTTTGAAGCTTAGGGCCTTCACTTCGGGCTTCAACTTCAAGAAGTCACCATCCAATCCACACTGCATTAAAAAAAAGGATATATTATGTACAAGTTAGAAAAATCAAAACATTCTAGTAAATGGGATCAAAATAATGCTTGAGCATTTGACCATTGACTGGTCCTTCTTTAACTTCTGAATTGTCCAACTCCTTCAAAAAGTATGTGTTGTTTCCCTGCAAGCCATGAATGATATAAGGCCCTTTCCACAAGAAATCAAACTTTCCATGTTTCCCTTTTTCTTCTCTTCTAGAATCCCATCTTAGGACTTTATCACCTAGTTGAAAATCTTCTGATTTAGTCCTTTTATCAAACATTTTCTTTAACTTTTCCTGCAAGACTTGTGATCTTTGGTATACCTCTTCCCTGGTTTGTTGCAGGTGGATTGTTTGATTAATTCTTCTTTGAATGTCATTTGCCTCCACTTGAGCCTCCTGAAGTAATTTCATAACAGGAATTCCTAAAGATGATGGGAATCTTGCTTCAAGGCCATAAACTAATTCATATGGACTAGTCCCAATTGATTTCTTAGTTGTAAGTCTGTCTGCCCACAATGCATTGGTCAGTTTCTTGTGCCAATTCTTTTTGTTTTCTTCCAATAACTTTTTGATGATATTAATAAGGCTTTTATTAGAGGATTCTGCTAGTCCATTACCCTAAGGGTAATAGGCTGTTGAATGGCCTAAAGTAATATGATATTTATGGCAGAAACTAATCATTTTCTTTGATTTAAATGCAGCAGCATTATCTGTTATAATCTTTTCTGGACAGCCAAATCTTGAAAGTATGTTGGTTTCTAAAAACCCTATGATTATAGAATCATTGGCATGTCTACATGGGATGGCTTCAATCCATTTAGTGAAGTAGTCTGTGGCAGTTAAAATCCATCTGTGTTGCCCTGAAGAAGGGGGGTGAATTTCTCCAATAAAATCTAACCCCCATTGTTGAAAAGGTCTTTCTGTGGAAATTGGTTTTAAAGGCAAAGGTAACAACTTTCATTTACCTTCAAATATCTGACATTTATGACAAGATGTTACAAATTTCTTAACATCAGAAAATAAGGTTGGCCAATAAAACCCAGCCCTTAAAATTTTGTCTGCAGTAGATTTCCAGTAGAGATGTCCTCCACAATCCCCTGCATGAAATTCATTAAGAACTTTATCAGTTTCATCTTTTAATAGACAATTCAACAAGATTCCTTAATGATTTTTCCAAAATAGAGTGCTATCTAGAATACAATATTTCAAAGATGTCATTTTTAAAAATCTTCTTTTCGTTCTGGACAACCCTGGAGGAGCTTGCAGGTTTAATAAAACATGAATTATATCAGTGTACCAGGGTGAATCTAAGAAAGCTTGACTGATCTGTGGAGTCGCCATCTCCTGATTGTCATCCAGTTCGTTAATGTCTAAGGCTTGGCAATTAGTTTCAGTCATTAGTTGAGATAAACCTTGGCCTTTTATGAGTTTTGTTGGCTTAATCTCAATATCATATTCTAAAATGGTAGCTATCCATTTACCTCGTTTACCTTCAATGCCATCTTGAGTCAAAATATCTTTAACTACAGCATTAGGCACATAAGCTATCACATGAGAATATAATATGTAAACCCTGAAATCTTTAATTGCTTTTACCAATGCAAAAGCTTGTTTTTCCATAATATTGTATTTTAGAGATGCATCCCTAAGTGCTTTACTAAAAAATGCTATTGGTTTTTCACACCCTTGGTCATCTTTTTGAAGTAAAACAGCTGCAACTGTATGTTCAGAAGCAAATGAAAAAATAATAAAATCTCTGTCAAATTTGGGACTGGTAAGAACTGGTGTTCTTGTTAAAGCCATTTTAATTTCTTCAAATGACTGTTTGGCTTCTACAGTCCAGTCAATGCTTGAATCTTTCCTCAGCATATTAGTGAGCAATCTAAGTAATTCAGCGAAACTAGAAATAAATCTTCTCAAGAAATTAATTTTTCCTATGAATGCTTGCAACTCTTTTATGTTTCTAGGATGAGGTATCTGTAAAATTGCTTGTATTCTTTCTGGATCAATCCTAATGCCATCTTTAGAAATGATGTGCCCCAAGATCTTTCCTTCTTCCAAACCAAATAATGAATTTTTGGGGTTTAAAGAAATCCCATATTTTCTGCAATTTATAAATACTTGCCTTAGGTGATCTAAATGTTCTTGATCGGTTTTAGAAAAAACAGTCTAATCATCTAGGTAAATAACCAGAAAATCATGTATCTCTTTAGCAAAAGCAATATCCATTGCTCTTTGAAATGTAGCTCCTGCATTCTTGAGCCCAAATGGCATTTTGACATATTTAAACGTACCCCATGGTGTAGTGAATGTTGTTTTATCCTGATCATCAGGATGAACCAGAATCTGGTTGTACCCTGAAAATCCATCCAATAGTGATATTCTCGAAGATCCTACTACCCTTTGCAGAATGTGGTCCATTTTCGGCAGAGGATAGTTGTCTTTTAAAGAAACTTTATTCAAATTTCTTAAGTCGACACACAATCTAATTTCTCCAGTATTCTTTCTTGTTGGTACCAGGTTAGAAACCCATTCTGAGAACCTGATAGGAGCTATAATCCCTGCCTCAAACATTCTTTTGATTTCCTTTTCAATTGAAGGCAATAAAACAGGATTTATCCTTCTAAGCTTTTGTTTAAAAGGTTTCTGATCTCGTTTCAAAGGTATAGTGTGTTGAATAATGGATGTATCATAAGATTTGAGATCTTCATAACTCCAAGCAAAAACATCCTGGAATTCTTTCAATAGTTCAACATATCTAACCTTTTGATCTTTTGGAAGAGATTTGGACAACTTGACCATTTTGGGATTTTCTGAGGTTCCTAAGTTGCATTCTTCCATATCAGCCTTAACAGGTTCCATTTTAGGTCTGAATGGAATATCATTTGAGTCAAACAGATCTTCCAAAGGAGTTAATCCTTTGAGTAATTGATTATCTTTTAAATTGATGATTTCTGTCTCCTCTTCTATGATCTCATCAAATTCCATGTGTTTCAAATTTTGCATGTCCTTTTCAGTGAATGTGGTTGGGTGCAGCATATGAATTGCATTTTCTCTTGAAATTTCTATTTTTTGTTCTTTTTCTTGATAAAATTCATCAATAGTTATGTCTTCATCTATATTACAGTTAGAAAACTCATTTTGAAGTGTCAAAAAGCTATTGATTTGATTGTTATTCACAAATACTTGCCAATTCAAAAGATTGTCTGGTATTGCAGGCCTGTGTCTAATCTCAGCTGAAAATTGATGATTAGGATCAAAAGGTAACTTACATGTACTAGCAAACATTGCCAGACTGTGAGCATGTAAATTTTTTTTCCTGGGAATCTTGGCAAGTTGAGCTTGTAAAAATGTGTTGAGAATCTCCACAACTGTCTCTCTGTATTGTTTCAGTCTCATGTCTTTTGTTGAACATTCTCCTTTAATCTGTTGAATGATTAGTTCGGAGTCTCCTATGATTGATACCCTAATAGCTCCTAACTTCTTGACATGTTTAAGCCCTAATAAAAGAGCTTCGTACTCTGCCATGTTATTAGTGCATTTAAAATTCAACCTATAAGCATGACCCTCTGCATGATTATTCTCAACATTATGTAACCAAATCCCAGCTCCTGCCCCTAGTCTGTTTACTGAGCCATCAAACTCTAAATGCCATAGAATTTCATGTTCATAATTTTCATCAATTGTTTTAGAGTGTTTCTTGACAGGAGCTAGTTGTTTATTTTCTTCAGGTATTTCTTGATCATCTGGTGTTTCTTTGTTTTCAGAGATTTCTTCAATTTTAACCGTGGTTTTGTTTATGGTTTCCAATTCTGGAGCTTCTATTTCAGTAGGGAGATCTAACTCGGCATTGTATAGAATAAAAGAATCCATATCAGAATGTACAGAGTAAACAGGGAAGTTTTCAGGCTTCTCATGGCTACTGACTAAGTACTTCATTAAGGTTTCTCTATATAACCTTTTAGGCTGACCAAATACTGAAATAGTTGCATATGACATGTCTAGTTGAATAGACCCTCCAAGTTTAGCACCCCAAGATCTAGACAATAACATACCATATTTAGGTGGAATATCAGCAACTACTATGTCCATTAAGACAGACTTAGCAGGGTATTGTACCAAAGTAACGCATAAATCTTTAATCAAACCTAAACATTTTACCTGACTAGAATCAAATGAGAACAAATATTTGTATGGTCTGGTAATATCTAGATTCAATCTTTCCATTACTGCTTTTGGCATCAAATTGTGAGATGCTCCAGAATCAAGCATTGCATTATGGATTTTCTTGTCATGAACATTCAGGCTTACATAAAATGGAGGAGTTCCTCCACTTTCTGGTTTGCCATTTACCTCGGGGCCAAAAAGAAGTTTGGGTTGATCATCAAGAATGTTTACTGAATCATCCAATCCAGTAATGTTAATGTTTAGGGACTTGGTAATCTGACTTCTATAGACATCATGTTTAGCCAATTCTGATAAAGGAACAGCTATCTTTAGTTTTCCTATTTCAGCCTCTAGATTGAAAGGTTTTTCTGTTTGAGTTTTAGTGTTTTGCACAGTTGGGTTTTCTCTATTTTTTGGGTCTTCAACATTTTCCTCTTTTTCATGAATGAGATTTTTTTTTGAAGGGGTATCTGAACTAACTTCTACTGTTTCTTCTACATTTCCCATAGGAGGAAAAGTATTAGATTGTTGTTTATTGTTTGGTTGGTTGTCAGAGACATCTTCAATTATTGGATTTGAAGGGTTGGGAGTTATCCTAGACAGAATTTGTACTTGGGGAATGTTTTGTTTACCTTTGACATTTTGTTTTGCATTTTTCTGTTTGTTATTCTCTGGCACATCAATCCGTCTACTTCTCAAATTATACTGTTTATGGACCTCATAAATTGCTGTGTCATAGCCTTCCTTAAAATCAAAAGTCTCACCTGAATGAGTTTGGAATGTTTCAAGGATGTGATTCTCTTGATCATCTTGGGATAGGAAGACTTCTGGTTCATTTTTGTCATCTGTTACATTGTTTATTTCCACATCTTTCGTAGGTTCTTCAGAAGTTGAACCTTCAACAAAGTTTTCTTGGAAAGGTGGCCTAATGTTTTGATCAAGGGCATTCTTTCCAATATTTTGATTCAGATTTCTCCTAAAGTTTGGGTTTCTTGCAACATTCTGATTATCACTAGAAGACTTTCTTTCAATGGTCTCCACTCTGTCTCCTAATCTTTCCATACCTTTAATGATTGCATCCAGTTTCTTTTCAAAAGCTGAAGGTTCTTCATTCAGAGGCATTCTTCTTTCTGCTCTTGCTCTGGCTCGTTTTTCTATTAGATTTGCTTCTACACTCACCACTATGCTCTGCATTTCCTCTAATGTTTGGGGAGCTCTTTCCCTGAGGGAATAAGCTATATCAGAGTCAAAACCATCTATAAATTTAACTAATACAGAGTCAGGTGGGGGTCTTAGGTTTTGAGGAACTGCGTTATATGCTTCATTGAATCTAATGATGTAATCTTGTACTGTTTCGTTAGGTCTTCTTCTTAATTTTTCGAACTCTGACAGGATCTGAAGAGGATCTTTCTTCTTCTCCCATCGGTTCAAGAATTCCCTATATAAAGCTGGTAAATCAGCAATAGTATTTGGGGTAAGGGCCCTAAACCATGTCCTAACTTCTCCAGTAAGACTCTGAACGAAAATTCTCATCCGGACATTATCAGTGTCAATTTCATAGAACTCAAAGTAATCAGTCATCCTTTTGGTGTGTTGTTGTGCTGTGTAAGTACCTGATCCATCAAAAGGTGTGATCTTACTCTAGTAATCTTGGGGCAAAGCAGGAGGGTTGGCTGGTAACTGTAAAGGGGCATACCGATTGGCCATTGGAAGATATAGTGGGGTAACAGGAGTTGATGGTCTGGTAGGAGGAGATGGAGGAGTAGAAAGGGTGACAGGTGTTTGAAAAGCTTGAGAAAAAGTGACTGAAATTGGAGATGCTTCAGAAATTACAGAGATGTTTGAACTTTCTTCAAAGGTTTGTTCAGTCTGAATAGAGTTATGTAATTCTCTTTCAAGATGATGTGAAACAAATCTGTATTACAAATCTTCAAATAACAATGGATCTGGAACTAATCTAGATAATTCAGTTTCAGAAAAATTCACAAATAAAGATGTTTCAAATCGTGCATCAAAAGGAATGTCATCAATATATATAATTTTCACAGGACAAGATGCAGATCTAGAAAGTGGTCTAGAACTTCCTGAACTCCCCTGACTTCCTCTTTCAGAAATTTCTTGAATTCCTTGTCTTCTAAGAATCCTAGGAATCAGATTCGGATTTTCAAATATTGGTGGTGGATTAGGGTCAGGGTTTGACCTAGTATGTCGAATCCTTTCTGAAGCCAGTTTTCCTAGACTATGTGTTTTTTGGATTTTTGATTTTAATTGAAAGAATAAACACAACTTCTACAAATTCTTTAAGAAATAATGATGTATGATTAAAATTTTCTCAAAGATCTGTTAAACTAGAGAATCTGATTGAATATTTTGAAACTAAGATTCAATATATAAGCTAAATCAGAGATAGACTGAAGTAGCATTTATTTACTTTTGCAATTACAGAGCAAAAGCAATTTCAAAGGCTACCTGGCTGATCTTCAGACTCTGTCTATATCTCATAAATCAAACAATAGTATCAATAAATTATTCAGATCCCCAGTATGGTCGCCACTATGTTATCACTCAGGTTTTCCTAGAAGTTGTGTAAGAGGAAAGTATACCCGAGGTAACCACAAACCAACCTTTTAGATGCAGAATCTAGCCAATCTGCATCCAGAGAGGGCTCTCTCTTTATAATTTATCTTTGTTCTTAGAAGGCTTTAGGCTAGTTATAGATTCAAAGTTTGTTTTGGGAAAATGGTGGAATCCACAAACTAAGGGCAAGGTTGAGGGCTTTCAGTCCATTGGGCTATGGAGTCAAAGGATGGCTTTACTGGATTTCTATTCTACGCACAAGATGGCTTTACAGGGCAAGATAGCTAGACTGGAAACAATCCTTGGAATTTAAGGTGGATGGGATGATTTTGAAGGGATGAAAGGCAGCTAAGAATCTTTCACCATGTTCAAAAAAAGAAATGGGATGACTACAAACAAAGAGCAATGAAGAATTCTTTATTATAGTAATCAACAATGTTTAAATTAGAAAAGCAAGAGCATTTAAGAATTCAAGCTTATAACTAATTCAGAGGAAAACATTAAGAACAATCACATCTGAAATCAGAGTACAACTAAGTAAATTATGATTCAATCCTTTATGTAAATTATTCAGAAATGGACATAATGATATTATAAACTGATAAAAACTTAAGACAAAGGTAGAAAGACTTATTGAACTGCAGTCCAACACATGAATCCTGCAAAAAGTCCTGTACTTCAAATCGTCATCCAGTAAGCCACGAATAAATTTCTCCAAAATGCTTTTATTCCGAAAATCTCAATGTTACAGCAGAGTAATAGAATCCACCCTCAATACTCTCTTTGAGGGTTTATTTATACACAAAATAATTGAAAATATCTCACACTATCCTAGCCCATAAATTGGGGTGACTAAGGAGTAATTTACAAGTAAACAGGAGACAAATGGTCTCGTAGATAGAATAATAAGTAACTGCTGATGTGCTGTTTCCTTTCTTTATGGATGTGCTGGAGGTAAGTGCTGAAAAAGGGCTTGTTGCTATATTCTGGAGTAATTTCTTTGCTTTTTTGATACTCTTTGTCTTTACGGATACTCTTTAACTTGTGTAACTGATACTCTTTCATCTGTACTCATTTTTACCATTTACTTGATAGTAAAGATAAAATTCTCATCCTAAAAATAACTTTTATAGAATTTCCAATAAGTCTCTCCACCATGAATCGTCTGGTATCACAGTCCTTTTGAGTTTTCTCAATGTCTCATCTGCTTCTGTGAGTTTGTAAAAGGTGGGCTCATTAGGAAATAGATACTTTATTTCATGTTCCAAATGAAATAAATTCCTCACTCTATCATAGATAATTCTCCCTATTGGTAATGTTGTTTCTGGTAAACTAGGGGAACAAGCAGCTGTATTTTGAGCATGAGCATTTATTTTCTTTACATAGGTTTCCAAGTCCATTATTTGATCCTCTGAGAGCATAGGACTTGGTAACCCATTGTCCAACAAAGCTTGAAATTTCTCTCTGAAAATATTGATATCAATCAAAATATCTGAACACTTCCTTTCTAAATTCTGCATGAAAGTTCTTTTGATGAAAACTCTCTTTATTTCCAAAACTGTGCCGGTCCTGTCCTCAATCCCAAAAACTGCAAGCTGTTGCTTTGTCCGAGTGTTCAAAAATTGAATAAGCTGATTGGCCTGCTCAGGCCTGCCTCTTAATTCATTTCTTGTTCTGTATATTTCTTCTTGGGCTATTTTAACCAGATCATTTTGTTCAAAAATAGCTTGAATAGAGGGCCAAATACCCTTTATTAACTCAATGATATTACCCCAAAGAATTTCATTTATTTCCTTTAAAGGCTTTTCCAATGAAAGATCTTTTTCCAAATCCTGAACCAATTTTTCTAATCTTTTTATTTCCCTGGTGTTATCAGCAACTGTCTTCTTATATGTATCATATTTCTCCTCCAATTTTACTAATTGCAATTTCGTGGTTTGAAGTTCTGTGACCCTTAGTTGTAGACTTTCCATTTGTTTTATTAATTCATCAGAACTCAAACCAGAAGTGTTTACCTGGGATGGCTGTGTTTGTTGACCTGTTGTTGTAGTACCTGTGGTTGATGTCTGCCTGATAGTTTCCTGTTCCTGCAAAGCTTGTTCCAATTCCTTCTCTGTTTCACTTAGTCGCTCAGTCATATTTAGGAGCAACTCCATTATTTCTTCCTGTGAATTCCCCTTTAGAACTTCTTGGGTCTGAGGGTGCCTTGAGGCTGGAAATTTTAGCTGCTTTCTCAGTGCAGCTATGTCATCATCTTTCTTCTTTATTAATGCCTCAATGCTTTTAATATCTTTGGGGTTGTGCCCCAAACCAATGATTATGTCTTCTAAAGACTTTATTATGTTATCTTTGGCATGTGAAGAGGCCTTCTCAATTTGCAATTGTGCAGTTGTGTTATTCAAAGAATCTTGCAGCGTTATAGCTGCCATGGCCTTATTGGTAAGAGTGGAATAGACCATTTCCCCAGTTTGTCTGTGTAGCTCTATCTGGTCCAGAGGATGAATGTCCTTTGCCAGAACTTCAAAATTTGTTCTGATGTAGTCAGCTGCAATAATGGGTTTTGGCACCTTTGACTTGAAGTGGCTCATTATCATTTTGCCTTGTGACATGTCAAATGCTGACATTAGCCTTTCTTAATTATGGGGAGCCATTTTCATATATTGATCATATACCTTCATTTTTAATGGATCATTCTTGGCCTTTATATTAATGAAGGTTCTTTTTATATCCCCTGTATCTGTTTTTGGTGGTCTGAAAGAGGATACCTCAGTACTCAATTGCTTTTGTAAAGCTTTCCTTTCTGTCCTATGTTTGTTTCACTAACTATGCCAGTTAGTTGACTGTCTTCCCTCCCATCATCAAATACTTCATCTATGATTTCCACATCTGGAAGTGGATCTGATTTATGTTTTTTAGCTTGATGTATTCCTGAAGGCTCTTTAGGAGGTGTGGTATCTGGAACTTGCCTTTTCTTTCCTATTTCCACATTTGATGGAGTTTGTAACTCTGGAAATTGTGGATGATTTACCTGAGTGGGAGAAACCTGTGATTGTTCAGGTGCTTTGGAAGTTTGTGGTTTCTCTGCCATGACCAAAGTTTCAATGACCTGGATTTCAGGTTCCTTTCCTTTGCCCTTTGGTTCTACTGCAACTGATGAACTGATTTCCTGTAATGTCTGCTGTAGAGTTGCTGCTGAAGAAGTGCCAATGTAGGGTACCTGCACTTGACCATAAGATTCTAGGTCATATTTATTTTGAATATCTTTCATAATTTTATTCATTTTTTCTTCTGCACTTTCTTCTTCAACAAGTGTTTTTTCCACCCATTCATCTTGGTTAGCATATTGCTCTATATCAGGAATCTTGTGGTGGATATAAGGGGAAGATTTGTTCTTTAATCTTTTTTCACAGATGAAACCAAATGGGTCATAAGGAACCCAACGAAAACTTCTTTGAAATTTGCAGCGGTTTTGTAATATATCCTCTGCTTCTCGCTCAGCCTCTCTAGAGTTGCAGGTGTAGGGACCTAATTGAATTTTAATCTAGAGTTGAGCTTTCTTTTTCACACTACAAAAATGGATCACATCTGAATTATTCATTTGCCTGAAATATTCCAAGGCAAACAGTCTCATGGGTACATACTTTGGTAGCTTGAATGGATGTAATTCACATCCATAGATTCTGATGACTGTATGGTTTTGATAAAAATACCAATCCCCAACTTTATAGGTCCTTGAAAGTTGCAAGGTCTTCCTTATTTCATTACTGAGTCTTGGGGGAGGAATCCCTGTCAACAATGTAGTTGCAGGATATACAAAAAGATCTATAAACTCAGAATAGGAATAGGGAGACTCATAAGAATGAATTATGGGAGACCAAAATATAACTGACCTTTGGTTTCCCTTGGCATCAAGTTTTTGAACAGGGAAAGGGAACTTTTCTGATTGATAGTAGATAATGAGATGATAGATGACTGAGGAATATTTAAAAACTTTTTCATCATCTAGCCTCATGAATTGATCATGGATCTTGTTGGCTATGAAGGAGGCAAAGTCATATTTAATCTCAGGAGGTTGCCCAGGAGTAAAAATGGATAGCAAAACCAAGGTTATCTCATCAACATATTCATTGGTGTTGAAGCCCAAGACAAAAGATATCATATTGAGGATGAGTCTTCCCAATTGATTGAAATAATAAAAACCATAGGGAGGAGGTCCCTTAGGTTGGTGTTCAGGCAACATGAAATTATGGCAAATGGACTCTAATTTCTCTGAGGTCAATTTATTAGACTTCTCAATCAAATCTTCCATGGACAGAGGTGCCAATTCTTGGTCAGGTTCAAAGTGTAGCATTTCATTGATGGCCTGGGGAGCAATGGGGAATAGAACACTTTGGTCAGGGGATATCACAGCTCGCTGAGTGGGATCATAGTTTGAATGGCAATAATGGATGATTTCTGGGAAAAAAATGACTGAAGGGATGAGATACCTTGGGAGATTGGATTCCCACAACCCTATAAGATCTTTCCCCTTTGAGTATTCGTCTCTGCAGCGACAATAACTCAGAAGGGGACTTTAATCAAAATGCAAGTCTTTAATTTGGAAATCTTTATCTACCAAAGGTAAATATTCCAACTCACGGTGAGGGGCATTCAGTGGAGTTATATTTAAAGCTGTCGGGGCCTCCATTTTGGTTCTTGTGGATTCAAAACGGAGGTTTCTGGTTTTCTTCACAGGTCGAGCGTGATTTCTAAAATGAAGGGAATTAACACAAATGCAGTTTCAGGGAGCAATTTAACAGTTTTAAAATCTCTGGGGAAGATCTCAGTGATGAGTTTTACTCACTAATTCAGCGAAAAACAAAGAAAACAGAGTTTTTCTTGCAGTTCGGGGCGGAGTAAGATAAATACCTGTTCTTGGAAGAAAGCTGGTTCTTAACAGGTAATAGGCGGTAGCAGGAGGACGCTTGAACGCAGGTCTGGCGGATTTATGGAGCGAAATTGAATGGAACAGTGGATTTCAATGAAAATTTGAAAACCGTAGCAGAGAGCACAGTCGCGTTTAATAACGAAAATAACGGAAAAAACATGAAAATTGGCTTTATTTACAAGTTAAAAGGGTTTTTTAGTTTTTCGAGGAGTGACGTCATCAATGTACGAGCTGACGTGTGGAGGGGCCGGGCGGTAAGTGGTAAGTCCCCGCACCGCTTTTGGACGAAGGTGGTATTAGTCGGGAGGGCAGCGATTCCACAAAGTAATTGACACGTGGACGGTGAACTGTTTCAATACCACCTATTCCCCGCTGGTTAAAGTTCTTACAAAGGATGGGTAGCGGGATTGACGTGGAGCGTTGATCTGCGGAGGAACGATCTGACGGTTGAAGAAACGAAAAGATAATGGGATAGTTATTGCGCGGGCCCGGCGGGGTTTTAAACGCCATTAACTTTATTAATCACCCCGGGGGCGTCTGATAGGCGGAGGAGTATGGTTATTAATTAATTCAGATAATTAATTAATCCCGCAGTGATAAAGGAAATAGGGGTCGCGGTGGGGTTAAAACATCGGGTGAAATGCCAGGTGGATGAGCCACGTTGGCACGGGATTTTTCCAAAGTTTGGTTTCGAAAATGAAACTTCAGGTTTTATTTATATTTTTGGGTTTAAACATATATATTGTATATTTAAAGTTTATTTTTCACATATATGTTTTTATTTTATTATATGGTAAATTAACAAATGTAATTAACTTACCATAGGGGCGGGTTTATGGTATAATGATAAATTTAACCAAAGGGCGTATAGTGGGTTTTTATGTTAATGCACGGGGAAATAATTACTTTGGTTAAACTTTATAATAGAGGGGTTTTGGGGTATTTATAAAAAAGGAGTTATATACTTAGGATAGGGCATTTCACTAGGGATTTAGTAAATAGAGTTAAATGTAAATATGACAAAGGGACAAGGGAACTCAAAAAACTTTGCATATCTAAGAAAATGACAATTTCTGAAGTAAATTGCAATATCTCATCTTCAACATTTAACTTAGAATAGTAAGTTATTTTGAGGGATTTTTATGGAATTTTGCATGATTTTCCTAAGTAAAATTGGATTTTACTTAGGAAAAAATTAAAAGGGAATGATTATAATGATGAATTATCTCAAGTACTTAGGTCTTTTTGATCATTAGGCCGAGGGTCCGGTCCCTCCAGAAGTCAAGGAAATGCCTTGAGCCCCTTTGATCTCCAAATACCTTAGTGCTTTGGGGGAAATTAGTAAAAACTTAGGGAGAAAGTGATGTAGGAAGTTAATGATTTTGACTTTGCTTTCTGTGATTTTCCACTGTATTTCCTGCTTCAGTATTTGTGATGAAGTAAAGGATCAAAACATGTAACAGCATCATTCATCAGATAAAACTTTGCAATACTATTTACCTATCCTATCTACTACCACCATTTTTTCTTCTTTATTAGGGTGCATTTAGACTTGCAAACCCTTATCAATCTTTTCTTTTTACAAGGAAAATCTATCTAATTCTACCCTTATTACATCCAAGGGCTCAGATGAAACTGTTGAGCACCTCTTATTAACTCTACCTATCTACTTATCTGCCAAGATTAAACTGTTTGGACAGATATTTATTCTCTAATCTATAACATGAAATTGAAATATGAGTAAGCCAAGTTTAAACAGTTTGACTTATTCATGAATTGTGGCAAAGGTTTGACAAGCTGCACACAATTTCTTTATTACCAAAATGAAATAGTAGTGGCATTTGGATTTGCACACTTTCCTTGGTCTATTTTTTGCTTGGGGTTCATTTCTTTCACTTTTTTGACCAATTTATTTTTCTTACCCTTTGATTTTTCTTTTAGGGTATACCCTCTTTACATTTTTTAAATTTTTTGATTTTTTTTTATTTTTTAGGAATATGGAACACCTTTGCTCAATAAAGAAGGTTTGAACATATTCCATAGTTCAATCAAGACAATCATGAAAAATGAAACCTATTGGTATAGGAGTCTAACAGGTTACAACTATTTTATTCGTAAGAAATATATCAGAAATAAATACATATCATTGTGGAGCACCTCGGCCCAAATACATATTTGGGTGGCCATTGCCACATTTAGTCGTGCTTTCCCATCGATATATTGTCTGCAATTATTTGTGTATATATGTAATAACTCACTCATCTTTCTTTGAAATAAATACTGATGTTGCCCACAAGGTGTGTCTGAAATATCTTAAATGAAAAGAAATCCACACAAGCATTGATGGAGACCAGAATGGCTATAAATCTAGCACATATAAGCTCAATAGATATTTAATAAACAGATATTGCAGATAAGGATGGGGTCATTAGGTGACCGTTTCTATCTCTGTTTGAAACATACTATGTACAACCTTTAACTACTTATGCCATGATATCATTGTTAGTCTAGCATGAATTTTCTCAACTTCATGGACATTGAGATGAATTTTTTCTCCAAAGTTTACCTTGATCTAGTGGGGTAACATGGGCCTTTCTCCCATATTCAATGGGAGTTCTGCAATATCACATTCAAGAGTAGAAAATGAAAAACCACACTATTCAAAACCATACATAAATTTCTGGAGTGATTTGCATTTATTATAAATAACATCAATAAAAAAAATTTCTAAAACACAAATAACCAGAGCAAAACCAACAAGAAATTTATTTTCTAAAACTAACTAGAAATTTATACATGAACATATGTATAATATTAAATGTGTAGCGTACGTACCTCGGCCGCTGAAATTCTTGATGCAAGCCTTTCCATTTATGTCCTCAAGGCATTTGACTGGTGCATATCAGGGTATTTTTTCAAGGAGCAAAAAATTGATTGTACCTAGGACGTCAATTCTTGCCTGACAACACCCGTTTTCTAATTAGTTGAATGTAACTGAATAAGTTTGCTTTCATGACTTGGGTGTTGCAGCTCGGCATTACAATAGCTAGGTCCAACAACTCTTGGTGCGTAAGGCAAGCCAATCCTGATCTATTTCTTATAGTTTCCTATAAATAGAGCTTGTTTAAGATTTGGTGGTGATTTTCTTGTTCGCTGGCACTTTCAACTCGCTATGGAAAATGTATGAAAATCATCAGCACTTTAGACCTGCTATGAAAAATGCATCAGAAACTATTCTTTGGAATTCATGCCTCAAAAATATCCAAATTTAAATGTGGTTACCTTCTGTAAATACTCTGCAAGTGTTACTTTAGTATTTTTACTCATGTTTGTATGCTAGTAAGTGTTAATTGGATATTTTGACAATTCTCCATATGCTCTATGCTCTTTGTTGTACCTTTTAAAACTTTAGCCTAGGATATATGTCATATGGATTCTGTTTATATGTCAATTTATTATATAATTTTTACTTAAAGTTATAATATTGAGTGTTATTTTATATCTTAATTTATCCACTATGTTTTGAATGAATTATTTTCAACATCCATTTTATTAAATTTGGATTAAAGTCAATTTAGTTTTGCTTTTAAAATGTTAAATCAATGCGAAATTTATGCTCCAGTTGGTAGCTTCATTGGCAATTCTTTTGATATGAAATCTTTGTAAAGGTACGAGAGTGTTTATGGATTCAGATAGCACATGATTTTATCTGTAAGTTTATTGAAATGCATTTATACGTTAGTAAGGTTCAGTTTTTTTATTTTTCTAAACATAAAGAAAATCTCTATCAATTGTTATGTTAAGATGGTAGGAACCATTTAAAAATAGTTTTGCTATTTTAATTTTGTTATTTAGAATTTTCTAAACTTAATTTGTAAAAAGTTTGAATTACTGATGTAGTTAATCCATCTTAATGAGATGATTTTATTTTATTTTTTCAATATTTCGAATACTAATTTGATATTGTTTTTTCAAGATGGATATTCGATATTATTTTTTCAAGATTTCTAATATCCATGATGGAATTGGATGATTTGATATTAATTTTTCAATTATATCTAATTTTTTTATATTTTTAATTTCTAAATAAGATTATAAATTTCTATTTATTTTTAATTTAAAATCACAAATAATTATGTTGTAAGGCGTCATTATTTGAAAAAAAAAAATCTAGGTGCCACTCTCTCTGTGTTTGGACCATTGGATAAAATGTTAGACGATTGAAATGTTTTAGACCATTAAATCTAATGCCTCTTTCAACCTAACTAACTAACTGCATTACTAATGTCTTCCACCTTACTATGAAATACAATACATCCTGTAATTTGAATTATTTCATGATCTCACCTTCCAATGACCAAAAAATCACAAACGCATATCAGCCTCATGCGAAGACTTTGTGCTGCTCCCCATGCCTGAGACCACCGACACCAATATCACACGACCCTTGTGATGCCTCGCAGATTTGAAACCTGACGTCCAAAAAGATTCACACTGCCCTTGGGCTGCCTTGCATATTGGAAAATTGAAGTCCAAAAAGATTTTAAGATCCGCAGGTTAGAAACCTACTATCTACGGTTTTCCTAGGCTTTAACTAATTTTTAGACTTTTATGCAAAGATTATATGTTTGAGGATTTTAGTTTTTAGTTACATTATAAAGTATTTTATGCAAAGATGATCTCTTTGAGGATTTTAGTTTTTATTTACATTATAAAGTGGTTTATAAAAGATTTTATGCCATTCGGGTTCGAAACTGCTGTACATAGGTTCGAATTCTGCCGTCCATGGTTTACTTTAATGCTCTAACTAAATTACAAGGTAAAAAAATTAATAATAATAAAATTGAAAATTTTAGGTTTTGTGTTAGATTATAGTGGTTTATATGAAAGTTTTAAGCCACACATGTTCGAAAGCTGCAATCCATGGTTTGAGTTTCTATCTTTTAACTAAATTAAATTACGCTAGTTTCAATTGTCCACGGTATTTCAAGTCTTGTAACTAAATCATATAGTCTTTTAGGAACAGAATTTTAAGTTTTAATTAAATTATAAAATGGTTTATATAAACATTTTAAGTTGTGTTGTAAACGGTTTTTCTGAGTTGTTTTATACCAAAGAAATATTTCGGGCTTGAAATCAAAGATTTTCTGTTTTAATTCAATTGCGCAGGTTCCAATGATGTTGTGCACAGTATTTATATGCTCTAACTAAATTATAAGTTTTTTTATATAAAATTTTGGAATATTTTTGGACAGCTTAGCATGGAGAGACCTTGTCACGTAAAGAGATGAGAAAGGTAACACTGTAAACTCCACTGAAATGGCGATCCAGATACCAACAGTGGGTCAGAAATATTGGCATTATGAGATTATTCTGGTTTGCACAAAATAAGTCATACCTTCCACGGTTTTGGCCATTTCCTGGTCTCTGAATGCCAAGGTGAGGTTATCACTCACCGAGGATAGTTCGATAACCTTTAACAGTTTTTTACGGGACATGTAAATGAATGTGTTTTGAAGAACTGTCTAACCTTTAACATTTTTTTCTTATTTTTCTCTTGCATTTGGAGATGAATATGTGTTGACTCCAATTTTCTGTTAAATTACAGACCCATTTGCAGAATTGTAACGGACTTGTTAGATGAAATTGTCGGTTATGATCCACGAGACCACAGAGTTTCGTGTTGGAATTTTCAGAATTCCAAAATAATAAAATTGCCTTCCTTAACACAGAGAAATATTCAGAATTTCATCTACAGTGACAGAGTTTCACATAAAAAAAAATTCTATTAAAAAAAATTGTTGTTACAATTCTTCCTCAAAAGAGGGCTTACAAAAAAAATCTGACTGCTGCAAACACAGTTCAGAAATATCACTCTGTCATTCACTGCTGTTACAAAATATTTCACACTGCTGTGTAAAATACAAAACACTCTGTTTTTCTGTCTCTGTTTGGAAAAATACTCTGCTGTGTATTTCCAAATTCTGCTCTCTGTCTTTTTTAACAACATGCTCTGTTGTGTAAAAAAAAACATTACATAATACACGACTCTGCTGTGCATATTACAAACAAAAATATCTGTGTCATTAATTGACACAACCACTAAATTTCACCGCTTGGAAAAAACATTAATGGTCTCCATTAACTTCTATCAGCACCGCTTACAATTCGCATTGATGGCAAATTGACTTGGTGGCTCTTAGATATTTTCTTCCCCGCACTGCTGTGCTGTGTAATTAAAATTACATCTCTTTTGTTTTCTTCAGCGCTGCTGTAATTACATTTCTGGGTAATAAAACATTCACTGTGTAATAAAAAAACATTTACTGTGTATTTGAAATACAACAGCAATCTTTACAATGTGCTGAGCACATATTTATTCACTTTACGGGCCTTTTTAATATATAATTCACATATATTAAAAATAAAACATATAATTTTAAAACAATAAACAGAACTATTGAATTAAAACAAATGTCGTGTTAAAACATTTGACCCGCAATATTTTGAACATATTTGTGTAGCCGTATAATATGTGGGCCCCCAGCTACGGTGATGTCAGCAACTATTCCGAGGGGGTAAGCTCCTCCGCCCACAAGACTTCCATGACCCCCGCGGACTTAAATTGCCGCTGTTCTCTGCGCTCTTCGGGCAGTTGGAAATTAATTCCAACACTCCCCCTTAATTTCAACTGTTGGGTTTTCTTGCATACCCATGCATCTTCTGAAATGTTCAAAGCTTTTCTGCTGAAGTGGCTTTGTGAGGATATCTGCAAATTGATCCTCTGTTCTGCAGTGCTGCAAAACAATCTCGCCATTGCTAACCAATTCCCGTATGAAATGAAACTTGGTGTCAATGTGCTTTGTCCTTTTATGAAAAACAGAATTTTTAGACAATGCAATAGCTGAACTATTGTCACAAAAAATCACTGTCCCTTTTACATGTTCTTGACATAAGCTTCTCAACATTTTTCTCATCCAAACTGCTTGACACGCTGCTGCTGTAGCTGCCACATATTCTGCTTCTGCTGTAGACAACGCTACAATGGGATGTTTCTTAGAAGCCCATGAAATGGCTCCTGAACCCATATGAAAAACATAATCGGAAGTGCTCTTCCGATCATCTACACTTCCAGCCCAATCACTGTCAGTGTATCCAACTAAATCTGAACATTTTGAAGTAGTATAAAAAATACCAAACCTTTTTGTACCTTTAACATACCTCAAAATTCTTTTTGCTGCTTGCCAAGTGCATCCTTTGGCTTTTCCATGAATCTGGAAATCAAACTAACAGCATGCATTATGTCCGGCCTAGTTGCAGTCAAATACATAAGGCTGCCAACTATGCTCTTGTACAAACTAGGATCAAAATCATTGTTGTTGTCCTCTCTGCTGAGTTTTAATCCCATCACTGTGGGAGTGATTGTTGCTTTACATTCCTGCATGTTAAATCTTTCAAGCACCTCATTAACATACTTTGCCTGTGAGATAAAAATCCCATTTTCATCTTGTTCTACTTCTATTCCCAAGAAGTATCTCAACAAACCCATGTCAGTCATTTCAAATTCTTCTTTCATGACTGTTTTAAAATGTTCAATAAGGCAATCATCATTACCTGTAAAAATTACATCATCCACATACAATACTACAATCAAGATTTTACCATCTTGTTCTTTGATGTAGAGGGTGGGTTCTCCCTCACACTTTTCAAAACCATTTTCCAGTAGATAGGAATCTATCCTACTGTACCACGCTCTTGGCGCTTGTTTCAGACCATAAAGAGCTTTCTTCAACTTGCATACTTTGTGCTCTTGGCCTTTTTTTTCATAGCCGAGAGGTTGTTCAATGTAAACCTCTTCCATTAACACTCCATTCAGAAATGTTGACTTCACGTCCATTTGGTAAACTTTCCACTTGTTTTGTGCTGCTATGGACAACACCGCTCTCACGGTTTCCATTCTAGCAACCGGTGCGAAAGTTTCCTCATAATCTATCCCGTGCTTCTGCTTATAGCCTTTGACAACAAGCCTTGCCTTGTGTCTCTCTATCTTGCCTTCAGCATTACTCTTGGTCTTGTAAACCCATTTAACACCTATGACATCTTTACCTTTTGGGAGTTCAACCAAATCCCAAGTTTTGTTCCTCTCTATGGCATTTATTTCCTCATCCATAGCTTCTATCCATTTCCTATCATTGATAGCTTCTTCGAAATGAACAGGATCATCAACATGACAATATAAAGAAAACAAAGAATTGATACCTTCATTAGCTATATCTTGTTCATAAATATCTTTCAAACTTCTGAATTTCTTACCTCTTTCAGTAGGTGTACAAGTACTTGAAGAAGCACTTGAATTTCCTCCTTGTGGTGTGCTTGGAGAAGCACTGTCATTTCTCCTCAAGGGTGTGCTTTGCTTCTCTCTTGTTGGTGCTGCTTTTTGGGGATGTATTTTAGCCAACTCATCATCATTCTCATTATGAGATAAACAGTGTTTAACATTCACTGTTTTCTCTATGCTTCCATCCCAAGCTTCCTCTTCAATGAACTGAACATCCCTGCTCACAAGAAACTTCTTGCTGGATGGGTTATATAACCTGTATGCCTTGGATTCCTCACTGTATCCAATGAAAATACATTTCTCCCCCTTGCTGTCCAACTTCTTTCTTAGCTGATCCAGAATGTGTGCATAAGCCACACATCCAAAAACCTTCATGTGTGTGACACATTGCTTTGTGCCACTCCATGCCTCTTCCGGCACTTTGTTCATAACTGCTTTTGTAGGGCACCTGTTCAATATGTACGCTGCACAATGTACAGCTTCAGCCCAATAATCATTCGGAAAATGCTTTGCCTTTAACATACTCCTCGCCATGTCCATTATGGTTCGGTTCTTCCTTTCGGCCACTCCATTTTACTGCGGAGTATATCTAGTTGTAAACTGCTTTTGAATACCATTTTCTCTACAAAAACGTAGAAAATCCTTAGATATATACTCACCTCCTCTATCAGTCCTTAAGACTTTGATATGCAGCCCACTCTGGTTCTCAACAAGTGCTTTGAAATTGCAAAAATTTTCAAACACTTCACTTTTGTTTTTCAAAAAGTAAACCCAAGTTTTTCTTGTAAAATCATCTATGAATGTTAAGATATAGTGGCTGCTTGCAAGTGATGGAGTTTGCATCGGTCCACATACATCTAAGTGGACAATCTCTAAGGGTGCTTTTGCCCTTATGCTTTTCCCGGAAGGAAAACTTTCTCTGTGTTGTTTCCCAAGAATACAACCTTCACAAAGGCTGTCCGGTTTCTCTATCAATGGTAAACCACTTACCATTCCTTTTCTGTTCAACAAATTAAGACCTCCAAAGTTGAGATGTCCAAATCTCAAGTGCCATAACCAATTATCGTCCTTTGGTTCGCTTTGGAAAATTTATTGTGCAACTGCTGCTTTCTCTTCACCATTCTTCAAATCTGCTCTCATTCTGAGAGGGAACATCCTGTTCCTTGTCATCTTCACTTCAGCAATACACTGTTTGCTGGGTGGTTTATCCATGATGGTACAAACATCATTATCAAAGAAAACATTATACCCCTTATGGACTAGCTTTCCAACACTTAAGAGATTACATTTCATTCCTAGAACATAATAAACATCTGCTATGGTTTTCTTTGCTCCTAATCTTGTTAAAACATTTACATCTCCTTTTCCCATAACAGAAACTTTGCTATCAGTTCCTAGTGTGACTTGTGACTGCACACTTTCATCTAACATAGAAAACATTGCTAAGTTTTCTGTCATATGGTTACTACAACCGGAGTCTAGAAACCATAAGTCTTCACTCTTTTCTTCAGCCATATTACAAGCTAAAAACAAATTACTTTGGCTGCTATTTTCTTTTGTGAAATTTGCACTAGTTTCACTTCTCATATCTTGTTTCTTCTTTCTACATTCATTAGCATAATGACCATATTTCTTACAATTGTAACATTGAACATTGGATTTGTCATACCTTTGTTCTTGAGCATTCTGTTGTCCACTTTGTTGGCTGCTGCCTTGGCCTTGATGCTGATTTGGATTGTTGTCCCTTCCTTGAGAATTTGCTGGACTGTTCCTTCCACCTCTGTTTTGGCTTCTGCCTTTTCCTCTTCCTTTGCCTTGCCCTCTTCCTCTTCCGAAAGACATCTGGGTTTTAAAGGCATGCTCAAGAGATGAGTTTTCACTCCTACCCAATCTCTGTTCATGGGTCATCAGTGATGCATGAATTTCATCCAATGAAAACTTTGTGAGATCTTTGGTCTCCTCTATGGTGGTGACAATTACATCGAATCTTGAGGGTAAACTTCTCAAGAGTTTTTCCACAATCCTCTTGTCCTCAAGAGTCTCTCCATGAGATCTGATTTGTGTGACCATTCCAATCACATGAGTGAAGAATGATTCAATGTTATCTGACTCTTTCATGCAGAGAGTCTCAAAGTCTCTCCTTAGTAACTGAAGTTTTGCTGTCTTCACTTTCTCCATTCCCTGATAAGATGTCTTGAGAGTTTCCCATGCTTCACTGGATTTCTTGGCTGCTGCTATCCTTGGAAACACACTCTCATGCACTGCTTGATACAAGAAGAAAAGAGCCTTGGCATCTCTCTTCTTATTGTTCTTCAGTGACTCCCTTTCTGCCTGAGTTAAAATAAAAAACTCTGCTTCATTTGTTGGCTCTTCAAAGCCATCCTCAACTAATTCCCATAACTCTTGGGAGACAAATAAAGCTCTCATAGTTATTGACCAGTAGTCATAATTTTTTCCATTGAATTGTGGGAGATGGATATTTCCCAAACTCATACCTGTGCTGGCTCCAGCCATTCTACACTCTTAACTATGATCTCAAAAACACTTGACTGTGTGTTTTAAAATAACCAACTGTACTGCAATAGTAACACAAAACTATATAGAGAAATACCTTTGGATTCTTTTGGCTGAGTCTTCACACTGTTGGAGAAGCTGCTGCAACTAAGAACTCCTTTCCTTCAGCTTATTTGACCTTAAAATAGCCTGGATTGGCTCTGATACCATGTTGGAATTTTCATAATTCCAAAATAATAAAACTGCCTTCCTTAACACAGAGAAATATTCAGAATTTCATCTACAGTGACAGAGTTTCACATAAAAAAAAATTCTATTAAAAAAAATTGTTGTTACAATTCTTCCTCAAAAGAGGGCTTCAAAAAAAATCTGACTGCTGCAAACACAGTTCAGAAATATCACTCTGTCATTCACTGTTGTTACAAAATATTTCACACTACTGTGTAAAATACAAAACACTCTGTTTTTCTGTCTCTGTTTGGAAAAATACTCTGCTGTGTATTTCCAAATTCTGCTCTCTGTCTTTTTTAACAACATGCTCTGCTGTGTAAAAAAAAACATTACATAATACACGACTCTGCTGTGCATATTACAAACAAAAATATTTGTGTCATTAATTGACACAACCACTAAATTTCATCGCTTGGAAAAAACATTAATGGTCTCCATTAACTTCTATCAGCACCGCTTACAATTCTCATTGATGGCAAATTGACTTGGTGGCTCTTAGATATTTTCTTCCCTGCACTGCTGTGCTGTGTAATTAAAATTACATCTCTTTTGTTTTCTTCAGCGCTGCTGTAATTACATTTCTGGGTAATAAAACATTCACTGTGTAATAAAAAAACATTTACTGTGTATTTGAAATACAACAGCAATCTTTACAATGTGTTAAGCACATATTTATTCACTTTACGGGCCTTTTTAATATATAATTCACATATATTAAAAATAAAACATATAATTTTGAAACAATAAATAGAACTATTGAATTAAAACAAATGTCGTGTTAAAACATTTGACCCGCAATATTTTTAACATATTTGTGTAGCCATATAATATGTGGGCCCCCAGCTGCGGTGATGTCAGCGACTATTCCGAGGGGGTAAGCTCCTCCGCCCACAAGACTTCCACGACCCCCGCGGACTTAACTTGTCGCTGTTCTCTGCGCTCTTCGGGCAGTTGGAAATTAATTCCAACATTTCGAAGAGTGCAGCTCCATTTATCCCAAAGGGAGGCTATAAGCAGTTCCTCAAGCCCGATGGTGATGATTGCATGGCAGAAGACTGGGCATTATTCGAGGTTCAGATTTTTCTATGAGGTGTGGGTCCATTGAAGCAATATCCTTCAAGAAGCATCTAGCCACTTTATGGTCATATCAAAATGAACTGTAATCTTTTCAGTTTACCAAAGATAAATAGGCAGTAGCACTACATTGATTTATGAAAAAATATATGTTGTAAGAGACTGTTGTTTTCTGGTTTGCAGGCAGAGAGGGGCAACATTCGTGGCAAATAGCAATTCAATGCCATCTTCAACGCGGGTTATGGGAATGACATGCAAACAATTTTATTGTACGGTTTTAAACAGTATTTGAATATGTACCGTTCAGAACTGCTTGAGTCTCCTGTCCGCACACTCGCTGATGCCATCGCCTTCAACAACTGACATCCGCAGGAGGTATAATCTGTCTGATCTAATCGCATTAGTTACAGATCCGCTAGAATCCATTCTGTAGTCTACCTTGAGTCTGTCCAGATCTGATTTTGATTTTATTTTCATAGTTTTTTAATTACATTTTGGTTTTTTTTTTTTGTTAATTCATAAATCTGGTTTGTTTTTAGATCCTTTCCCTTTCTTTGGGAAAAACACAGTTTTGTAAAATTTTCTCTTTATATTTTCTATCTATATACTTCTTTGACATGATATGAAGGACTAGGACTCTTATAAGAGTATAAGTATTCAAGTCTGTTCTTTGAGTTTTTTTTTTTATAATCAAAATAGATTATTTTGGGCTACCTATTCTATTGTTAATATCTTATTTTATTAATATCATCCATAAAAAGGTTTCTTTACTTTTTCATGTTTTACAATTGATCGTCTTTAGCCAGATTTCTCTTTATATCAATCCTTCTCTATATAAATTTTTCACTTTTGGTGTAGCCTTGTATTCTTTCAAAGTATAATAATATTTTTTCAATCTGTAATAATGTTTCTAGTGGTTAAAGACTCGTCTTTCATCTTTGGTTGGTGCTCTTTGTCATTTGGTTAATTAGTTAATTTTTATAACATGTCTACTTCACAATTAAAAGCTTGCCTACAATTCTAGAGTGAAATCACATGGCTTGACTAAATGAGGAAATATATTCCCTTGTTTTATAGGTTGGTAGTGTTATGCCCAAGTGTTATTTGTGTCTAATTATATTTCTTCTCTTGCATATTTAAACTTGTGAGAACTTTTAGATCTATATTCTTTATGTAATTCTAATTGTTTTACATTGTATTATAGGCTTTAGTTTTTTTACACATTCTCTTCACCCAAGTTTTGGTTTTCTTTCTTAATCATCCTTCTCTCTCAACTAGGTGTTTTTATATCTTATTGGTTGTATTTTGGTCTATCTTCTCTCTCAACTAAGTGTTTTTATATCTTCTTGGTTGTATTTTGGTTTATCCTCTCTATTTTTGGTCTCGAAAATGTTACACCTTATAATGATTGCATAGTCATACTCTCTCACCTTGGTTGCCTTCCTTCCTTAAAAAAGGCTTAAACTATAACCTATAAAGTAGGAGTAACATCCTCCTATAAGATCATAAGATCAACATCTGACATCCGCAGGAGGTATAATCTGTCTTATCTAATCGCATTAGCTACAAATCCGCTAAAATCCATTCTATAGTCTACCTTGAGTCCGTCCAGATCTGATTTTGATTTTATTGTCACAATTTTTTAATTACATTTTTGGTTTTTTTTTCTTATATCAATTCATAAATCTGGTTTGTTGTTAGATTCTTTCCCTTTCTTTGGGAAAAACACAGTTTTGTAAAATTTTCACTTTATATTTTCTACCTATACACATCCTTGACATGATATGAAGGACTAGGACTCTTATAAGAGTATAAGTATTCAAGTATGTCCTTTGAGTTTTTTTTCTTTTTATAATCAATATAGATTATTTTGGGCTACCTATCCGACTGTTAATATCTTATTTTATTAATATCAGGTCCATAAAAAGGCTCCTTTACTTTTTCATGTCTTACATTTGATTGTCTTTGGCCATATTTCTCTTTATATCAATATTTCTCTATATAAAGTTTTCACTTTTGGTGTAGCCTTGTATTCTTTCAACATATAATAATGTTTCTTCAATCTGTAATAATGTTTCTAGTGGTTAAAGACTCCCTCTTGGGGCCATAGATATCTTCCATCTTTGGTTGGTGTTGTTTGTGATCTGGTTAATTAGTTAATTTTTATGCCAGGTCTACTTCACAATTAAAATCTTGCAAGGTATGACTTGTCTAAATTTTTCTAAAACTCTTATTGTAGTTTCATTACCTATTCACCTACTTATAAAACAAAGGTAGTTTCATTACCTATTCACCTACTTATAAAACAAAGGGGACCTTTTAATGGACTTACCTACAATTCTAGAGTGAAATCCCATGGCTTGACTAAGTGAGGAAATATATTCCCTTGTTTTATACGTTGGTAGTGTTATGCCCAAGGGTTATTTGTTTCTAAATATATTTCTTCTCTTGCATATTTAAACTTGTGAGAACTTTTAGATCTATATTCTTTATGTAATTATAATTGTTTTACATTGTATTATAGGCTTTAGTTTTTCTAAACATTCTCTTCACCCAAGTTTGATTTTTTTCTTAACCATCCTTCTCTCTCAACTAGGTGTTTTTATATCTTCTTGGTTGTATTTTGGTTTATCCTCTTTATTTTTTATCTTGAAAATGGTACACCTTATAATGACTGCATAGTCATCTTCTCTCACCTTGGTTGCCTTCCTTCCTTAAAAGAAGGCTTAAACTATAACCTATAAAGTAGGAGTAACATCCTCCTATAAGATCATAAGATAATCATAAGATAATCTCACATTTTAGTTCATATCTTTCTTTTGTATAATTGTTTCATTTTTCTTTTGAAACACTTTTTAATGACATTTTTTGTTCATGGGACAAAGTTTGTATAACAACTCAATGCTCTCCTGTTTTTTCTGCATTTTGATATTTTTACAGAAGTCGTGTGTTTGGTATTTTTCTATCATGTCGAAACACTTTTTTATGACACTTTTTGTTCATGGCACAAAGTTTGTATAAAACTATGATGATAGTATGTATTGGATCATAAATTTTAATATAAATTTACTTTTAATAGGATCATAAATTTTAATATAAATTTTTTATTGCTTATCAAATGAAGAAAAAAAAAGAAAGCAGGCATATAAGTTTTCCAATCAGAAGCTCAGAGATTTGGGCCTGTCATTCACCCCATGAAGAAGTGTTTGGCAGATGCAATGGCTAGCTTACAGCAGAAGGGATTTCTTCAATAGATTCTACAAGCTTTATTCCTTTGAAATATGGGATATACAACATTTAGTTGTTTGGTACTAATGGTAACATGGCTGGCCATTTTGCGGTGAGGAGACATATGTTTCAATTTATCTTATTACCATTTTGGGCGTCACCAAAATCACTCATTTCATTCTCCTTCTTTTTTATTTCATGCAACTGATTTTTGTCAACTTTCACTTCCCATCTAGTAAGGAAAGCTTTAATCATGTCATCCCCTCTTTTTATAGAAAGATAAGGAAGGCTATTGTACAAGGCTTTAGCATCATTTTCAAGGATTTTAACAAACAACAGGACCCAACAATTTCTCAAGTGATTTTTTCTATAATGGTTTGTTACCTGAGGCTTTTGGATGTGATGAGGGTTATTAAATTCCAGTTGGGTCACAAGGACCTCCAAGAGTTTCTCCATAGCTGAATGAATTATCACATCAGATATATGCCACTGACAATGGACACTTTCAAGGATTTCATAGCTCACATGAAAGTGCTACTTATGATTTAAGACAAATGAATAACATTTTGTTTACTAATTTGTATCTTCAATGATTTTGTGTATGTCACGATACTTCCAGAAATGACTTTTTGTGACGTTTCCTTTGCAACATCTAGTGCAATGCTAGTTTATTTATTTTTTTAACACAGTGAGAAATTTGAGCATAACTCAGTTGTAAAAATGAATAACATTTTGTTTACTAATTTTTATCTTCAATGATTTTTTGTATGTCACGATACTTCCAAAAATGACTTTTTGTATGTCACGATGCTTCCAAAATTTATACCTTACGACGTTTCCTTTGCAACATCTGGTGCAATTGCTAGTTTTAATGATTTGAGAAACTTCTTAATGCATTCAAATTACATTGAATTTATAATTTTCATACATTCACATTGAAAATAACAACCAGAAATCATACTAGGAAATTTGTTCAAATTTACAAATTTTATATATTCATATCGACAATAACAATAAAAAAATATACTTTATACTGGAAGTTTGTTCAACAACCAGAGATTATATTTGGAACTTTGTTCATAAATGCATTGGTAGCAATTTTTAAGTAAACCTCAAACTGATAAGTTTAATTGAATTTTGCAGGATTGCTGAAGTAAATGCCTCTTCAATTTATGATGTGAATTGAACCACGGTCTCAACATTTGGATTTCTCCCATAAATGTAAGGGGAACATGAGAAAAATTAGTGATAATTTGTCTAAACAACAACCAGAAATTATATTTGGAAATTTATTCATAAATGCAGAGGTAGAAATTTTTGGGTAATTTACGAGAACAACAACCAGAAATTATATTTGGAAATTTATGGAAATTTATATTTTTGAATAAACCTCAAACTGATAAGTCTAATTGAATTTTGCAAGAATGCTGAAGTAAATGCCTCCTCTTCAATTTATGATGTGAACTAAACCATGACTCAGCGTTTTACTTTCTCCATAAACGTAGGGGAACGTGAGCAACATCATTGATCATTGCTCATGACTGATCATTTGTCTGAACGACTGACTCAGCATTTGACTTTATCCATAAATGTAGAGTAAATGACTGATAATTTCTCTTTTCTCTTTTGTTTCTAAATATTGTAGAAGTGTTAGTTGAAAAGATACACTTGCATATCATAAAATTTCTTATCATGCAGAGATGTTAGTTCTCCGCTTCATTTTCAGTACATATATGAGATGTTAGTTTTCCCATTTTCAGTGCAGATATTTTTAGTAGTTTTATTCTACTGTTATAATAATAAAAAATTCACGTAATTTTATTTCCAATCAACACAAAGATATAGTTCTGACTAAAATTATTAAACATCCTTAGATTATCTTGATCTCATAAAAGAGCAAGTATAAAGCATACTTTTAGTCTCAACCGTTTCAATGCCTTCATTCAGAGTCAGCTTTATATCCATTGTCACGGGAATCTCTGTGTTAAATAAAGTTTGGTGTTTTTGCGATTCTTCTTTTGTATAGAAAATTTTTGGGGTTAATATTGGTAGGTGGGCTAATTTTCCATGGTTTTTGCAAAAAAAAAAGATTCGCCAATTTCTCTTTTTTTCTAAAAATGATTCACCCAAATTTTAAAATATAAAATCATTTTAACTTAAAAATCACCAAAATTATATAGATACTATATATAAAATCATTAGAGAATTGAATATTTTTACCAATATATCAACAAACATTTTATAGTTTGCATATTACAAACTATTGAAATTCACCAAGGTTTCTAAACTTTAAAATAAATTTACTTGGCCAGCCCGACTTACTATTAGCCCTTTTTTTTCTATTAGCAAGGACTCTTCTTGTTTTATCATGAATCAACTAAGTGTATGGTTTTCATAAGAGTACACTTAATATATCAACTAATATTACTATATATGTGGATTAGGAAAAAATATTTAATTTAATCATAAATATGAATAATTATCACTAATAATTATAACATATTTTCATTTTATTATATATATATTTTATAGATAATTTATTTTTTTATTTATAATTAGAATTATTAACAAATTATAAATAAAAATAAAAAAAAATAAAATAGATTTTAATCTAAAATAAAAAATAATTGTAACATAAATAGTATTTACAAAAAAAATTAATAGTTAGTTCAGTTGGTTGAGTTTCCATTGTTAAAGCATCTCTATTTTTTAGAGGTCACAGGTTCAAGTCTCTGGACACTCTCAAGTTCATGGTAGGAAGTGATCACTTTGGGTGGATTTGTCTAGTACACTATTCCATGGATGGCCACTTAGGAAAAAAAAAATAGTAGTAGCATTCAATGTCAACATATCTTTAATTGAATGGTATGTTTTTCAATAACATTTAACTTCTTATTTTTGTGAGGTAAAGATTTGTATTGCTTGTTAATAGAGATTTACATTCTAAGCATAGGAAGCATGTGTTGGCCTGCCACTAAGGAAACCAAACCATACACAAAACTTCAGTTATTTCAAAATTTCAAAAGGAAGAAGAAAGTTTATACTTGCAAAACAAAAAATAACTAGATAGACTAGTTCACCATAGAAGCCCTTCTTCAACATGGTGCTAAAACATGATGACATAAAATGAAATGAAAAAATAAAGATTCAGTTACACATGCACGTCTATTTTTCAGAATCCATGGCATTGACATGTATAGGCTCCTAGTTGCTGCCAAGAGAGAACCTAGGATCATGAGGATGTCCCAATTGTCATTCTATTCTTGTGAGCTTGTGATCCATTGGCATTAGGAAATGTTGCATCTAATTCAAAGATAAAATAACTTTTTTCTTAAGCTCATTGTGGTCTACCAACACTCTTTCCAGGAGAAATTTTAGATTCCAATAGATACCCATGTTATATATGCACAGATTGTGCCTACCACTTATGTGACCAACATCTGTAACCCAATCTACCACCTCAACAAGTTGCTCGGTTTCTGTAAGATTACATCTCTCGCTAGATAGCTCTTATTCAACTTGAATGATTTCTTCTTGGATTAGTTGAGGGGTCAACTCCCTGTAATGTGAGGTTGAACTATAAGCTTGAGTTTAAGCTTTGGAGTGACCTCGCTCCTGATAATAAGCAACTCCTTTTCGAACCCTGACTCATTGTCTAGGTATGGCTACTAGCGAGATGAGTGAGAGATGGATAATAAACACCATGGAACTGATGCAGGGGCATTAGGCATAATAAAATACTCTTTATTTAAGTAGACATAGGGGGGTATCATGTTTTTGCTTTCTTATGTAATCCTTAAATAATTAGAGTGATTTTAATTAAATATAGTGAGGAATTGTAAATGTTCTCAAATCATTGGAGAACATGAGGGGAAGTTGATTAGTTAGGAATGTGAAGATTTAGTTTCAGTTTATCTAGGGATTTAGGCTAAATTTAGGACATTGATAATTCCAAAAGTTTGGTTGAGCTGTCAAAGAAGCTGAATTGATTCATTAGTGTTTCCTGTATAAATGTAAGCCTCAGAGCCTTTAATCAGAAGGGTTGGAGAGTTAGAGTAGATTTGGAAACCCATAATTCCTGTAAGCCTACGGGCAATTGAACAGGGCCAACCGATTGAAGATCGGGTCAATTATAACTATAAGTGAATTTATTCTATATATAAAAGAATTATTCCTGAATCAGGTGTGTATCGTTGAATTTAATCCTGCGTGAATAGGCTTTGAGGTTCAATAAGATATTTTATGAATAGTGCGTCATAAACTCTGTATTAGAGGTCATGTTGTAGGGTTTTGATTCTGGAATGAATAAGAATTTCAAATCGATGCTATCGAATTGAATTTCCATGGACCTTTTAGATTGGAGGACAAAATTACTTGATTGGAATGGTATTTAATAAGGCACTTGAAGGGAATTTACAAGTTCTGTCATGCAATTATGGTGTTGTGAAGTTCTAGGCTTTGAAGTCCATATTGGGCTTTTCTGAAATGGGAATCGATGGATAAAAGCACCGTGAAGAGTGCTGATGAATGTAGAAAGGGAAAAATGGGACCGTTATTTAGAATTTGTAACAGGAGACTTTTTATGCAAGCTTGAGCACCAATTCAGGATGAATCGATTCTCCTAAACAGTGAGTTCGACCCTTAAATTATCAGCAATCCTCACCTCACAGAGGTTGCAAACAATATAACATCGAATTCAGATTTAGAGTGGCCAAGAATTAATTTAGGATTGCATATGGAGTTGTGATATGTTGAAGGTGAAATCGTGAGCCCAGGAGTACGTCAAAGTCGATTTGAAAGAACGTAGCAGTGGTTAAGACCGTGAAGAGTATCCAGATGGACGCGCAGAGAGGTTAGACACTAATGAATTTGTGTGGGGGGGAGAATGTTGTGATAGGTTGAGACCGATATCATGATGATTAGTAGCGCAGGAGAATGAAGCGGAACCTTGAGTTAATAACCGGAACCAGAGCGTTGGATAGTCAAGGCGGTTCTGAAGAAACAAACCAGCAGTATCGCGTAATTTTTGAAGTGGTAAGTGGATTTACCTTTTTGAACGCGATATTAGTCTTTAGTTGACACGTGGCATATGGCGGTTTTGGAATACTGCCTATTTTGCGTTTTTTTTTAGCGTTAAAGCTCTGTGGGGAAAAAAACGTGACTTGTGTTCGATTTGAAGGGCGAAGGATCCAACGGAAATCGCTTTCAAAGCTGCACGTGAGATAGCGCAAGGTATGGTGAGCGGTTATCCCGTTTAGAAATTATTTGTGTGGGCCCGAACAGATATTTCAATTGATTTTAATGTTGAGTGGGTTGATTTTTGAATAGAATGTGAAGCTGTGGCCATAAGTAAATTTATATGGTTTCATAATATGAGTGCATAATTGGGTTTAATCCAAAGTTGGTGATATAAAATATTCATATTGATATTTGATTAACGCATGAAATTATGTAATGTAAGCCAAATACATATGAAGGGAAAAGTATGGCTTGAATAATGTTAATGTTTATTGAACCACGAGCGTTGAATATTCAACAAGATGGCATGACGTGTCTCATCATCATTGGAGAGGTAAGTGCCCAAGTGGTGGACGTGATTTATATTTATTTGTTTACAAAGGATATGGGTGAGCATTGGGTTATGTAAAGAACGATATCAAATTGAAACAAGTATGGTTAGTGAGAGCCTTGGGTACATATAATTATATATGTATTGGTCAAAAGGTTTATTTGATATTAACGCCAAATTGAAGAGTTGATTCAATTTCATAAGATGGGTTTTGAACCATAGAGTGTATGGTCGTGGTGTTGGTTTTTATAACCATCGGAGTGGTAACCTAAGACCTCAAAATAGAGATTGAAATAAACTCCTGCATGTAAAGTTGATTGTTAAGTCTTATGTATATATGGTTTCATAACCATTGATTTGAGTTAAGCTTCCGCATATAGCAGAGTGTAATCTGGGTTGAGTGGGTTTATAACCATAAGAATGCTAATTTAATATCTCAAATCTCAGATTTGAGATATTAAAACTTCCAGATATATTTTATTTAAATTTCCAATTGAGATTATTTGGGGCCTTAAAATTTGGAGATGCATTGTTATATGCATGAGAGTTGAAAATGTGGGTTTAGCAGGGTACCCCACTATCATGTGGTATCAAAGCAGGATAAGCTCTTTGAAAATTAATTTTTGAAATGCATATGTACTGAAGCAGTAAGGAAAATTTGAAGCTTTAAATATGTTTAACAGAAACTGCAGATTTGAATAGACATACAGTGAAGGTTGATAATTCGGATTTCCAGAATCCGAATTTGAAGGCAAAGTGTTTTGAAGATTGGCAAGATATGTTCTGAATATGTGAGCAAAGGTGTGATGGTGATGGAAAAGTGATCAGATCTAAGTCTGACAGGACAAGATGCAGTGCAGCAGAGCACTGGGAGAAATTGCAATGAATGTTGAACAAACTCCGAAGGTGAGGTATTTTTTATTCTATTTGAAGAATTTTGTTTGCAGAATGCAGATTGCAGAAAATTGAGAAGCATCTCAACAAGAAGATCACAGCTTTGAGATCAATGATGAAAGAGTCCAGCAGAGGATTCTAAAGAGAAAAAAGAAGGTGTGGCAGAACCTGGAGAATTCCCAACAGAGGTTGGATGAAAAGAACAGTTGTGTTCTTGAGAGGTTGCAGAGGAGTGAAGTCTGAAGGAGCAAAGAGAATTCTCAAGAGGTTCCAGAGATAGAGGACCTGTACTTGCCAAAAGACCAGATCCAGAGAGGGGATTGGTGAGGTAAGTTGTGACAAAGAGGACTTGTTACTGCAGAGGTTTCAATGCAGCCCGTGATGAGTGAGTGAGAACTCATGAAGGAGAAGATGGCTACTGATAGTCATAGAAAAGATGACAGAGGTTCTGAGAGAGGCCACAACAGAATGAAGATGAAGAAAGAAGATGCCAAGACAGATGGCATGCAGAGACAATTGAGAAAGGAAGAGTATGAGAAAGAGGTAGCTGAGATCAGGGAGCAGTTCAACAAATTGGAACTGATGATAAAGGAAAGCCAGAGAGTTGGTTGGCTCATGAAGAAGAAGGTAAAGTGGCCCAGGCTACAGATGAGGAAAGAGAATATGATACATGCTCAGCAGAAAGAGAGATTACTCAGGATGATTGAGTGTTTGGAGAAGGACTTGAAGACTGAAACTTCAAGTGAGACCAAGAGGTCAAATGACTTTACATCTGAAAAATTTTGTATGTTTGCAGGAAAAACATGTGAAGAAGGGAAAACTGCTGATGTTGTCACTAAGGAGGAAAATGGGACAACCAAATATTTTGAAAATTTCCATACACAGTTGGGGAAAAGTTTTGCTTTTCAATACATTGGAAGTAAAGGAAATTTAAATTATGATGATAGCCAAAAGCTGGAAATTGAGCAATCAATTGGACAACTTGAAGAGACTGAAGAGAGGACCATTGAAGAATTTCTGAAATGTAGAAGAGACTTGGAACAGCATGAGGATTTGATGGTCAAATCATCAAATGAGACCATGGGGTCTTAGGGTTTTAAAACTAACAAGTTGTGTGTGAATGCAGGTATTGAAGGAGACAGTTCATATAGTGAAACTGTAATAAATGAAGCTAAAATTTTCCAAGCAAGATATGATGATGATTATCTTTCAGAGGAAGATCAGATTGAACTACTGCAATAAAAGGAATTCATAAATTCCTTGTTTAATGAAAGAGATTTTTTTAATGGGGACATGAAAGTTATGTCTGATGGTGATAAATTTGTTATTAATGATGATAATGACAAATTGATTTTTTTCAATGCCTAAGTGAAAAGTGATGGGCAGATAACTGAAGTTATTGTAGAGATGGAAGATCAGAATTCTATTCTGATGAAGGATGAAGAAGTAGTGACAGCAGGAATCTTGACTTGTGAAGGTAGTGAAGATTGCACAGAGAGTTTCTCAGATGAGATGGCAGATTTATGGCGTGAGTTGAGTGTTCTGGTGCAGAGGATAGAAACACAGAGAAAAAGTGTTCATATTGTAAAGGCAGAGCTGAATGGAAATGAAATAGTTCATTTTTATGAACAAGAGCAAGGAGACATCCTTGAAGAGGATGATGCAGAGGAGAGACTAACTGACAGTCTCGAGAGTTGCTTGGAGAATTGGGATCAGCATACTAATGTGTTGATGAAAGAACAACAAATTGAAGTGTTGCTAGAAGAAATGATAGAGCAGCAGATTAAAGTGTTGCTAGAAGAAATGACAGAGCAGCAGATTACAATGTTGCCAAAGGAGGAAGAGACACAAAGCTTTTATAACTTTGATGTTTGTTTTATGATTGTAGGTATTGATGGAAGGACTGAAAAATGTTTAGTCCAGGAGAGGAAAAGAGATGATGACAGTGACTGGCAATTTAAATAATAGTCCAAGAAATTGTTGAAATCAGAGAGTGGAGAAATTGTCATGAGTGACAATCAAGAAGATCTTTTCTGTTGCAGAAAACAAGAGGGTATGGATGATTGGGTGGCAATAAGCATGAGAGCTCAGCAAGTTAAAGTTGGAGCTAGAGCTAGAGATAGCATAGGAGCTCAGCAAGAAAAGGCAACAGTGAGAGTTCAGCAAATAAGAACTCAGCAAGCAGAAGCAGAAGTAGAAGTTCAGCAATCAAGATGGAGCAGTATGATAAAGTTGATGGTGAAAGTGTCCCAAAGGAAGAAAGCAGCAAGAAAACAAAGAAGCAGAAGCAGCAGCAAAAGGAGGACAGAAAGAGGATGTAAAAGTGCAGCTAGTGGAGCAAGACAGAATAAGATATGGAAGCCTGGAGAAGTGCAGAAGAAGAATATTTCAGCAAATGATCGGTTGCAGAACAAAGTGTGGGATCCAGGAAGACAAGGATGAAAGCACATGATCAGGATATCATGAATCATTTTAACCTGGGGAGTCTAATGCAGGGGCATTAGGCACAATAAAATACTTTGTATTTAAGTAGACATAGGGGGGTCTCATGTTTTTGCTTTCTTATGTAATCCTTAAATAATTAGAGTGATTTTAATTAAATATAGTGAGGAATTGTAAATGTTCTCAAATCATTGGAGAACATGAGGGGAAGTTGATTAGTTAGGAATGTGAAGAGTTAGTTTCAGTTTATCTAGGGATTTAAGCTAAATTTAGGACACTAAGAATTCCAAAATTTTGGTTGAGCTGTCAAAGAAGCTGAATCGATTCATTAGTGTTTCCTGTATAAATGTAAGCCTCAGAGGCTTTAATCAGAATGGCTGGAGAGTTAGAGTAGATTTGGAAACCCAGAATTCCTGTAAGCCTACGGGCAATTGAACAAGGCCAACCGATTGAATATCGGGTCAATTATAACTGTAAGTGAATTCATTCTATATATAAAATAATTATTCCTGAATCAGGTGTGTATCATTGAATTTAATCCTGCGTGAATAGGCTTTGAGGTTCAATAATATATTGTATGAATAGTGCGTGATAAAATCTGTATTATAGGTCATGTTGTAGGGTTTTGATTCTAGAAGGAATAATAATTTCAAATCGATGCTATCGAATTGAATTTCCATGGACCTTTTAGAGTGGAGGACAAAATTACTTGATCGGAATGGTATTGAATAAGGCACTTGAAGGGAATTTACAAGTTCTGTCATGCAATTATGGTGTTGTGAAGTTTTGGGCTTTGAAGTCCATATTGGGCTTTTCTGAAATGGGAATCGATGGATAAAAGCACCGTGAAGAGCGCTGATGAATGTAGAAAGGGACAGATGGGACCGTTATTTAGAATTTGTAACAAGAGAATTTTTATGCAAGCTTGAGCACCAATTCAGGATGAATCGATGCTCCTAAACAGTGAGTTCGACCCTTAAATTATCAGCAATCCTCACCTCACATAGGTTGCAAACAATATAGCATCGAATTCAGATTTAGAGTGGCCAAGAATTAATTTAGGATTGCATATGGAGTTGTGATATGTTGAAGGCAAAATCGTGAGCCCAGGAGTACGTCAAAGTCAATTTGAAAGAACGTAGCAGTGGTTAAGACCGTGAAGAGTATCCAGATGAACACGCAGAGAGGTTAGACACTAATGAATTTGTGTGGGGGAGAGAATGTTGTGTTAGGTTGAGACCGATATCATGATGATTAGTAGCGCAGGAGAATGAAGCAGAACCTTGAGTTAATAAATGGAACCGAAGCGTTGGATAGTCAAGGGGGTTCTGAAGAAACAAACCAGTAGTATCGCGTAAGTTTTGAAGTGGTAAGTGGATTTACCTTTTTGAACGCGATATTAGTCTTTAGTTGACACGTGGCATATGGCGGTTTTGAAATACTGCCTATTTCGCGTTTTTTTTAGCGTTAAAGCTCTGTGGGGAAAAAAGCGTGACTTGTGTTTGATTTGAAGGGGGAAGGATCCAACAGAAATCGCTTTCAAAGCTACACGTGAGATAGCGCAAGGTATGGTGAGCGGTTATCCCGTTTAGAAATTATTTGTGTGGGCCCGAACAGATATTTCAATTGAGTTTAATGTTGAGTGGGTCGATTTTTGAATAGAATGTGAAGCTGTGGCCATAAGTAAATTTATATGGTTTCATAATATGAGCGCATAATTGGGTTTAATCCAAAGTTGGTGATATCAAATATTCATATTGATATTTGATTAACGCATGAAATTATGTAATGTAAGCCAAATACATATGAAGGGAAAAGTATGGCTTGAATAATGTTAATGTTTATTGAACCACAAGCATTGAATATTCAACAAGATGGCATGACGTGTCTCATCGTCATTGGAGAGGTAAGTGCCCAAGTGGTCGACGTGATTTATATTTATTTGTTTACAAAGGATATGGGTGAGCATTGGGTTATGTAAAGAACGATATCAAATTGAAACAAGTATGGTTAGTGAGAGCCTTGGGTACATATAATTATATATGTATTGGTCGAAAGGTTTATTTGATATTAACGCCAAATTGAAGAGTTGATTCAATTTCATAAGATGGGTTTTGAACCATAGAGTGTATGGTCGTGGTGTTGGTTTTTATAACCATCGGAGTGGTAATCTAAGACCTCAAAATAGAGATTGAAATAAACTCCCACATGCAAAGTTGATTGTTAAGTCTTATGTATATATGGTTTCATAACCATTGATTTGAGTTAAGCTTCCGCATATAGCAGAGTGTAATCTGGGTTGAGTGGGTTTATAACCATAAGAATGCTAATTTAATATCTCAAATCTTAGATTTGAGATATTAAAACTTCCAGATATATTTTATTTAAATTTCCAGTTGAGATTATTTGGGGCCTTAAAATTTGGAGATGCATTGTTATATGCATGAGAGTTGAAAATGTGGGTTTAGCAGGGTACCCCGCTATTAGGAACCAACAAAAGTGACTATAGCATGGTAATGCCTTGAATCTATAACTGAGCCTCATAGTTGCTAAGTAGAAGAATTGGTAGAGCCATTTGTAGAGGTATAATTGAAATCAAACCAAAAATTATTGTTTAAACCGCAAACCCAATAATTCCAAACATACCTAAGTTCATACTGACAGATGAGCTTTGAAGGAGGCTCGCTTGGAGGGAAATGCTACTCTGCTGACACAACTTGACCATTAGATTGAAACCTTGTGTGACTTGACATAGGAGTAAATTCTAGAAGAATCATAGCGCTATGTAAACTAATTCCTTCCTTGGTTTTAGAAGAGGAAACAACATGGTTGTGCCACCCTTCCCTTTCTAAACTCAAGTTTAGACATGGAGCTAATCCATTGAAAAAGATAGTAAGCCCAGCTTGGAGAGTGACATCGATGATTGAATGTAGCCCGTCAAGCCTAAGGGGATACCTAGCAAAGGAAGTAGGGAAATGAAATATCAAGGCCACCCAAACAAAATGATCTTCGCCTTGTTATTTGTTTGAGAAAAACCCTTTGTGTCATGTAGAATCCTAATGAGTCAACCATTGATGGCCTGTTATTGAATGTTGATGGATTGACATGATTACATTGATCAAACTAGTGTGTGGGAGTTGTATTGTTACCCATAACATGTCTCTGCAATGTACGGCAGCAAGGGTATGGCCGAGGTAGTTCCTATGGCGGTTCCGCTAGTAGTGACTCCGGCATTAGGGCCTGGAGCACCTCTAACGTTAGGCCCTGGACCAGACATGGTGAAGGTGACAGGGGGAGAACCAGGAGGAGAAGGAGAACCCAATGAATCAGAAGAGGAGTCGGAGTGCGGACTCGGAGGGGGACTGGCTCTACGACGGCGGGGCGAAGCAGGTCGATCGACCGAAAACTGAGGGTGAAGGCCAAGAAGTCTCCGGGAAAGGCGCCTTGGGGGCGTAATGATGACGGGAAGAAGGAAACCGACAAGGGAAAAAAAGGGACAGAATCAAGTGAGGTCAAGGGCAGAAAAGGTGTAGTGACAATTGATTTTAGAGTCTTTTCCAGGCGGTGTTAACCAGGCGCTTCTTCACTTAGGGTCAGTGTGTGGCGTGCGTTAATTTTAATTTTTAAACCCTTTCCATTTTGAGAGCAAGAAAAAAGTGTGCGGCGTAACTGAAAATAAATCTGCAGAGAACAGTATATAATGCTAAAATAATAGAAAATTAACAGCTACTTGTGCATCTATCTAACCCAAGAAGGCGGGTCCCTCAAAACTAATATAAAAAAGGGGAAAAATCTAGACAAAACACACGGAAAAGAGGCCAATATATCTAAGGTCAAAAGGGATAGGGATCTAGAGGATAAAGCTGCTGAAAAGAGGTGCATATCATAGCCAAGAGACAGAGGCAAGGTGGCTGAAAAAGGGGAGGAAATCAGCAAAAAACGGAAAGGACTGGGAGGAGGTCCTGAAGAGAGGTCCAAACAAAACGACAAGAGGTAATTTGAAAGAAAGAAAGGTTGATTTAAAGGGATCTGACAAGGAGGTAGCAGATCTAGAAAAGGGAAGGCTGAAACTCTGAAAAACAGACGGCTGAAATAGCTAAGACTCTTCCACAAAAAGCGGAGGGTACTGAAGCCCTAAGGGGCTACGTTCCCACTTAGATGAGTAAAAAAAAATCAGAACTAGGTCAAATTAGGCTGAGACGGAGGCTGGAAAACCCTGACAGAAACTTCAGCAAAACCCAGAAAAATTGCAGAAAAATCACTGAAAATTTGGCAGGTCGCAGGTTCTGACCTGTTTTTAGTGCAGGTCGCAGAAAAGGGGCAGAAAAGTGTGACCTGGAGGTCCAGGTCGCAGTTTATGGGCCAAAAAGTGTGACCCCCAGTTCCGGTTGTCTCGGCGGCAGATTTTCAGAAAAGTTTTCGTCTCAGTTGCGGCTGGTGTCGCTTACCTACGCAATAGGGCCAGAAACACACGGAAGTTAGAAATTTTAATGTTTTAGGGTTTTATGTGAGAAAAACAACATAAAAATATGAATAATAAACAGCTAAAAAGAAACCCTAGGGTCTGAAGTAGCTGGATATGCAGGAATATGAAAAACGACAGCAGTCGTAATTTAAAACCCGTGTGGAGTCGCCATTTGTTAGTATGAATCATTTGTCGAAGTGTACGAAAAAGGACCACTTTAGCTACGCATAACTAATATCCCTAACAACAAAAGTGGCTGCCAATATCTTCAGATCTGCGGTTAGTTGAACATAAAAGAGCTGCAAAAACCAGATCTATGCATGGAAAGACATTAAGCAGAAAAAATAAGGGTTTGATCCATATACCAATAGACAAGACAAGAAAAATTTTTGAAAGAATTTTTATATTAATTGGGCACCTGGGAGGAAAACAAGAAGGCGTATCCAATTCTCCTCAGTGGGATGGGTTCTTGGAAGTCCTCAGCACTTCAGATCCAAGATTTCTCTCTCTTGTTGGTGTAGAAAACCCACACAAAGAATGGAACTCAAAGGGAGCTCACACAGCAAATGGTAGAAAAGAGTGACCAAGTGTATAGATCCAGAGTGATCTAATAGGCAACAAAAGGTGAAGAATGGTAGGAAAAAACCCTCCTATTTATATTAAAATATTGGGTCATTCTAGATCTTGGTGCATGGGTTAACCAGATCTAGATCCTCTTTTTATGGAATATTTTATTATATTTGTTGGAGGGAAAATGTATTTGACTTGGGTCAAATCCCTTAATTTGTCAAAAATAAATAAATAAATGATTTATTTATCTTTTTAAGGAAGCGGTTAGAAGATAATCAAATAAATAGTGATTTATTTAATTATTTAAGGAAGTGGTTGAAAGATAATTAAATAAATAATGATTTATTTAATTATTTGTGGGTGATTTGGTCATATTTAACAAGGAATATTATCTAAATAAGATTTAAATAATTATTCCTAGAGAATAATAAGATAAATAAGGGTTTATCTAATTAATTTCTTTGTTTTTGGGTTAAACATGACTGGGAATACTAATTAAATTATGGTTTAATTAATTATTCCATGAGGAAAATTAAACAAAATGGGTTTGTTTAATATTTCCTTTTGGGGTTTCCTGTTTTGACCATAAACAACCTAATAAATGTGGTTTATCAAGTTATTTTACATAGTGAAAGCAATTTTACTTAGGGTAAAATTGGTTTTACATGGTGTACTTGGGTCCATCTAATGATAATAGGTTAGATGACCAAAAAATGGTGTAACAATTCACTTTATGATTCATTATCCACTTACTTTATATTATGGTATAGGGTAGGGGATTTCTAAAGGAAGGAAGGAAGGAGCAATGGCGGTTGCACATAGCGAAGGTGGTGCAATGGTGTTGTGTACTGAGTATCCTACTTGCCCCACATTATGTTCTGCTTACTACACAACTAGATTACTATCCTGGTAAGTGGATAATAAGTGATTTCTGGCCTATGCATCTGTAATCTGGTGGGGTACATTCATCCTCCCATTAGAATAGTTTGGTTTATTACTTACTCTCAAGTAGGAGGTAATAATATTGTGTGCATATTGTGGGGGAAGATATTGATGTCCACAAATATGGTGGTATCATGTTTGTTTGGAATTGGTGCCTTCTAGACTGTTACGTGGAGGGACAACGGACATTCCTTCTTCCATCTTTCAATTAGTATAGCTTTGGTTGTATTATTTATTAATGGGTTGTTGTAGTATATCTCACGGGCATCTTGTGGGGGTGGATTTTAATGTATCAACACATTTGGTCGTATTTCTCCATTGAAACCATCTAGATTCTGGTTTTTTTTTTGGATTGCAGCATACATCCTCTACCAAATCTACTTGTTTCACTTCATATAAAACTATCTAGCTATTTGACAGTTAGACCTAATGTTAGAGTTGTGAAACTTTTTCTTAACAGATATTCATGGTGTAGAAATTGAGGAAGGGTTGCAGAACCAATTGTATAAACTTCAAATTCTATGTCGTAAATGGTTGGACTCATTCATCATTTCTTGTCCATGTGAAAGCATCAGTATCTTGATCAATCGATTTTGGTGGGTGTTCAAAGGCTGACGGTGTTGTTGTTGTTGTAAATGAAAGATGTTGGATTCATGTTGTTCGGGTTGGCATTCTAGGTGTGGTTATTCATGGAAATCCCAGTTTAGAACTGGTGGGCAGGCTCTTTCTATCCTAGGTTGATCAGCCTCTGAATCTAGGGTGGTTTTGGATTCAACTTCTAACGGCTAGGCATTTTCTATTTCAAATTTTTGGTATTTGCTTGGATCTAGAAGGTGGTTTGGATGCATTAAATGGGGTTGTGGTACTTGGGATATCTCCATGACTAGATCTTCTTGAATGTGGTGTGGGCCTTCAGGCTATGTGGAGTATTTAAACTATTTGCAGATACCATAAATTCTCCACTATCTCCTGGTCTTTCCGATGATCACATCATTCTCTGCATTGTCCTAAATCATGTAATTCAATATTCTAATACATTATTTTGTTATTTTTGGTGGTTGTGCATTAACTTCTTCTTGGTATTAACCTACTGGCAGCGTACTATTCCGTATCATCGCAGTTTTCTCTCTTGGGGCTGGTAATTTTCAGTATCCCGAGGCTCCTGGTGTCATTATCTCCTTTGACACGACCACTGGCTTCTTGATCATTCTATGGCATTCTCTTGGGATGTCGATTGGTGGTAGCTCAGCTAGCATTGGGACTGTTTCTGGTAACACCCTGGATATTGACGTCTCACTGCATGAGGACTTTATTCATGCCACCATGGCTATTGAAAGGGCATATGCATATCACCCTATGTCCACTCTATTGGATGTGCAAGCATTTGTGCCTCCACATGGAAATATTTTGGCTCCACATGGGGGTCATGCAGTATCAGTGTGCCACCCGGACTTCTTGCATTCTTGATTGAGACAAAAGGGTCATGAGAAAAAGCCTATTTGGGTTCGAACGAACCTCTTTTGTGTAGTTTTGGACATAATGTCCTTTGGGACCATATTTCTAGTTTGAAAACAAAGCTCTCGTTGGAAGATGGCACTGTGCTGATTTCCATAATCTGGACATGGAAGTGTGGGTCAATTTGCAGTGGACTCCTTTGTTGGGATATTATTCAAAAGTTATCAGACTACTAAAAAATTGGTACTCTTTCCATTTCCTTCATCATGAGGACTTGGAAAAAATCAGGGTTCGTCCATGGGTGTTTGGGCCTTTGTTTTGAAAAAGAAACAATTTTGAGCTGCGGAAGGTTGGAGGATAGGTGGCAAAACGCAATCAAGGTAGACAAGGAGCTTTCACAGTTGTGGAAAGCTGGAAGATAAATGGTGCGACAGTTGCAAATAATAGTGCAGATGGCAGATACGAGAGAAAAGAACAATCAGCTGAACTCCCAGTAATCAAGAAGAAGCGGAAAGAAGCGGAGCAGGAAAAGAGGAAGGACTGACAGTCACGCTGGCGAAGGAACAAATAGGCAGTCAACCAGCGGAGGAGAGTTAGTTAGTCAGTGTGGCAGAAGACCGATAGAGAGAGGAGAGCCTTAAGAGAGATTTGTGGGAGCACTGTTGTACTGAAGCAAACTGTAATAGACTCTGCGGAGTAGATGTATGATGTTCTGTTATTGATAATGAAATATAGTTGTTGTTGTGTGTAATGTTATGAGTTGATTGATAGTAATTTGCTTACTATGAATGTATGCCCAATTTAAATTTAAATTCAGCATTCTGAAAATGCTTTGATGAGTGATATTTTATACAGAGAGGCGAGATATGTTTGTTGCTCCCAAGTTTTCATAGATGTTCTTCATGGTTGCATTTGTCTTCTACATGATCTGTCTTCTAATCTTACTAAGGTCATAGCATGCCTCGTGTGAGACACTCTACTCTCTTAGTAGGGTGAAAATGCACGCGTCATGCTAAACTACTGCGGAAACCTTGTTGGCCTCAACCCTGAACTTGGATCTTGCCCAGAGACCTCCTTTTTCGCCAAAAAATGGTTCTATTGCTGGGACCTAAAAATTCATTTAGGAGTTAGATCATGGTATCGTGGATCTATGAGAGGGAACTACAATGTTGACGGTATAATCATTTAGACCAGTTCATATTGCAACAAGCAGAGCTTTGATAATAGAGGGAAAATATTGCCAAAGATCGGGTCTTGTTTTCGGAATCTACAAGTGACCTGTATGAAATTTTCTGGGGAAAGTTTCCAGAGGAGCTTTATAATTGGTTTCGGAAACTACAAATCATGTCACTCCCAGGAGGATCGCGTAGAGTCTGTCGCTAGTGGACGCACATAGATCTAGTAGAAATCCATCATTTAGATGTCGATTTAACCCGAGCAGCAGATTTTTGGGTACAATCTACCATGGAGGGATACATTGTGGAATTTGAAGTCGAGTGCTACTAATCCTTTACAAAAGATGAAGACATATTCAGATTTGTATTACAGGGAGAACTGTTGAAGGAAATCTCGCTGTGGATCAAAGCTTTAATGGTGGACGAGGGTTTGATGGCATTTCAAAGTTCTGAGATGGAGACTTAAACCTCCAGTACTGGGGGAAGGAGCTGAGGGAGAGATGCTACAAGTAAGTAAGAAGAGGGAATAGGGATATGGATGTCGGAACCTCCAGTATATTGAGAGAGCGACTAGCACATCGGAGGGTGGAGATTGTTGATAAGTGGCGGGAAAGGGTGATGAAAGAGTTTGAGAAGCAGGAGAGTAATCGACAAGACAAGGAAAAGGCATCGCAGATGAAAAATGAAAGGGAAGGTCAGATGGGATCCCAAGGAATAGAAGGGACCATTAAGGAAGTTAGGCAAGTGTATAAGAGCCCAGCCTGAAGATAAAAGGAATAAAAGTCCAATGTGGAGGACGTGCACCCCGAGGATACATCCGATGTGGAGCTACATGTTGCAATGGAGCAACTATTCCGAGAGAGGCCGACACCCATAATGCAAGGTAATCCTATTCCCCAAAGTTCAAGTAGCTCTAGTCCCAACCTTCCCCTGGTACTATATCATCCACCTAATAAAAGTTTTGTTAAGTTACGGGAATTTAGAAAATTGAGTAGTGTTAAGTCTACAGTAAAAATATCTACTAGCTACAGTGTTTTTAGTACAATCTCTCAGCCAGGAAGTAGAGGTTTTATTTTAGTACCACCCATACAAGTAAATTTGGCGGGATCGTTCACCTGATACCTAGAATTATCCGGGAGAGGTAACGATGATGTGGAGCAACACTGGTATCTCTATGAAGCAATATGGAGGGCTCGGCAGACACCAGAAGCAATTAAGTTGATTGAGTTCCATACTACTCTAAGAGAGAGAGCTCTCCACTGGTTCATTAAATGGTCAGAAGCTCATCCAAACCCAACAATAGATGATGTGAAGAAATAATTTGTCAAAGAATTTAAATTACCTCAGACTGATCGGCAAGGATTATCTGAGTTGTGGTAAATCAAACAGCAGGAAGGAGAAATGTGACATCCAAAAAACAATTTAAGAACTGTGAAGTTTGCTTTGGTGCACTCAAACTTAGGAGAATTTTGATTATAAAAAAAAAAACAAGTCAATGTGTGAAACACATTAAAATTTATTTTAAGTGAATAATGAATCTAGAATATTGTCATATATATATATATATATATATATATATATATATAATTTATTAACATAAATTAAAATTCATTTTTTTTTATGGTTTTACTCATAAAATATAAATTAAATTGTTAATAATGGATAGATTACTATTAAAGTAACTTAAAATGAAAGGCAACTCTTCAATCAATCAAATTATTTTCTTAATGAAAAGCAACTTTTTTCAATCAATCAATTTTTTTTAATAAAGGCACACAGAAGGAATACAAGTTTTGTGAAGACTGGGAAAATTGTGAAGACAAAATGAGTTTTTTTTCAAACCCTCGCATTCACCAATAATAAGTGTGCAAGATATTTTTAAGTATTTTATTATATACAACATTAAAACATTTTTTTTTTACTTTTTTTAAAAGAGATCTATATGAAATTTCAAATACCATAAGCAAATACCATGGGCTGTCAAAACCTAAACCACAAAAACCAATTTTATATATATATGTGTGTGTGTGTGTGTTAAGACAAAATATCTTAATTTTATATATAAAATATATGCAGTGTTTTTATGAATTAATAACAAAAAAAAACATTTTAAATTGTGTTTATCTATGTTGGTTATAAGTGAAGAATATTTTATTTGTATTTTTAAGAGGGCCATGTTTCAATTCCAAATTGAGCACAAACATATCGCCTGAATTACAAACCAAGTTACATTCATAATTTCGACTAAATAAATTTCCAAATAGGAAATTATATTAAATAAATATTGTTGTTTTATTTTACAATTGATACCTTTATATAATTTTAGGTGATCATAATCACTATTTCAAAATTGGATATTTAACTCAACAATCTCCATAAATATCTCCATGATATTTTTATGAATCTTTCCAAAGATTTGTATCCCTAACTTTTTCCATTTTTCTTCTTTTTATTTTTTACAAAATTATATTAAATAAACATTATATTATGCACTCTTATTTACTAATTGGTCCATTTATATAACTTTAGGTGACATATGTCATAATTAGATGATTAATTCAATCATCTCCACCATATCTTCATAACTCTGTAAAAAAAATTATCCCTAACTTCTCTCATTTTTCTTCATCTATAATTCTTACATAGAATTATAGTAAGAATTGAAGAATTACTTTTCATCATTACAAAACTACCATATTAATTTATTATACATGAGAGTAGGAGTTTATCTTTCATACACAGCTTCTTTGCTTTTAAAGCCTTTTGACTTATATGTAAACATATCATGGGTTTTCTATGGATTAACTTCAACCATTACACCTATGGGTTTTTATGGATGACTATCAACCATCACACCTCCATGTTTATGTGGTTTACCCTCAATTGTCACATCTCTAGGCTTTTGTGGATGACTCTCACCCATTACATCGCAAATTTTTTACATCAGCATACATTTAACCATTACAATATTTAGGTGGTTTCAATTTATCCCAAACATTGCACCAATAATTTTTCGATGATCATGAACCATAAACATCAATGGGTTCAGAGTACCATAAACAATCCTCTGTCATGACAAGTGGTTTTGGCTTACCACAATCCTTGCACTACAAAATTGATTTTACAACACAACAAACTTTTAAATGGGGGATACTTTCCTTTTAGGTTTACATCAATATCATTTGACTTAGCTACATAAAATTCCAAAATACGAGGTTAATCTAGCCTTTTAGACAATCACTCAATTAAGACCATTTCTTTTCCATGTGAAAATGATTGTTAAATTGTTGAATGATGTGTTTCATGGATTCATCCCATTTGCATCAAAAATTGAACACGTGATATCATTATGCTTACCTTGCTTTGTGTCCTACCTTTTGTCTATTTCTCCATCTTCCTTTTTCTTCTTCTTTCGCTTATATCATCTTTCTATTTCACTACCATGTTCTATTTGTTTTCTTTTATTAAGTGTAGAGGTCCACTTTTCATCTTCCTTTTTCTTTCATCTTCTTTTCTCATGTTGTGTATGCTTCCTTTACAAACTTTGTGTCTTCTCATATTCATCTGCTTTTTTCATCTTGCATCTTTTATCCTTTGAATCTTCCATTGTCCCTACATAAATCATCTCTGGTAAGAGAGAAGTCTCCATCCAACAAGACATCCATGACACCAATTGGCAAACTTACTCGACGTAGTAATGTCATGATTTTAAATATCTTGAACATTAATTGGATTTCTAATTTTACCTTCACTTTTTTTTTTTGCATGAATTTTTATTAGTATTACCTAAAAAAATCATGACACAACTACCATGTAGACATTGTTTTTACCAAGTTAACCATAGGCAGTCTCAAATTGCCACAAGGAAAACAAAATATATTGATTGCCTATGGATAGGAATGTCTAACAAAAATAAAAACAAACGTTCTAAATAGACAAGCTTATCAACTATTGAAATGTGAATATAATGGCTACTCTAATACATAATATAAATTTAGGGCTTTGAGGAAAATCATTGGTGTAGGATCCTTGTCGCTTGACCGTGGACGTGTTGGAGCCCTTACAACACACACACACTGGATATGGCTCTCAAAATGGGATATGGTAGCATCTAGGTGCTCCATACACGAACTTTCTACTGGGCACACATTGTATCATTCAAAACAGAGATAATATCATTCCATTCCTCATGTTTTTGGTCAACAATGGTACGAAATCATAGTAATCCAAAACCTCCCCTTCGATTCCAGTATACTAGACAAAAACCCCGCAGACATCCTTGAAATTAATAAATAACCAAAATCCTTTAAAAAACAACCTCCAAGACCTTCATGTGAAGGGTACCTGCCCAAATTCATGTGCTTTTTGTTGCATTAGTCCTTTTGCCAAGAAGAGAGGCATTGGACATGGGCAAGCTGATGAGATTTATAATCATCATTTAGAAAGTAAAGAGTGGCTCCAACCTCCCCCGGGCAATCTCTACTTGCTCAATTTTTTTCTAGAGCTTTGAAGTTGTCCTCTGAGTTGTATACACCTGATTGGTGAATACAAGGGTTTGAAAAAAAAAAAAAAAAAAAACTAATTATGTTTTCACAATTTTCCCGATCTTCACAAAACTTGTATTCCTTTTGTTTGTCTTTGCACCTTTAGGGGCAATTGGTAGTAATTAATAGATTACTTAAATATTAAATAAGGGTAGCCTAGCCTTTGTCAATCTCAATTCAATTTTTTAATAATTTATATACAAGTTAAGTGGTCCTAATTTTTATTAAGAAAATAATTTGATTGATTGAAAAGAGTTGCTTTTCATTAAGAAAATAATTTGATTGGTTGAAGAGTTGCCTTTCATTTTAAGTTACTTTAATAGTAATCTATCCATTATTAACAATTTAATTTTATATTTTATAAATAAAACCATTTAAAAAAATGAATTTTAATATATATATATATATATATATATATATATATATATATATATATATATATTACAATTATGACTCTTCTAAATTCATTATTCACTTAAAAAAATTCTCTTTTGTTTCACACATTGACTTGTTTATTTATTTTTAATCAAACTTCTCCTAGTTTTTTTTTTTTTAATCGAACTTCTCCTATGTTTGAGTGTACCAAAGCAAACTTCACAATTCCTAAATTTATTTCGGTAATCATCACATGCAATGGAACATTGTCGACGCGTTTCGAACTAACCAGTGTGGTTTATCATCAGGACTAGGTGAGAGATCAGATCAAGACATTAAGTTTGAATAGATGTAGAGATGGATAAACTAGTTGTTAGGAATATATATATATATATATATATATATATATATATATATATATATATATATATATATATATATATATATATATATAACGGCTAATTTCATTTTATTATTAAAATATTTGATTTAAATTTCTTTTTGGATGTTAGTTTTATTATCAAGAGACTCTTTATTTTTGTGTGGAGAGCAACTAAATCCAACTTTGAACACCCAACTTCATATTAAATTCTCATTCTTAAAATGGAAAGTATGTATATAATTATTTTAAATTATAATAATTTTAATTTATTTAGGTTTTATAATATATATTTTCAAAACTTAAGAAAAATGTTTATCCTTTTAAAATTTTAAATATAAATAAGGATAGATCAATTTTAAGTTTGAGTTTTCTAAGTGTAGAGAGGGATCAAATCTCTTACTATGTAAACTTCTTTTTTAGTGTAAAATGTGAAGAAAAAATCTCATTTGGAGATATTTGATTCCTCTCCATATTTAGTAGATCATGACTATAAATCTATAATAATTTTTAAATCCTCACTCATTGAGCATTCCTTTGCACCTTTCGGTACAATTTCTAGTCATAAAATATTGAACGACTACTATACATTGGTGGTCACATCACCACTTTTATTTTTTAAAAATACAACATCTAATCCTTATTAGATGTCCATATGGAAAATACATTAACTTTTAACTTTAAATAAAACAAATCCTTTAACTAATCAAAAATAGTTTAAAGTCTTCCCATGACTAAGACTAAATAAAACAACTTTCTACAAACATATAACATTATAATTAATTAAAATGTTTCAATTTATTTAGTTATGAAAAAAAATATGCCAATGCATATAATCTAAACCAACGGAGTGTTTTGGTAGTTTTTGTGGGAATGATGTCAGCTACCCTGGATTGATGAAGAATTCCCAAACTCATTGATCACAAGGTCGAATTTCATAGAATTTCTCCTTTATTAGCCATGACCACCCACAAACGTAGCTTACAGTAATGGCGAAGGGGTTCACAAGGATTCATGGGTACCAGATGCTTTCTGGTAAGTGTTGAGGTGAACAAACTTGTTATGGAATATCGGTTCATGCTTTGCATATTGTTGTCATTTCTCCATAGACAAAGAGAAAAACAATCTAAATCTAGGTTTCACATATGTTGGGTTTTGGTGCTATTTTAGGGCTGGGAGTTGGTTTTCTGTGTTTGGTTATGGTATTCCCAATCTGTATGCTGACAAATATGATGTTTTTGTGCAGGTATGGCAGATTTACGGGTTAACTGGAGATAGAGAGACCTGGGTACATTACGGGCAGAGATCTAGGCGGATCATGGTGTCCGTCATGTGTTGGCCAGGTTTGGGGTTCTAAAGTTTTTGGAGAACCCGCTGATGAGAGCAGGAGAGCCCTTGTTGGCCCGAATTATCATTTATTGGGATCCAGAGCATGAGGTCTTTGTAGTGCAGGGGCACAGGATCGAACTGACAGTCCAGGATGTGTATTTCCTGACGGGTCTCCCACCACTGGGGATGGTAGGGAACACGCAGCCAGTATTACCGCGGGGGCGGAATATCATGGAGTTTGTGGAACGACATTGTCGACCGGGTCTCCAAGTCAAGGGGACTCGGATACCAATCGGGGATCTAGAGAGGCTAGAAACCCGTGCAATGGCCGCAGATGTGCTGCGTATCCTGGGCAACCAGGCATTCCATCACATCACCGGGGGGCAGATGATGCTGGTAGAGAGTGTGTTGAGTGGGACCTACTATGGGTGGGCCCAAATGATGTTGGTGTCGTTAAAACGACAATTGTCGCTCTGCAAGCGGCAAGTGAACCACGATTGCTCGTATGGGACTTTATTGTGCGCCTTCTTCTTTGAGAAGATCTCGACCTTGTGGCCTCGTGTACAGCTTCCAGATTGGGGCCTGAGAGAGCCCAGGATGCGCCGGTGGGGGTGGCTACTGTGCAGAGGAGGAGGAGGGGCGGTCGGGCGAGTGTTTCGACCGAAGTTCTTTGCCCATTGGGATCAGATTCCGTTATACATAGACGACTATCCCTATAGTGGGATGAGTTATTGTGGAGATCCGGACCTGCCATTTCCGCCTGGTCGAGTCTGGGGGCCCGATGGTAAGTGACAGATTGCTATTCTTGTATGGGCATGTTACAGGTTTCTGAATAGTAGCTAGGCATCACTATGCACTGCTGGTATGCGTATTATATGCCTGGGTAGAAACCACCGAGATATATGGGGATTCACTCTATGAGTCACTGGGTGAAGGTCCTGGGTCGAGAGCAACAAGAAATGATGCAACACCGCTCTCCTCGGGACATCCGTCAGAGATGCGAGAGGTTGTGACTGAGTATCGAGCTGCCAGGGAGTAGGATCAGACGACCAAGACATAGAACCATGTATTGGCCCTCCTCGAATGGCGAGGGTCACAGTGGGGGTCGTATGCATGCATGGCCGGTCGTGGGATTCGTGGATTCACAAAGCCGCGTGGGCAGAGCCATTGGCTCGGGATCCGCCAGATAGTGATTAGGTGTGGGGCATGTGGTGCCCCCTAGTGTGTATGTAGGGGCAGGTGGTGCCCCCCGTTTTGAGTTTTTTGTAACATGCTATGGGCATGTCATATGTATCAGAGTAAATGGACTCTAAACACATGTTTTTGTGACACATACTATGGATATGCATCGTTTGTAATAATTATGAATGTTATTGTCTTGAATGAAATGCGTGTGATAAATTCCAATCTAGAACATGGTTTGCAATACTATCTACATAGTGATTATGTTCTCGAGGTACATGGTTGAAAGTTATGGTTTCAAATGCACATATCAAGAGTTTCACTCATAAATAGCGTCTAAACAGCACAGGGTTATACACACAATAAACACCATTTAATTGCATTACAAGAAGTAGGGAATCCAAACGAACGTGCAGATGGAGGATGCGATGAAAGAGGGCATCGGCTAAGAGACCACGCACTGCATCATATTCGGCCTGATTGTTGGTGGCAGAACCAATGCAGACCCCGTTAGAGAGAACAAGGGCATGCAAGGGGGTGAAGATGGCCCAAACTGCCGAGGCTAGATTCCGGGAGTAACAACTTGCACCATCGGCATAACCAATAAAGGGTGTGGATGGGGGGTCCTGTGGAATGGTGTTACAAGACAACAAATGGGGGGAGGAGAGGCAATGACAGTAGCGTGAGGGACCGGTTGAACCAGTGTCAAAGCCATGTATGGTTTGGGATGACCAGGAGGGGTGGCGGCTGGGAGATCAAGATACCAGACCGGTATGCCCAAGGTCAAGTTAGGGAGAGAGAGGGTGGCCATGACAGGGACAAAATATACTCCGGGAGGGGGAGCCGGGAAAGGGATCTGCCCAGCAGGGTAATGACCAGGAGGGACGGCTTCGAGATGGTTAAGGCCAGGAGGAACCGATCCAAGAGGATAAAGGGGTTCAGGGATACCAGCTGTAGGGGGAGGGCCAGAAGGAGGAGGTCCAGCTGGCTGAGATGAATGGCTAGGAGCGGGTTGCGGAGGGCGAGGGGGAGGTTGCTGACTAGCCGAGGCAGGCCGTTTACGGGCAGCCTGAGACGATTGCATCATGCAAACATTCGATAAGCTGGGATCAGTGATAGGAGGAGGGGGAAGGTTAGGGAAAGTTCCAAGCAGGGAGGAATCTTTGTAAACGTCGGGGGAGACACTGGTCAAGGAATCGACGGTTTGCTTGTTGGCTACAGAAGAGATGGTCGTCTCAGGTGAGGTCTGAGATTTTGGCTCATGATATGTCAACTGGTCAATGGTGACTATCTTTCCATAATGGGGGAAATACATCTTGAGGAAAACCGCGGATGGGACAGCAGACATAGCATAGGTGTAGCTTCGCCCCAATAGAATGTTGTAGTCTAGCGGGGCGTCGATGACTTCGACGTCAACGCAAATAGTCTTACCGGCGAGGGTGATAGGACAATTACGAAACAGGCCAATGGGCTGGGAGGAATGTCCGTCCCATGCTCGAAGGGTGATCGTGGAAGGGGCCAACTCAGGGGATTCGAGTTTCTTCCAAACCGAAGCGGACATCACGCAGGTGGATGCCCCCTCATCAATTATGCACCGAGAAACGTTGGCGTTCCAGATTTTGACTGGGATTTGGAAGGCGACGGAAGGAGGGAGAGGAGGATGGTCCGATTGAGTGGCGTCAAAAACAATCATTTGGTCATCAGCAGGATCTACAGCGCCCACGGTAGATAGTAGAGCCTTCTTTTGGGAAGGGCACGACTGGAGGAGTTCCAGTGTGGAAATGGCAGCAGCGGATTGCGCCAAATCATCTACTATACTATACGAATGAGCAGCTCGACCAGAAGCAGTGTTTCGACGTAGGGGTCCCTTAGGAATCTTAGTATGAACCTCAACTTTGGGTTGAGGGATATGTAAGGGGCCACTGGATGTCGAAAGAGGCTCTGTAGAACCTGAAGAAGGAGGCTCGGGGGCAGATTGAGCAGGAGGCTTGGGGTACTGGCGAGACCGAGTTTGAAGGTGAAGGTCGACGGTCGGGGAAGGATCGGAGTGCATCATAAGGATCTGGTAATCAGAGGAACCAGAAAGGGAAGGGGGAGTGGCAACCTGGCTGTCAGGCGGTTGGGTAGCCACGAATCCTTGCTGAGGGAAAGGATCAGTAAACACAGCCAATTGGGTAGTGGCCACATTAGGAGGAGCATGAGGGGAAGCATGTTGTCCGCGCAATGTGGCTTGAGACTCCCACATCTGCCGCATCTGGGGTAAGAGGGGACAATCGTGGGTGTAATGACCATAAACACCGCAACACGAACAAGGCTTATTAGTGCGAAGCGGCCTGTCCGGCTTGGGCTGAGTGCCCTGTTGCTGGTTGGCAGTGTTAGGGTCAACACTAGGATTGGGTCCACAGGTACCAAGGGCAGATTGGTTTGGGTTGCCTCTCTGCCTTCTTTGAGAAGAAGGGGGGTTAGTCGCGCCCTGCTGTGCAAATACTTGCCCTGGAGGGGGCTGTAAGTGCTGTTGCGGGTTTGGAGGAGGAAAGGGAGATGGAAGCGCATATGCTGGAGGAGCTGGCGCACCAGGCTGTGGATAAAGGTAATGGTTAGGTTGGGCAACATTGAGGTAAGCAGGAGGTTGTGCAAAAGGAGGAGGCATGCCGTATCTTGGATACATGCTACCGGGAGGGGGAGAGTGCTAGAGGTGCTGGCCCCTCCCTGAGGGAGACCATAGCCCATAGGAGGTTGAGCGTACGGATGAGAAAGGGCTCCAAATGACACTGCCTAGAATGAGATGCCCTCATGCCAGGGCCACCGGGCCTGGGGATGTCAGGCAGAACGGTATAAACATAACCGGATTGAGCGTAGATCAGGTCATATTTCAAGATCATTGAGAAGGCTTCTTTGCTCTGAGAAAGTGAGAGCTTAACATCTTCATTTAATAGGAGCTAAGAGTGGATGAACTTACCCACAAAACCGATCTTCAAGGGGGCTCTACATAGCCTGTTTTCGCCGCTATTCAACATGGGCGAAGGGTTGAAGAGGTTTTCTTGAATGAAGTCAAGAGCTCCGTGCCAGTGTCGTATCGGAGAGGGAGCTAGAAATAAGATAAAAAGGCTTGGGCAAGGGTCGCAAAGGTGGTATGGGAAGAGGTGGCTTGGTCAACATACCATTTAGAAGCTTCTCCGGTAAGCGTGCGTTGGAACAAACGAAGACAGATGGAGTCATCGGTAATGGAATTGGAGGAACACCACATGTGGAAAGATCGGACATGATTGGTTGGATCTTCTCCAGCAAGGCCTTCGAACTTAGGGATGTCGGAGGGGAGCTTGGTTGGCATAGCAGGCCAACCAACATTGTGGCAGATAGGGTCATTAATCAACTCTCCATTGAAATTAGGAGGCTTCTAGGCCCCAATGCACGGCAAAAAGCATGGTATGGCCGAGGTAGTCTGATGGCGGAACCCTGCTAGTAGTCCTCCTGATGGTGGCCCTGAGAAATTCTAACGTTAGGGCCCCTGACCAGACATGGTGAAGGTGACAGGGGAGAAACTGTGGAGGAGAAGGAGAACCCTAATAACTAAGAGGAGTCTGAGGTGCGGACCTGAGGGGGACCTGCTCACGACGGTGGGGCGAAGGTGTCGATCGACCGAAAATCGAGGTGGAAGGCCAAAGAAGTTCTGGAAAGGCGCCTTGAGGGCGCAATGATGACGGGAAGAAGGAAACCGACAAGGGGAAAAAGGGACAGAATCAAGTGAGGTCAAGGGCAGAAAATGTGCAGTGACAATTGATTTTAGAGTCTTTGCCAGGCGGTGTTAACCAGGCGCTTCTTCACTTAGGGTCAGTGTGTGGCGTGCGTTAATTTTAATTTTTAAACCCTTTCCATTTTGAAGCAAGAAAAAAGTGTGCGGCGTAACTGAAAATAAATCTGCAGAGAACAGTATATAATGCTAAAATAATAGAAAATTAACAGCTACTTGTGCATCTATCTAACCCAAGAAGGCGGGTCCCTCAAAACTAATCTAAAAAAGGGGAAAAATCTAGACAAAACACACGGAAAAGAGGCCAATATATCTAAGGTCAAAAGGGATAGGGATCTAGAGGATAAAGCTGCTGAAAAGAGGTGCATATCACAGCCAAGAGACAGAGGCAAGGTGGCTGAAAAAGGGGAGGAAATTAGCAAAAAACGGAAAGGACTGGGAGGAGGTCCTGAAGAGAGGTCCAAACAAAACGACAAGAGGTAATTTGAAAGAAAGAAAGGTTGATTTAAAGGGATCTGACAAGGAGGTAGCAGATCTAGAAAAGGGAAGGCTGAAACTCTGAAAAACAGACGGCTGAAATAGCTAAGACTCTTCCACAAAAAGCGGAGGGTACTAAAGCCCTAAGGGGCTACGTTCCCACTTAGATGAGTAAAAAAAAATCAGAACTAGGTCAAATTAGGCTGAGACGGAGGCTGGAAAACCCTGACAGAAACTTCAGCAAAACCCAGAAAAATTGCAGAAAAATCACTGAAAATTTGGCAGGTCGCAGGTTCTGACCTGTTTTTAGTGCAGGTCGCAGAAAAGGGGCAGAAAAGTGCGACCTGGAGGTCCAGGTCGCAGTTTATGGGCCAAAAAGTGTGACCCCCAGTTCCGGTTGTCTCGGCGGCAGATTTTCAGAAAAGTTTTCGTCTCAGTTGCGGCTGGTGTCGCTTACCTACGCAATAGGGCCAGAAACACACGGAAGTTAGAAATTTTAATGTTTTAGGGTTTTATGTGAGAAAAACAACATAAAAATATGAATAATAAACAGCTAAAAAGAAACCCTAGGGTCTGAAGTAGCTGGATATGCAGGAATATGAAAAACGACAGCAGTCGTAATTTAAAACCCGTGTGGAGTCGCCATTTGTTAGTATGAATCATTTGTCGAAGTGTACGAAAAAGGACCACTTTAGCTACGCATAACTAATATCCCTAACAACAAAAGTGGCTGCCAATATCTTCAGATCTGCGGTTAGTTGAACATAAAAGAGCTGCAAAAACCAGATCTATGCATGGAAAGACATTAAGCAGAAAAAATAAGGGTTTGATCCATATACCAATAGACAAGACAAGAACAATTTTTGAAAGAATTTTTATATTAATTGGGCACCTGGGAGGAAAACAAGAAGGCGTATCCAATTCTCCTCAGTGGGATGGGTTCTTGGAAGTCCTCGGCACTTCAGATCTAAGATTTCTCTCTCTTGTTGGTGTAGAAAACCCACACAAAGAATGGAACTCAAAGGGAGCTCACACAGCAAATGGTAGAAAAGAGTGACCAAGTGTATAGATCCAGAGTGATCTAATAGGCAACAAAAGGTGAAGAATGGTAGGAAAAAACCCTCCTATTTATATTAAAATATTGGGTCATTCTAGATCTTGGTGCATGGGTTAACCAGATCTAGATCCTCTTTTTATGGAATATTTTATTATATTTGTTGGAGGGAAAATGTATTTGACTTGGGTCAAATCCCTTAATTTGTCAAAAATAAATAAATAAATGATTTATTTATCTTTTTAAGGAAGCGGTTAGAAGATAATCAAATAAATAGTGATTTATTTAATTATTTAAGGAAGTGGTTGAAAGATAATTAAATAAATAATGATTTATTTAATTATTTGTGGGTGATTTGGTCATATTTAACAAGGAATATTATCTAAATAAGATTTAAATAATTATTCCTAGAGAATAATAAGATAAATAAGGGTTTATCTAATTAATTTCTTTGTTTTTGGGTTAAACATGACTGGGAATACTAATTAAATTATGGTTTAATTAATTATTCCATGAGGAAAATTAAACAAAATGGGTTTGTTTAATATTTCCTTTTGGGGTTTCCTGTTTTGACCATAAACAACCTAATAAATGTGGTTTATCAAGTTATTTTACATAGTGAAAGCAATTTTACTTAGGGTAAAATTGGTTTTACATGGTGTACTTGGGTCCATCTAATGATAATAGGTTAGATGACCAAAAAATGGTGTAACAATTCACTTTATGATTCATTATCCACTTACTTTATATTATGGTATAGGGTAGGGGATTTCTAAAGGAAGGAAGGAAGGAGCAATGGCGGTTGCACATAGCGAAGGTGGTGCAATGGTGTTGTGTACTGAGTATCCTACTTGCCCCACATTATGTTCTGCTTACTACACAACTAGATTACTATCCTGGTAAGTGGATAATAAGTGATTTCTGGCCTATGCATCTGTAATCTGGTGGGGTACATTCATCCTCCCATTAGAATAGTTTGGTTTATTACTTACTCTCAAGTAGGAGGTAATAATATTGTGTGCATATTGTGGGGGAAGATATTGATGTCCACAAATATGGTGGTATCATGTTTGTTTGGAATTGGTGCCTTCTAGACTGTTACGTGGAGGGACAACGGACATTCCTTCTTCCATCTTTCAATTAGTATAGCTTTGGTTGTATTATTTATTAATGGGTTGTTGTAGTATATCTCACGGGCATCTTGTGGGGGTGGATTTTAATGTATCAACACATTTGGTCGTATTTCTCCATTGAAACCATCTAGATTCTGGTTTTTTTTTTGGATTGCAGCATACATCCTCTACCAAATCTACTTGTTTCACTTCATATAAAACTATCTAGCTATTTGACAGTTAGACCTAATGTTAGAGTTGTGAAACTTTTTCTTAACAGATATTCATGGTGTAGAAATTGAGGAAGGGTTGCAGAACCAATTGTATAAACTTCAAATTCTATGTCGTAAATGGTTGGACTCATTCATCATTTCTTGTCCATGTGAAAGCATCAGTATCTTGATCAATCGATTTTGGTGGGTGTTCAAAGGCTGACGGTGTTGTTGTTGTTGTAAATGAAAGATGTTGGATTCATGTTGTTCGGGTTGGCATTCTAGGTGTGGTTATTCATGGAAATCCCAGTTTAGAACTGGTGGGCAGGCTCTTTCTATCCTAGGTTGATCAGCCTCTGAATCTAGGGTGGTTTTGGATTCAACTTCTAACGGCTAGGCATTTTCTATTTCAAATTTTTGGTATTTGCTTGGATCTAGAAGGTGGTTTGGATGCATTAAATGGGGTTGTGGTACTTGGGATATCTCCATGACTAGATCTTCTTGAATGTGGTGTGGGCCTTCAGGCTATGTGGAGTATTTAAACTATTTGCAGATACCATAAATTCTCCACTATCTCCTGGTCTTTCCGATGATCACATCATTCTCTGCATTGTCCTAAATCATGTAATTCAATATTCTAATACATTATTTTGTTATTTTTGGTGGTTGTGCATTAACTTCTTCTTGGTATTAACCTACTGGCAGCGTACTATTCCGTATCATCGCAGTTTTCTCTCTTGGGGCTGGTAATTTTCAGTATCCCGAGGCTCCTGGTGTCATTATCTCCTTTGACACGACCACTGGCTTCTTGATCATTCTATGGCATTCTCTTGGGATGTCGATTGGTGGTAGCTCAGCTAGCATTGGGACTGTTTCTGGTAACACCCTGGATATTGACGTCTCACTGCATGAGGACTTTATTCATGCCACCATGGCTATTGAAAGGGCATATGCATATCACCCTATGTCCACTCTATTGGATGTGCAAGCATTTGTGCCTCCACATGGAAATATTTTGGCTCCACATGGGGGTCATGCAGTATCAGTGTGCCACCCGGACTTCTTGCATTCTTGATTGAGACAAAAGGGTCATGAGAAAAAGCCTATTTGGGTTCGAACGAACCTCTTTTGTGTAGTTTTGGACATAATGTCCTTTGGGACCATATTTCTAGTTTGAAAACAAAGCTCTCGTTGGAAGATGGCACTGTGCTGATTTCCATAATCTGGACATGGAAGTGTGGGTCAATTTGCAGTGGACTCCTTTGTTGGGATATTATTCAAAAGTTATCAGACTACTAAAAAATTGGTACTCTTTCCATTTCCTTCATCATGAGGACTTGGAAAAAATCAGGGTTCGTCCATGGGTGTTTGGGCCTTTGTTTTGAAAAAGAAACAATTTTGAGCTGCGGAAGGTTGGAGGATAGGTGGCAAAACGCAATCAAGGTAGACAAGGAGCTTTCACAGTTGTGGAAAGCTGGAAGATAAATGGTGCGACAGTTGCAAATAATAGTGCAGATGGCAGATACGAGAGAAAAGAACAATCAGCTGAACTCCCAGTAATCAAGAAGAAGCGGAAAGAAGCGGAGCAGGAAAAGAGGAAGGACTGACAGTCACGCTGGCGAAGGAACAAATAGGCAGTCAACCAGCGGAGGAGAGTTAGTTAGTCAGTGTGGCAGAAGACCGATAGAGAGAGGAGAGCCTTAAGAGAGATTTGTGGGAGCACTGTTGTACTGAAGCAAACTGTAATAGACTCTGCGGAGTAGATGTATGATGTTCTGTTATTGATAATGAAATATAGTTGTTGTTGTGTGTAATGTTATGAGTTGATTGATAGTAATTTGCTTACTATGAATGTATGCCCAATTTAAATTTAAATTCAGCATTCTGAAAATGCTTTGATGAGTGATATTTTATACAGAGAGGCGAGATATGTTTGTTGCTCCCAAGTTTTCATAGATGTTCTTCATGGTTGCATTTGTCTTCTACATGATCTGTCTTCTAATCTTACTAAGGTCATAGCATGCCTCGTGTGAGACACTCTACTCTCTTAGTAGGGTGAAAATGCACGCGTCATGCTAAACTACTGCAGAAACCTTGTTGGCCTCAACCCTGAACTTGGATCTTGCCCAGAGACCTCCTTTTTCGCCAAAAAATGGTTCTATTGCTGGGACCTAAAAATTCATTTAGGAGTTAGATCATGGTATCGTGGATCTATGAGAGGGAACTACAATGTTGACGGTATAATCATTTAGACCAGTTCATATTGCAACAAGCAGAGCTTTGATAATAGAGGGAAAATATTGCCAAAGATCGGGTCTTGTTTTCGGAATCTACAAGTGACCTGTATGAAATTTTCTGGGGAAAGTTTCCAGAGGAGCTTTATAATTGGTTTCGGAAACTACAAATCATGTCACTCCCAGGAGGATCGCGTAGAGTCTGTCGCTAGTGGACGCACATAGATCTAGTAGAAATCCATCATTTAGATGTCGATTTAACCCGAGCAGCAGATTTTTGGGTACAATCTACCATGGAGGGATACATTGTGGAATTTGAAGTCGAGTGCTACTAATCCTTTACAAAAGATGAAGACATATTCAGATTTGTATTACAGGGAGAACTGTTGAAGGAAATCTCGCTGTGGATCAAAGCTTTAATGGTGGACGAGGGTTTGATGGCATTTCAAAGTTCTGAGATGGAGACTTAAACCTCCAGTACTGGGGGAAGGAGCTGAGGGAGAGATGCTACAAGTAAGTAAGAAGAGGGAATAGGGATATGGATGTCGGAACCTCCAGTATATTGAGAGAGCGACTAGCACATCGGAGGGTGGAGATTGTTGATAAGTGGCGGGAAAGGGTGATGAAAGAGTTTGAGAAGCAGGAGAGTAATCGACAAGACAAGGAAAAGGCATCGCAGATGAAAAATGAAAGGGAAGGTCAGATGGGATCCCAAGGAATAGAAGGGACCATTAAGGAAGTTAGGCAAGTGTATAAGAGCCCAGCCTGAAGATAAAAGGAATAAAAGTCCAATGTGGAGGACGTGCACCCCGAGGATACATCCGATGTGGAGCTACATGTTGCAATGGAGCAACTATTCCGAGAGAGGCCGACACCCATAATGCAAGGTAATCCTATTCCCCAAAGTTCAAGTAGCTCTAGTCCCAACCTTCCCCTGGTACTATATCATCCACCTAATAAAAGTTTTGTTAAGTTACGGGAATTTAGAAAATTGAGTAGTGTTAAGTCTACAGTAAAAATATCTACTAGCTACAGTGTTTTTAGTACAATCTCTCAGCCAGGAAGTAGAGGTTTTATTTTAGTACCACCCATACAAGTAAATTTGGCGGGATCGTTCACCTGATACCTAGAATTATCCGGGAGAGGTAACGATGATGTGGAGCAACACTGGTATCTCTATGAAGCAATATGGAGGGCTCGGCAGACACCAGAAGCAATTAAGTTGATTGAGTTCCATACTACTCTAAGAGAGAGAGCTCTCCACTGGTTCATTAAATGGTCAGAAGCTCATCCAAACCCAACAATAGATGATGTGAAGAAATAATTTGTCAAAGAATTTAAATTACCTCAGACTGATCGGCAAGGATTATCTGAGTTGTGGTAAATCAAACAGCAGGAAGGAGAAACAGCTTGGGACCTGATGAGGAGGTTGAAGGATTATATTGGGAAGCTAAGTTACCCAATCGATCCAAATCACCAATGAGATTGGTTTATTAAAGCATTCCTCCCATTGACAAGAACTCCACTAACACAACAGAAGATGGGTACCCTATAAGATGCCCTTGAGAAAGCCATGAAAATAGAAGCTATGGCAGGGTAGTTCAGAGGAGGAGCAGCAGTACAATACTCTTCCATATTAGGGCTACAACATCAGATAGCCATTTTAACAGAGAATTTGAAATACATTCAACCGATACGACCTGCAAGGCCCAACATGTGGTGTACCCATTGCCCGATGGAAGGACATGTGGCCACATAATGTCCAAGGTTGCCAAAAAAAAATGCAGGAACTTCAGCAACAGGGACACATGGGGCTCCACCAGTTGGGGGAGTTACGCAGATAAATACCCAAGGATTATACCAACCGCAACCCCGCTTTCCAAGGTTCCCCACTCAACAAAATCAAACCACAACCGACTACTGTGAAATATGCAAAGGTATTGGTCATCCTCCATGACTATGTCCAATTTTGAAAAAATATTCTAATGTTCCAAACAATATGTACTGTGAATTTTGCGCTTCTAAAATGCATAATACAGAGAAATGTAGAGCCCTCGATGCACTGGCAGAATGACTAGACAGACCATCTTATAGAGTGAATGAAATTCCAAGGGGGCGAGGAGGAGGAATGAGAGGTGGCAGAACCAGAGGAAGAGGACTAGTAAGGTGCTATAATTGTGATCAAGAAGGACACGTAGCAAGGGAATGTCCATTACCCATAATATCATGGTGCTCTCAATGCATAGTTAACTCACACGCAACAGAAGACTGCCCAAAGTTGATTAAAAGGTGGGAGGAAAGAGCCAAACAAAGAGGAGCTAATCTGGTACTAATGCAGAATCAAGAATAGTAGAAGCTCAACCCATGCAAAGCATAGCCATAATAAATCGGGGAGGGAAGAAAACAGGGGAGGATGCACAGAGTATGGACCCGGTAAATCTGATCAAGCCCGCATCTCCAAAGAACGCTTTTAGACCGGATAGACAGAAGCAATATTTTAAGGAGGCAGTGGAAACATTTTCCCAGATAGGGGGGAGTAGAGGTATTGAACTTCCACAGCCAACCTTCAAAAAAGAGAAGGAGACTCATACGAGTACATTGATTGAGGAATGGTTCTGACTGTTCTTGAAAATTGTAACCAATGCACCAATGTTGGAACAACTAAAGCAAAATCTAGAGTTGGTGGTGCAAGAAAATGCAGAACCGGGAGAGTCAAGAAATTCAACAGAAAAATACATAAGAAGGATAAAAATAAACAAGAGAAGAATTGGAAAGTAATCCGTGCGAATACTCAAGTTGCGGGATTTCAGATCAAAGATACAATGCTCGATCTAGGATCAGATGTCAACATTCTACCTAGAAAAACATGAGAAGCACTGGGGACGCAAAACTTAACATACTTACCAATACAGCTTCGAATGGAAAATCAATATTGTATTGTACCCATAGGAAGGCTAGAAGAATTCGAATTTGATGTCGTGGGAGTGAAAACATATACAAATTTTGAGGTGATAGACATCATGGGGGACAAGGATCCCTATCTTGCTTTACTGGGGATAGATTGGGCTTTCGAGAATTATGCAGTGATCAATTTGAAAAATGAATTGATGATATTCGAGGATGGAGAAGTCAGGGTAATTCAACCACTTGACCCGTATCAAGGACCATGATACACGGATATTGTTGACAATAGAGAGGACGCTCAACTTCTATATCAACTCTACCATATGACGGCAGGAAAGAGAGAATATTATATCAATCAACCTACGGGAGGGACCCTAAGCTGGAGAAGTGTTCAGAGTTCTAATTTGGGCTCAAAAATAGCTTGGGATGATTGGAAATAGGGAGGATATGAAACCAATACTAAAATATATGCTAGCATTCAGAGATTCAACTGGATTGGTACCGAGGTAAGAGCATATCCAATTCTATAAAATATGCATGTTGTAAATAAATTTATTGCAAAAGTAGAAGAAAAGGTACCAATAGAACATAAAGTCCCTCTTATGGATGTAGCACTACAATCGACGTCAACAAGATGGTGGGTCAACCATCGCAACTCTCTTCCACAATGGGAAGATGTTTCAATAGCATTAAGAGTTAGATTCCAAGAAGCTTCAAGACCATAATTCATCAAAAAGTACCAAGGGGATTCTGACCCCCTAGAAAATTTAAGTAATTGCGAGTGTAACTGGAAGAAATTAGGGTATCCAGAATCTCTATGGATGCACAATTTCATACATTCACTGGACACAATTCCACAAGCCTGGTATTTGACAAAGGAAAAGAAGAGAGGAATTGGCACCTGGCGAGTAGTTGCCAAAAGGTTCACACAATGTTTTTCTTGCAAGGGAGATATAGAACCAGTTACAGATGCACTCCAAGCCATCATAAGAGTACTATTTTTTCCAGAGATTCAAGAAGATGAAGAACTACCACTCTCATAATATAAAATCAAAGAATCAGTAGCATGTAAAGGGATAGATCACGAGATGGATGATGATGACTTAGAGAATCTCTGACACTTATACTTTGAAGAGAAAGAGGGGGAGAAGGATGTACATGAGGAACCTACCACAGAAGGACTACACCTATTACCATTGAAGTCTAAGAAGTTGAACATTGGAAGCACAGAGAAACCCAAAATTGCATCTATCGTAGATTACTGGGATACAGAAACAACCAAGGAAATCTTTGACCTATTACAAGAATATGAAGATCTATTCCCATCTTCAGTAGTAGAGCTCAATGGGATTAAAGAGGACATGGGGAAAATGCGCATAGTCTTAAAACCAGACGCAAGACCAGTAAAACATGGACCTTACCGCCTATCCAAGGGTAAAGGAAAAAGTTAAAGCAGAGATAGATAAAATGCTGAAAGCAGGCCTAATTTTTCCAGTTGAGGAAGTGGAGTGGGTCAGTCCCATTGTAATACAAAGAAAAAGGGATAAATCTGAGATTAGAGTATGTGCGGATTACAGAAGTCTCAACAATGCATGCATTCAAGATCCATTTCCCACTCCATTTGGTGCTGAGTTTCTCGACAATGTGGCAGGAAATGAAGTGTATTCATTCACAGATGGATTCTCAGGATATCATCATGTGAGAATAGCAGAAGAAGACAAAAGGAAGACCACTTTCACAACTGAATGGGGATCATTTGCATACCATGTCATGCCCTTTGGACTAAAGAATGCGCCAGCGGTATTTTCACGAATAGTGATAGCAACATTTAGGGACCATATCCATAAGTTCCTAGAGGTATACATGGATGATTGGACAGTTTACAGATTACTGAAGAACCATGGAACTTTACTCATAATAATGTTTGACAAATGCAGATAACTCCAAATCTCCCTCAACCTTAAGAAATGCATATTTGCAGTACCATTTGGGACACTTCTGGGACATGTTGTTTGTAAGAAATGTGTTTGTGTCGATCCAGCAAAAGTAGCGGTCATTGTTAATATAGAAGCACCAGAAACTATAAAACAGTTGATATCACTACTTGGACATACAGGGTACTACAAAATATTCATCCGCAAATATGCAAAGATTACAACACCATTAGAAAAAATATTGCGGAAGTCAGAGCAATTTATGTGGAGTGATGAATGCACTAACACCATCAACACATTGAAAGAAAAGCTAGCAAGTGCACCCATCTTGGTTCATCCTAACTGGGACAAACAGTTCCATGTCCATATTTATGCCTCCAGCATTGCAATAGGAGCGTTATTAGCTCAGCCAGGAGAGACTTCTGTTGACCATCCAATATACTTTGCAAGTAGGAAGTTGTCTACAGCTGAAATGAATTACACAACAACTGAATGAGAAGCTCTTACGATAGTGTACTCTCTTTAGAAGTTTCATCATTACCTACTGGGAGGTACGTTCAAGTTCTTCACAAATCACTCAGCATTGAAATGCTTGGTAAACAAACATGTGCTTGAAGGAAGAATCTGTAGATGTCTCCTACTATTCCAGGAGTTCACTTTTGAAGTGATAGTAAAACCCAGAAGGTTAAACGTGGGTCCTGACCATTTACAAGGTTGCAGAATGGGGAGAATGAAGGATCCCTTGATGATAAGTTTCCAGATGTTGATCTCTTCAGAATAGAAGCCATCCCAGATTATCTAGAGCAGATAGCAGTGTATCTGGTCACAGGGCAATGCCCAACAGAATACACGACAACTCAAAGAAGACATTTGGTGGTGAAAGCAGCTGAATATCAACTGATAGTAGGACAATTATATAATATGGGAGTGGATCATGTCTTGCGGAGATGTTTCATGGACCATGAAAGAGAGGATATCTTGTGGGAATGTCATAGCGGAGTGGCGAGAGGCCATGCCAGTGCAAAACCCACCACAAGGAAAATACTACAAGAAAGATTATGGTGGCCCACACTTCACAAAGATAGTAAAGCATGTGTCAAAAAATGTGATGTCTGCCAAAGAACAGGACGTCTGTCTCACCAGGATGAATTACCACTGCAACATGTAAGAGCACTGCATCCATTTGAAAAATGGGTCATTGACTTCATAGGGCCAATTGTACCAATGGCACGACATTCACAGGAAAGGTATATAATAACCGCAATGGATTATCTCACAAGATGGGAAGAGGAAGAACCAGTAATAGACTACACAACAGAAAAAGCAGCCAGGTTTATCTTCGAGAATATCATTAGCAGATTTGGCTGTTGCAGAAGCCTAAAAAGTGATCAAGGTACACACTTCATTAATACAACATTTAAATCTCTACTATATAATTTTATGGTACTACATCACAAAAGCAGCCCGTACCACCCTCAAGCGAATGGAACCGTTGAAGCATTCAACAAGATCTTAGAAAATGTACTAACCAAGATATGCAATGCCAACCAAAATGACTAGGATGAAAGGATACCAGCAACATTATGGGCATACAAGACAACTCTAAAAAAAATTCACAATCAAACTCCATTCCAGCTAGTGTACGGGAGAGAGGCGGTGGTACGTGCCGAATTTATCATACCAAGTCTCTTAATCGCTTCAATAGTACATATGACAGACGAAGACTCAATCACTGAACACCTCCATGAGCTACAAGAGCTTGAAGAAGAGAAATTCCTGGTGGATTTCCATTAGACAGTGCAAAAGGAAAGACAGAAGGCCTGGAATGATCGTCACATCAAGCACAAAACATTCACTATCGAAGGAAAAGTCCTGTTGTACGACATAAAATTTCAAAACTTCTCGGGAAAACTCAGAATGCACTGGATGGGACCATACCATGTCATATAAATTAAAGGTTCATGCGTGGTTCGACTGGCGCAACTAGATGGCCAAATACTGCAAGTATGGGTGAATGGCGCACGCCTGAAGCCCTATCACGAGTAAGTTCCACTATTTTTTTTTTCAAATAACTCTCACAACCAAGAGAAGTCAGTAGGGTAGAATATAAATAGATAGATTCAATAACTCTCTCGATCTGAGATGAGACATAGAATAGGAATCCCAATAAAAATACATCACAATAACGCAGAAAGCAATTGCACCTATTGCGATGCAGAGACCACATCGCAACCAATTGTGGTCGAGGAGGGGGGTAGAGTCTATGTTTCATCCATGTCAGAAAGCCAAACATGTAAAATATCATTCAGTCATAATAACCCATCAAGAAGACATATATCAGACCTAGTTGTGTGGATGAAACCACGTTCCAAATGCGGCTATTAAAGTTTCAAGTTGAAGAAAAAGCCTTCCACATCGAAGTCTGTTCATGTGATCTAAATGAAAAGTGGCCTACACCGATGGTATTCATCACCCATGGTATTGTAACTGACATCTATCCATGATATTCATTCACCCATGGTATGTACCCACCCATGCTATTGTACGTGACATCTATCCATGATATTCATTCACCCATGGTATGTATCCACACATAGTATTCATCCACACATGGAATTTGCCAATGGTATTGTAAGTCGTATCTACCCATGGTATTGTAACTCAAAAAAAGGCTATAAATAAAAAGCCTCACTTTGTAAAAGGACAAATTTTCCACCACAATGTAGCTTCTACAATTATTCTATGTTTTAATAAAACATGTGTCTTATTAAAACAGAGAATAAATGTAGAAGCTACATTGTGGTGGACAATATTTCATTTTACAAAGAGAGGCTTGTTATTTATAGCCTTTTTTTGAGTTACAATACCATGGGTGGATACCATAGGTGGATACCATGGGTCAATACCATGGATAGATACCACTTACAATACCATCGGTAAATTCAATGTGTGGATACATACCATTAGTGAATTAATATCATGGATAGATGTCACGTACAATACCATGGGTGGGTACATACCATGGGTGAATGAATATCATAGATAGATGTCACTTACAATACCATGGGTGGATAAACCATGGGTGAATGAATACCATCGGTGTAGGCCACTTTTCATTCGGATCATTGTGGCCAAGAGCTGCGATAGAGGTTAGAAGTGGAATACCCCATTATTCGTTCGAGGCGATGCTACCGAAAGCACTCCCAGGGGAGTCACCAGAGGAAACAACGAGGAGTATTTCCCAACTGCAGCTACGACCTTTACCAGACCAGCTCGACATGAGGGTGAAGGACTTCAATATAGTAATAAAAACTCTCACAAGTGCCTCTATTCTGTTTTCTTCTTTTTCTAATTTCCAGTCTTTGAATTCTATATCACCATCCACAACAACCCCTATTTTTACCGCCCTACCTTCCACCATGTTCAACTCCCCTCCAGCAACCACAGTCACCCCAATCCGCAAGAGCAAGGCACCCAAGCCTCTGGTAGTTGCACCCAAGCCAATGAAAGCACGAATTATGGTGCCCAAGAAAATAGTTGATCTCACCAGGGAAGATCAAACCAAACCTATGGATACAGGAGTACTAGTTTAAGAATATCCAGAGGTTACCACCCAATTAACCTCTGCGCTACCTGTGTTTCATTAAGGCATCATCTCCACCTCATACTCACAACTCATCACCACATACTTCATTCACTTCCAAAGACCACTCCATTCACACTCCGTCCACCTCAGCGACTATCTCTGATCCAATAAAGCAAGCCAACAAGAAAAATGGTGACACCGAGGCATAAGTTAACTCGGGTACGGCTAGAGTACTCGAGGTTGACCAAACTTTGGTGGGACAGGGAACTTTCCTAGAACTATTAGTTCAAGGAGGGTCTTTTACTTTAGATACAACACCCTCATCAACAAAGTTGAACCCATTTCAGCAAGCCAACCTAATACTGCAGCAGATTCTATCGACCACTAGTATCATGAACAACCTAGAACCTCAGTTGCCGCAACAGAACCAACCAGCATCCCCATAAGAGCACTCAGATATATCAATCTCCAGTGGGAAACCCCTCAGAGAATGACAACCAACTCAAGAGATGTCAAGCGTCAAGAACATCCAAGTCTGGGAGGCTAGCCAATTATACAATTTCATCCAGTCAGCAGCACAGCGAGCAGAAGGATTGCACAATGACCACCAACAGAGGTTCGAGCAGTAACAACAGCAGGTCATTGCGCTTACTGAAAAGTGAAATCAGCTTAAAGGTGAAAATGATACTTTACAAGAGTGGCTGGAAAAGGTAATAGAAATATTCAAAGACCTATGGCCGACAGTAGTTTCCCAAGATAACATAACACCAGAGGACAAATCGGCATACTCAATGGTCGAAAGGTCTATCCGAGTGAAATGGCGTGAGCCAATCTAAGCAAAGCGAACCGGGATCTCAAAGAGATGCTAGCTGCCAGGCCAGCATTATCAGACTCTACCACAGTATATGTTGAGAAGGTCACCGAGAAACATAAGCAAGTAAACGGCATGAAGGAAACCCTGGGGACAACATTCAAAGAGGCCTGTAGGCTACTGAAGCATTTACATGAATGCTCCAACTCGTTAACAATGAAAGCCCACCCAATCTCAGCACAGCTTCCGCAAATTTCCCAAGAGATCATAGAAGCCACTGATCTGGTCGACATGAACCAGTTGTAAAACCAAGCAGAGGTGCTGGAAACCAAAATCCAGAAAATAGAAGAACACTTCGCTACCACAAAGTAGGTCCTCAGAGAGCTAAGGCAATCGGTCAAGCAAAAAGCAGAGGCGATACAATAGATGGTGGTCGAAGCCGAGTCGAAGATACAAGAGGTATTCAGCAGGCTGCCGCCTATAGCGAGTGAAATTGAGGTTGAAAGAGTCGCCACCCAAACATAACATTAAATTAAAGAGTGGCAACATGCAATCACTAAGTTCGTAGAACTCAAGTCCTCAACATTGAGCAAGGTTCTAGAGTTGGGGCATTTGTTTGAACAAAGTGAATAAACAAAAAAGACAAATTCAGCCTATGAAGCCGACAGACCGCTGGAAGCCGCAACAGCAAGAAAAGATTGACTCAGGACGAGTCCATAGCATGTGTTCGGGACCTGTTGGGGCCTTTGTTTTGAAAAATAAACAGTTTTGAGTTGCGGAAGCTTGGAGGACATGCGGCGAAATACAATAAGGGTAGATAGGGAGTTGTCATGGTTGCGGAAAGCCGAAAGATAGGTGGCGCGACAGTTGCGGAGAATAGTGCAGATGGCAGATACGGGAGACAAGAACAATCATCAAAACTCCCAGTAATCAAGAAGAAGCGAAAATCAGGGGAGCAGGAAAAGAGGAAGGACTGACAGTCACACTAGCGGAGGAAAAAATAGGCAGTCAGCCAGCGGAGGAGAGTTAGTTAGTCAGTGCGGCAGAAGGCCGATAGGGAGAGCAGAGCCTTGGGAGAGCTCTGTGGAAACTATGTTGTACTGAAGCAAACTGTAATGGACTCTGCGGAGTAGATGTATGTTTTTCTGTTATTGATAATGAGATCTAGTTTTTGATGTGTGTAATGTTATGAGTTGATTGATAGTCATTTGCTTACTATGAATGTATGCCCAATTTAAATTTTAATTCAACAAACCTAACATGCTTTGATGAGTGATAGTTTATATAGAGAGGCGAGATATGTTTTTTGCTTCCAAGTTTCCATAGTTGTTCTTGATGGTTGCATTTTTCTTCTACATGATCTATATTCTAATCTTAGTAAGGTCACGGCACGCCTCGGGTGAGACGCTCTGCTCTCTGAGTAGGGTGAAAATGGCAGTGTTGTGCTAGACTACGATAGAAACCTTGTTGGCCTCAACCCTGAACCTGGGTCTTGCCCAAAGACCTCCTTTTTCACCAACAATGGGTGCAAGGTCATGGTTTTCTGCAGCTATGTCAGTTTTAATCCTATTGTGGACACCCCAGAAATTTCCTGGTGTGGATGAAGCTTTTGAGCTTACCACTAGAATATTGGACTTGAGAGGCTCTTATGGTGATTGGGAATATTGTGGGTCATTTCGTCTATATGGACCCTCATATTCTAAGTGCTCGTGAAAAGCGGGTGGCCTGGGTTTTGGTGGAAGTTAATTTTGTTGGGGGTCTCCCTAAAGACCTCGTCCTGGAATTGAATTCGATGTGTATGAGTCAAAGGGTGGATTATTGGGGGATACCTTTTAATTTCCTCATGTGTCATCAAACTGTGCACCTACTGGAACGGTGCCCTCGCCATCTTCACCCGCGTATGAGACCGACTGATTTGGACTGTGCTTCTTTTGAATATCCTCCTTAGGCTATGGACTCGAGTAATTCTACTCACTCTGAAGATTCCTTCTTGCAATATCATGCCCCCCCTCCGGGTTGTACGTTCCCTACTAATCCTTCTGACTTTGCTTAATCTAGGGGTGATTTGTCTATCCCACCTCACTTTGTTTTGGTTCCATCTGACTCCTTCCCTCCCCTACATTCTCCTCGGGCACCCCCAGACGTCCCTTCTTCCTTAATCATACCATTTTCTCCAGCACCTCCATCTATTGCCTCTTATGTACCCTTAGGGTATTCCCTCCTCCGGACCACCCTCCTCTCGCTCCCATCAGGATCTTGATTCTATCCCCTCGGTAATCACCTGGGCCTGTACAATTCATTTCATCCCCCCATAAATCAGTCGACTCTGATGTTGAATTCCTTCTTCATCACTCCACATTAGGATTATCTTCCCTCACTATTCATCAGGGATCGGTCTAGTCTTCCAACTCTATCATTAGCCCTGCTTCCACTCGAAATGTGACCACCACTTGGGGGGGGATGCCCGCGCTATAGGAGGAAACATGTAGGCAAGAACCTTTGTGATGATTTCTCTGGTTTACTTGATATTCCCATTCTAGATTTCGTTGCACTTGGGGGCCTTGGAGCTTGTTCCCCCTACTTTTCCCTTCCTAATGACTATTTTATCCCTGAATATCCATGGGTTGGGCGATTTAACCAAAACAATATCCCTTCTATGTTTCATTTCCTCAATACGTCCCTTTTTTATTCTAATCCAGGAAATAATGTCCTCTGCTTCCCAGTCTATTGTTTATTTTCATTCCATTCTTCCCTCATAGTCTGTAGTGTCTGTGGATTCCATTCTTCCCTCATGGTCTGTAGTGACTATGGATTCGGTGGGCCTCTCGGGCAGTCTGGTGGCTTTATGGGACCCCACCTTAGCTCATTTCCAGGCATACAGCTTCTTTGTAGGTATTCTTTTGTTGAGCCATTTTAGGGGTTTGGCATCTCGTATCCACATCTGGAACATATATGCTCCCTATGATAATAGATTTCCATTTTGGGATAGCATTCATGACTTAGGGATTCTGGGGATTGGTTCCCTAATCATTGGTGGTGATTTCAACTTGATTTTACATCACACTGAAATGTGGGGCTCGACTTGTAGAGCTGACCCTTTTCCCTCTTATTTCTGGAACCTTTTTGAAGAAAATAATCTAGTTGAAATTGTGCCTTCTCCATTGGCTCCGACGTGGCATAATGGTAGAAGTGCGAGACAATATATTGGGAAAATATTGGATCGATTTATGCTCCATGAAAGTCTCTTTGAAATATTCGAGTATTTTCGTTCTCGAGTGGAAATGTCCAGTATACCAGATCATTGCCTGATAATGTTGTTGTGGATGTTGGAATCGATCCAAAAGGGTATATCTTTTAAATTCAACCATACTTGGATACATGACTCGGCATTTCAACAACTTGTTTCCTCGACTTAGTGCTCCTCAGACTTTCAACATATCAGATCTCCCATGGTGCTCATCTCTGAGAAACTTTCGCAGCTCAAAGGTCAAGTTTGAAAGTGGGAATGAGACAAGAAGGTTGCACTATTACAAGAACTAACATCCATCAGGCAGGTATTTCACTCTTTGTATGTCCAACTTGCTTCACATGCCCCCTCATAATGTATCATGGATAGACCTAAGATTCTTGAATCGTGTCAGAAACACATTTTACTCTTGCAGGAGGCTACTTGGAGGTTAAAGAGCTATGCTACTTGGATTCGGGAGGGTGACCATAATACCAAGTTCTTCCACCATTTTGTGAATCAAAGGCGTAGTCAGAACACCATCTGGAAAATTTGATGATCCGATGACTCCCTCACCACTTTAGATCTGGATATTTGACGGGAAGTTGTGACATTATTCTCAGATTTTTTTGCGGCTCGTACAGATGTCCCTTTGGCTGATATGTTATGGGGCATTGATAACTACTTGGTCATGTTTGATGGACCGAGCAATGACATGATATATAGACTGGTAAAAATTTAGGAGCTCCAATCAGTATTACACTCCTTTTCAAAATATTGTTTCCTTGGCCCAGATGGATGGACTGTTGAACTATTCATTGGTTTCTTTGAAATTATGAAAGTGGATTTATTCGCCATGGTGGAAGAATCTCGGATCAGCAAGCATATTCTGGGATTGATTAAATCTACACTCATTGCTACTATTCCCAAGGTGTCTGATCCACATTCTTTCTTAGAGTTCCGACCAATTTCTTTATGCAACATGACATACAATATTATATCCAAGGTGATTGCGGGTTGTATCAAGGAGTGCCTATCAAGATTTATATCGTCGAAATAGTTCTATCTTTTATCTAACATGTCTATTCACAATGTGATAGCCATCACACAATAAGTGCTCCACTTTGTTCATACAAAGAGACAAAAGGTGTTGACTATGAAGATTGATATAAGTCATGGAAATGAATGTGTGGATTGGGCCTTCCTGTGACTGGTTTTGCAGAAAATTGGTCTCTTCATTCTGATCATTGAATGGATCATGGTCTGTGTGTCATGCTATTGGATTTTTTTTCCTGTAAATGGTCTTCCCTCGGATTTCTTCAACGTTGGTAGGGTTCTGAGACAAGGTTGCTCCATATCTCCTTTGTTATTCATCCTCATAATGGATGGCATCAGTCACAAGATTTCTCGAGCAAAGGTGGTGAGGAATTTTGAAGGTATCAATATTGGTCCAGAGGTATGTATCACTCATCTATTTTTCATAGATGATATTATGACATTTGGTAAGCTATCACTTCCACAATGGGATACCGTATTGTTAAGTAAACATGACTCGGGGTAGAGTCAATGTTGACTAGGGTAAACAGTAGTGGTTTTGGGGCACATGGTTTTGTGCACCCATGGTTTTGGCCCATGGTATTGCATGTAATGGAGCCTATAAAAGGCTGGGAAGACTTCATTGTAAAGTATGCCTAGAGGTGAGCGGTGAAGGCTTACTTGGCTGGATTGGCCAGGGTTTTGGCCAAGGCTAATTAAATTTCATTAGGATGGGTTTTTCCACAGATTTGGGTTTTTCCCGGATAAACATATGTGTTTATATTTATGTGCTTTGTTGCTAGGTTTTTTAATCATGTGTATTCCTCTCAGTAAATGTATATTATTTCTGCGGTAATTTCCTAACAAATGGTGTCAGAGCCAAGTTTGGCTTCAGAGAGACGCCTCTGTTTTCAAAGGTTTATTTGACTACAGAATCTATTCGCAGTTCTGGGCACAAGGATCTGATGTTTGAAGATCTAGATCTGCATGTGAAAAAGGCAGATCTGGTGTGCACCTACCATTGATAAAGAAGAGTATTTTGAATCGATGAAAATCGTGGTGTCTGATATCGAGTCCGGTGAAATTCATTCAGAAGAGGCGAGCTTCATTTAAATGTTTCTATTCGGACTTCTGTAATATATTGAACCCAAAGGCGGTGAATCTCTAGGCAGAGATGAACAAGGTCTTCATTTTCTACAGTGGCAAGTGTTGGTGGACAGTTTTTTCCATGGGAGTGGACGTGCTGGCAGTGTCATGAGACCTTTTAAACAAAAAAATGGGGTGAACTCCTACTTGCAAAATGCCCACGAGAGAGCTGATAGAAATAAGAAGCACTCAGGTGTGCGCTCTGAAGCATGAGATTACACGCATGCTGGTGAACTATGCCTAGTTCCAAGTTAATAGACTGTGCAGAAGGTGAAGTAGCCTTCGATATCCATTGGTTGAAAATGGATGGAGCTTCATCGCTTGCATTAAAGCAAGAGATATGATCTTACAGGCAGTTTTGGCCTCATGGAGTTCGAGCTAATCGGTGGATGAGTCTAAGAAAGATTGCCTTTCAAAACGTTGTTGAATTGATGGATCTGTTGAGAATTCCACTAATGGTGCTTCATAGTGAACGAGCAACGCTTCCGTTAGCAAGGTGCAGGTTCTGGAGAAAATTGTTGAGTTTGCATGGACTCCTCGATGGCGTATGGTTAGATGGCTATGAGAAGTGCGTTGATTGTGAGCATACTCATGGTCGTTCTAAAGAAGCAGCGTGAGTTAGATACAAAGGTTGTTTGTCAACCGGTGTTGGACTCTTGGAGCGTGCAATGAAAGGCAGGTGATGTTGTCACGGGACATTGATCACGAGGAAGCGTGACTAGTTGGGGATTTTTTATCATTTTCAGGCGCCTGCTTTCATATCCATTGCCCGCAAGTAAGGTCTTGTGTCTTTGTCGCAGTGGTTTTCTAGAGAAGTTAAGGCAGAAGCTTTATTGGTAGAGCGTTCTAAGCCCACTGACAATGAGTAGCCGTATGACCCGAACTCTCTATGTTGGCAAATTTGCCTGGCGATGTCCGAGAAGGGGAAATTGAAGATCTCTTTTATAAGTATGGGTGAATTATTGACATTGATCTGAAGGTTCCTCCACGACCTCCTGGCTATTGTTTCATTGATTTTGAAGATGCACGTGATGCTGAAGATGCTATTCGTGGACGTGATGTAACTCAGATCGAGAGAAGAAAGTTCGCAACTCGAAGCCTGAGAAGGCAACTGGTTCCTTGGCTGTACCTCTAAAGAATTTTGAAGGAAATAGGAAACAGGTGCTGGAGAAGGAAAACGCTTTTAAAAAAATGAACAACATGGAAAATGGGCTAGGGTATATCCATGAAAGATGAAAGCATAAGTAGAGAATATGTGCTAGAATAACAAGCCATTAGTTGCGAGAGAAAAGTGTTTGATAGAATGTGTCAATTAAATGTTTTGAATGAGAGAGGATATTTGCAGGAGGATTAATTAAAAATTGATGAACCATGTATCTGAAGAGAACTCCTAGAGGACTGGCAGTTACAGAGGCTGGTGACCCATGTAATCCGGTAGATGGGTTCTTTTTATATGGACATTGATTTCATATGTATAAAGACAGTGACAATGAAACAAAACAAAACAAAAAAAATTAATGGAGTTAATGTTTTACAAGTAAATGGGCATACTGCTGTAAGACCTGGTATGGCATGCATACCCCTAGGTAATCACTGGTAAAGTCTGGGTTAGACCTAGGTGATAGGGGGGATGTCAAGTTTACAATTACCCTGGGTAAAAATTTGAGGGGGGAAGAGCTAGAGTGAGCGGGGTTGTCTCACTTAGCAGGTTTGGTTGGATTTAGTCAAGAAACACCAAGTCAAGTTTAAGGGGGGAATTGTTAAGTAAACATGACTCGGGGTAGAGTCAATGTTGACTAGGGTAAACAGTAGTGGTTTTGGGGCACATGTTTTTGTGCACCCATGGTTTTGGCCCATGGTATTGCATGTAATGGGGCCTATAAAAGGCTAGGAAGACTTCATTGTAAATTATGCCTGGAGGTGAGCGGTGAAGGCTTACTTGGCTAGATTGGCTAGGGTTTTGGCCAAGGCTAATGAAATTTCATTAGGATGGGTTTTTCCCCGGATTTGGGATTTTCCCAGATAAACATATGTGTTTATGTTTATGTGCTTTTTTGCTGGGTTTTTTAATCATGTGTATTCCTCTCAGTAAATGTATATTATTTCTGCGGTAATTTCCTAACACTTATTTCATCTCTTCAGATGCTATGGGTTGGCTTCGGGGTTGGTGGAAAATGGAAACAAATCTATTCTTCTTTACACGAATGAGATTACTAATGATATCCATCATATCGTCACATTATTTGATGTCGGTCTTCAACCACTTAGGGAGGGGATAAAATATTTGGGCTTTCATCAGCGACCTAATAGATATAAATTTGTGGATTGGGCATGGATCTTCTCAAAATTTCACAGCCGATTGTCTAAATGGTCCCATTGTCACTTATCTATGCGGGGTCGCCTGGTCTTGGTGAAGTCAGCGTTGTCACAACTTACTACATACTGGATACATCTATTCTCTCTTCTGGAAAAAGTATGCAACTCTCTTCACGCAATTATGTCTTGTTTTATATGGTCTAGCTCGGGCAGGGCACAAAAATTCCACTTGGCTAGATAGGCGGAATTGGATCGGCGATATGATTTAAATGTTTGGGAGATCATGGACTTAAAATCCTGTGGCAAGTATCTTATTATCAAATCTATGTGGCATTATCTAAATGGATAAGGATTAGTTCAAAATAAATTTCAATTTAAATATTGTCAGGATAAGCCCCTTTCCCTATCTTTCTGGTTATGTTTGTTGGGTACTATGGGAGGCTGGATTATTTGGTGTATTTTTTAAAGATACAGGACCTCTTTTTTCTCTGTATATGATCCGTATGTGATCGAATAATGTGCTTAAGCAGTTTGATTAGTTTGTCCTTTAGAAATGACTGTAACTGAAGTATGATTTAATGAAAAATGACATAAACCAGCGGCATTAATGAATTAAATAACATCAATAATCAGAGAAAAGAAGAGGCAAAAAATTTGATGACGGAGTTCGTCTCTCCTGGACTACATCTTCGGGTCCGCTTTTAAGTGGGCATCCGTTTTTATTAGGATTGATCTTGAAGAATATTTACACTAAAATGGAAGAGAAATATTGTGCTCTCAGGCACTTCTGAACCATGTAAATAGAAATTACTCTTCCTCGCCTTTCCGACGCCTGTCTCCGTTCTCAATTCCGACCACCAACGGCTGCGCAATGCTGCAAACAAAATCGCCTCTAACCTTCTAAAACTGCACTCCAAAAACACTATGCCTTCACAAAAATCCAAGATGAATTTATGAAGAATTCCACGGCTTTAAATAGGCCTGCATCGAACCACTGTTTCCATACTTAGCAATTTGTTGAGCAAATTTGGTGAAAAAGGTTTCGAAATCCCTTCATTCATGAACCTAGGGATAATGTTCCCAAACCTTAGCGCTAATATAAAATTTTAAAAACCCATATTTAGACTTTATAATATAAAATCTTTGTCCGAAGGTTATGCTAACCGGGCGGAGTATGACAACCCGCATGTGAACAGGCGGAATCCCGGCGGTTACAATAACATCTAGCGGAACAGTTTTGACTCCGATGGTCACTCCGACGGTTTTGGTAATAGGTCACATGCCTTTTTAAACCCAACGGTTATGGTCCCAGTGTGGCCTATCACTTGACGTGGCATTTTACTGGCGGTCAAAACAGTTGTCAACCATAACTCTATCGCGGTAACATAAAACCTGTTCACATGTTTAACCTGACACGGTCTAATGCCACGTGGTTAAGATAGCGCTGTGGTGGGTTTTTATTTTATGGTTTCAAAACTTATATATGTTTTAATATCAAATCATCTGAACCTTTGAATAAGGTTTTTGACATAGTTTTAAACCCATCTTCTGAACCTTGTAATAAGGTTTTTGGCATAGTTGTTATAATAAGGTTTTATATCATTGTTTTGCGCTATAGGATTTGACCAAGGTTTATAACATGTCTTAGGAATAATGCTTAGGTCCTAATCACTTAGCTTTAGGACTTAGTTTTAAGTTCTTAGTGTTTTATACCTTAGAATTTTAATACTTGGGCTAAGATTTAATGCATAGGATTTTTTTCATAGGTTTAAAACTTAGGATAAGGATTTAATGTGTTAGACTTAGGTTTAATGTCTAGAACCTAGGCTATCACTTAGGTCTTTAAACCTTAGTTCTTTGATGATGTGGATAGGGTTTTTAGACTAGGTATTAGGATTTTAGATCTAGGTATAAATTTTAACCTTAGACCTTTACAATGTCCTTTTAAACCTTAGTTTAGGATTAAAACCCTTTACATCATATCACAAAATTCGATCCTTATGACATCTGGAGGACCTTTTCACTGGCCAATTGATGATTCTAAATACTGTACTGGATGTCAAACTACTGAAGTTGACTTGGAACTCCATTGACCTGTACTGATCAAGATCCTCCTAGATCAATCCTCTCCACTTAAAAAGCTTTTAGACCACAAAAGCTTAATTTTAAACTGACAATAAGTGAGAATACATCTCTCTCACTTTCATCTTGACTTTGATGACATACAACCATACCTTCTCATTGACCTAAAACTAATGCTTATCATGGCGCAACTTGAACCTGTCTTGACTCAATGCTTGTCGTGGCGCAAAAAAATGTAAGGCTTGATTGTAAGCTTGATACACATAAGTTACAAATTCATCCCACATCTTAGGATGTTTACTGCAGTTACCTCGAATAATATGTATCCTGGTCCTCTTCACCATTCCCGTCTGTCCTTGAACCAAGTCCATGTTGCCCCATGGTTGCAAAGGAACTGGAAGTGGCATGTGCAAACCAATCTTTCGATTGTATGGCTTGCTTGTCGAACACATTACACATCCCTTTATGTACTTCAAAATTGTTTCATACATATGAGGCCAGTAACAATATATTTGACTTTGTGTCGTAGTCTTTCTTACGCCTGCAATCCGAGAAAGATCAATTTCCCACAAAACCTGCACCTTTTCTATCTAAGCATTATGAGTTAGCGATTCAAAATTTTCTTCGAAATCATCATCATTATTATACTCTTCTACATAAATTTCATGAACCAATGAACTTTTATGCAGTATTACTAAAGCATTCAAAGACAACATATCAACTACTTTACTTGTTACACCTTCCCTGTCCTTAATTACTAAGTGATTTTGCTGAAGAAATCTCACCCAACTGTAGTGAGATTGTTGCATCTTAGTATATGACTGAAAGTATTGAAGTAGCTGATAATATATGTGAATCTCTGTTTCCATTGCATCTCCTTTAACATATGTTTTAACTTCATATGGTTGTTGATGATTTATAAATACTGTGAAATGTTTCTACTTAATTGAATGAACTTTAACATCGACACTTATTCCCCATGCCCTGTTTTGCTTATGAGCCAAAATTATGGGTGAATTGTATGGAGATGATCTGTGTCGCATGAATTCCATCCCTAAAATTTGTTGCTTTATTCTTTACACTCTACAACTGACTTGTGACACATTCCATTATTAGAGGCATCAAACATGAACTGCATCTCATGTGATATTTTATTTTTATGAAGTAGATGTTTTGGTTCTTTAATTAGATCCTGAAATGAATCTACCTTTTTAACCAAATTACCTTCAAACCGGATTTCAAAACATGAACAAGTATCAATAAGATCCTTATGTTTCTCTTTTATCGACATGAGTATGTATCTCCTACTTGAACTTATTAAGCGCTTCTTCTAATTAGCATTAATTAAATTCAAGTGATCTTTGTTTTTATGTGCCCGAACGATATACTTAATCCCATATTTCCTGAGATGATACACATGTTCTTTTCTATAAAATACTTCATCACGGTCATAGAGATAAGGGCTACCTAAGACAATTCCATAAATGTCTAACAATATCACATCTAGCTCCACTTCATTGATATAGTTAGATGTAATTGCAAATTTTAACCGACACTGTTTGGTAACATGAATTTGACTTTGTTCCTTTAACCACCCTAAAGGATATGGCTTTGGATGATTATGTGTTTTCAAACCCAATTGTTTAACCAATGACTCATAAATCAAATTTGTATGTGATCCCATATCGAACAATGTATCTATCTTAGTATGCTTTGAAGTTACCCTTATATGAAATAACTCGATTATTTTATCTTCATTCTATTGTTTGATGTTTGAAGAAGAAGAAGTACTAGCATCAGAAATTTTACCTGTTGTAACCATAGCAGTGATTTTACCTTCATCACCTGAATCGGATCCCAAGACCAAGCCTTGTTGGACTGCTGTTTCAGCCTTCTTTTCACCCTTCTTCGAAAAGAAACTTCTTCGGTTTCAGTTCTGGATGAATTTTCCAACACCTAGCTTCATCATGGTCGATCCTTTGGCAATGTATACACGTAGGTCTATCTTCTTCCTTCTGAGTTGTGGCAGTCTTCTTTCCCTTTGACTTGCCCTTCTTTTTACTGTCTTCAGTTTCCATCTGCTTGGATATATTTGGTGTAAACTTGAATGGTCTACCACCTTATTCGACATGAATTGCTTGAACACAAACTTCATCAAAATCATTAGGATTGAACATTAAAAATGTATGCTGCAAATATGAATGCAAACTGCCAATATACTTCAACAAAGTTTCTTTTGTGTCCAAAGAAGCGCCGAGTGCTAATGCCTTCTTTCTGAATTTCTGTGTGAACTCTTGAACACTTTGTCCCTTACCTTGTCGTAAGCACTGCCAATCAATTACAGCTTGTTGTGTGTGACCCAACGAATAGAATTGTTTCTTTAGAGCTTTAATAAACTTAGTCTATGAGGATAACTTTTCCTTTACACTTTAAATCTATCTGTGTCGTACTCTCCCACCAGATCAAAGTAGTACCCCCCATTCTAAGAGTAGCTAATTGGATCTTTGTCTTATCATCAGTAATATCTTGAATACGACAATAGAATTCTAATAGTTTTACCCAATTATCTAGTTTCTCAGGGTTTATTTCACCATAATACACAGTTAATTCGAACTTAACATCAAGTTTCAAAAGTGGATTCTTATGTTTCTTTTCTTTTTCTGATTCAAAACTAGAAATAGAAGAGGAAGAAAAAGATGATGGAGATGAAAGAGGAGAAGGAGATTTGTCTTCTTTGCCTTTACCCTTGTCCTTCTTTGATGCCTTTGAAGATGAGGCTGCATCCCTCATCTTCTTGTCTTCATATAATTCTGCCAACATTTGCTACATGTTTAGAAACATCTGCTAGATTTGATTCTCATCCATGGGTTTCTTTTCAGTAGCTTCAAGAGTCTCAACGGTCTCAGTCCCTATCATCGTTGATTGATGATCAACTTTCCGCCTTCCGATCTCTGGATCGAATTCCTCAAGCTCGCCTTTTCCACATTGCAATCCCAACCTGGTTAACATCTATCTGACAAACAAACTACAAGCACAACCTGCTCTGATACCAAAAATGATCCGTATGTGATCGAATAAAGTGCTTAAGCAGTTTGATTAGTTTGTCCTTTAGAATTGACTGTTAAATGAAGTATGCTTTAATGAAAAATGACGTAAACCATCAAAATTAATGAATTAAATAACATCAATAATCAGAGAGACGAAGAGGCAAACAATTTGATGACGGATTTCGTCCCTCCTAGACTACATCTCCGGGTCCACTTTTAAGTGGGCGTCCATTTTTATTAGGATTAATATTGAATAATATTTACACTGAAATGGAATAGAAATACTATGCTCGCAGGCACTTCTAAACCCTGTAAACAGAAATTACTCTTCCTCACCTTTCCGACGCCTGTCTCTGTTCTCAATTTCTACCACCGACAGCTGAGCTATGCTACAAACAAAATCGCTTCTAACCTTCTGAAACTACACTCCAAAAACAATATGCCTTCACAAAAATCCAAGATGAATTCATGAAGAATTCCATGGCTTTAAATAGGCCTGCATCGAACCACTGTTTCCATACTTAGAAATTTGTTGAGCAAATTTGGTGAAAAAGGTTTCGAAATCCCTTCATTCATGAACCTAGGGATAATGTACCCAAACCTTAGAGCTGATATAAAATTTTAAAAACCCATATTTAGACTTTATAATATAAAATATTTGTCCGACGGTTATGCTAACCGAGCGGAGTATGACAACCTGCATGTGAACAGGCGGAATCCCGGTGGTTACGGTAACATCTGGCGGAATGGTCTTGACTCCGGCGGTCACTCTGACGGTTCTGGTAATATGTCACATGCCTTTTTAAACCCGACGGTTACAGTGCCGGCGTGGCCTATCACATGACGTGGAATTTTACTGGTGGTCAAAACAGTTGTCAACCATAACTCCACCGCGATAACATAAAACATGTTCACATGTTTAACCCAACACGGTTTAATGCCACGCGGTTAAGATAGCGTTGTGGTGGGTTTTTATTATATGGTTTCAAAACTTATATATGTTTTAATATCAGATCATCCGAACCTTTGAATAAGGTTTTTGACATAGTTTTAAACCCATCTTCCGAACCTTGTAATAAGGTTTTTGGCATAGCTGTTATAATATGGTTTTATATCATTTATTTGTGCTATAGGATTTGACCAAGGTTTATAACATTTCTTAGGAATTATTCTTAGGTCCTAATCACTTAGCTTTAGGAATTAGTTTTAAGGTCTTAGTGTTTTAGACCTTAGGATTTTAATACTTAGGCTTAGATTTAATGCATAGGATTTTTTTCATAGGTTTAAAACTTAGGATAAGGATTTAATGTGTTAGACTTAGGTTTAATGTCTAGAACCTAGGTTATCACTTACGTCTTTAAACCTTATGTCTTTGATGATGTGGATAGGGTTTTTATACTAGGTATTAGGATTTTAGATCTAGGTATAAATTTTAACCTTAGATCTTTACAATGTCCTTTTAAACCTTAGTTTAGGATTAAAACCCTTTACATCATATCACAAAAATTCGATCCTTATGACATCTGGAGGACCTTTTCACTAGCGAATTGATGATTCTAAAGACTGTACTAGACGTCGAACTGTTGAAGTTGACTTGGAACTCCATTGACCTGTACTGATCAAGATCCTCCTGGATCAGTATCAAATGGAAATTTGGCAATGGTGAAAGGATTATGATTGGTAGAGATGGTATTTTGGGTATGAATCTGGAGGTGGTCCCGGACCGAGCCCTGGTGCGGGTGCTACATCAAAATAGGTTTTTTTCCTTGCTCAATTGATCTGGGAATGGAAACATGGTAACACTATCTGGAAAAACTAGGGGAAACTTGGATATCAGTCCAATTCATAGCAGGGTGGTGATCCTATCTACTACATTTACAACAATTTGGGTTATGCAAACACAACGATGGGGATTATATCTCATGGGAAGGGTCATTTCATCGCAAATCGATTATGGTTTTTGAATTATATTGCTTTATCACACATCTGGTTATGGGATACCAAACCCTACTGTGGTTCCTGCATTATTGGCAATCCTGAGTGCCTATCAATATATTAATATTCGCTTGGCTCGCATGGAAGAACAAAATCCTCACTTGGTAAAATTTGTGTAGGCGGGGAATGAATGGTCAGAGTTTATGTCATTTATGTATGTCTACTCCGGAATCGGTAACTCATCTTATTCTGCATTGCAAGGTTTCTTTTTCTATTTGGAATCGTATACTAACTTGTTGCAGGATCCCTCCACTCTACTTCCTATATCTTGAACATTTTCTTCACTAGTGTATCTCACGTGGGGGAAAGTCTATGCTCATCTCAGTATATACTTTTTGGGAGATTTGGAAGGCACGGAACCTATAATTTTTTTATGGGTTCATGTCTCTGCCATCTCCATTGTAATTAATTCATTATCATGGATGTAGAATTACACACCTGTGAGTACTACAACATCAGAGTTATCACGACAACTTAGCCCTCCATAGATTTTCCTTCCTGCTAGCTTTTTCGACAGTGCATCTCAGAGGGGTGAATGTGAATGTTGTGCATGGCTTTGGTTAAATGATAAGACAATCTACAAACTACACTGGTATGTTGGACAGGGAACTAATACTCACACAAAGCTTATTTATTTATGGGGAATTCTATGGTACGCAGAGATCCGTACACTTCACATTCATGGGGATTTTATGTCTATTGTGGAATTCACCAAGGGGAACCAGTCGCTAGATCTGCCTGCAATTCGAGGCGGGGATATGAGGATCAGAAATTTGTTGCAAGGATAAAATAATTACACTGTACTTTATATCTTCTGGGAGTCCAACAACATTGCAGATACCCTCTTCAAATGTGGCATCAAGGATCCGTCAGGTTTCATATATATATCACCACCATTATAGATGGTGTCCAATTGGTTGAAGAAAGTGTGGAAATGCCTTAGCTTATATTGTTGTCCCCTTTTTAGTTATCTTTCGGCTTTAGTTTATGTGCAGAAGTTTTTGAGCAGGTTTTAAAACTCACTGGGGTTGATTATAAACTTTTTTCTTTTTCAGACAAAATGAAAATAGTAGGCTTCTCATTATAGATGATAATTCTGTTTTTTCTGTGTATGTCCACAAAATGATGGATGATGCACAAAAGGCTTGTGAATGATGTAACTGGGTTTTTTTTTTAACAAAATCCAGTTTCTTTTCTTAAAAAAGAAAAAGGCCTAAAAATAAATTTGAATTTTCTAAACGTTAGGTAATTCAATTGAACAAGATCAATCCTCATGTTGCTTGAAAAATAAGTAACCATTCCTTCTATGTGAAAGATACCTTCGAGATCTTTGTGAAATTCTAAATTCGTGAAATTGATAGCTAGAGGTTTTAAAGTAATACCTTTCTTGTGACAGTGGCATCTGTTGGCCCAGGTTCAAAAATCGAGCATGTGTGATCTTGTGGTAACGAGTTTGTTGGACTCTTTCTGAGGTGTGGATTGTTGAGGCTGCAAACATGCTAATGCGGAGGTGTTGTTAATGGTAGTGCCTATATTTATGTTGTTATTGTTGATTAGGTGCAAGTTTCAAGTGCCTTTGAGGGAATTCAGAGATGATTGATGTTGTTATTTTTAGTTGCATCCGAGAATGGAAGGAGAAGAGCATGGACCAATTTTGGGTCTTGATGATGAGTCATATCATCATATGGCTTCCCCTTGAAACTTTTGAGATCCCCAGGCATGTACTTGACGATTGTCTTAATCTCGGGGTTGTTTTTGCCTTATATTTCCACTAACAAAGGTCGTAGGGAGTTGGGATGGGATCTTCGAACATATTTTCTCATTGAAAACGTCGCTTTCACCTAAGCGGTGATAGATTGTCTTGGAGCACATCTTGTGGGGCTACTTTTGAAGCGTTCCATTTCCATCGTGCTAGATAAATCAATAATACTATAAATGTAACCAATCTTGATGCGACAAAAAGACCCACACATTGTCAATCTAGATTTGGCTGAATTCTAACTGTATATATCCACTGCAATCCTCGTGATAATATGGCAACCATTTTTTCGTGAGAATTGGAGTGTGCCATTGTCTTTTAAATCGAGTATTACATTAGAAATATTCTCTGCCAATTTCTCATGTGTACGACTAAACGTGTGCATAGAACTCGTCAATCTAAATGTGAGTACATAAAAAATGAAGAAAAAAAATGGACTGAAGATCATGAATATTTAGTTTGTTGGATGTTTGAGTGCTTTTAACTTAAATCAAATCACTTACAAATGCCCATTTTTGTGTGGTGAACATTTTTCTACCAAAGGTGAGCATACTGCAATTGTTTGCTACTAGGGATTCCATGTATGGACGTTCATCTATGATGGCATGTACCTTACCACTACATAAGTCATCTTCATTGTTTAAAGGTTTTGTTCTTCAATAACTAACTGGTGTCTTAACTAAAGTCGACATAATTTAATGGTAGGTGTGTGCCCTCCACCTCCAACTTTATTCATGAATGACTTTGATTTCAAGCAATCTATAACCACTTGCATGTAGATGAAAATTCTTTAGGTTAGACAATATTTAATAAATAATTTCAACAAATATATAGAAAAATAATTATAGAAGGAGAGTTTAGTTTAACCTTGCATGGTTCGTCAATGTCTAGCAAGGGTAAATTTAATAACCCAATGTTGCTTAGAATATAAGAATTAACTCACATCAACTTCGGTGTGAAACGGGATGGTGGAAGAGACCTAAAGAAGCTTGGGAAGAAAGGGTATGTACTTTTTGTACTTCTGGGGCAGTGGAATCAGAAAAACAATTCATTTTGGAATGTGACGCTTTCAGAGACATCAGGGACAGTTACTGTGGTATGTTAGCATCAATTCCATGGCATTGTCTTTTCAGTGATGGAACTGTTAGAAGGTTGGGTCAGCTCATCATCAATTTGAGTAAGAAAAGGATTAAATTGCAGAAGGAAAAAAACAAGGAAGTTGGTGGTCCCATAGACTATTTTTAGTCTCGTGGACATTAAAATATCATTCATTCTCAACCTTGTAGGTTTTAACCCTGTAAAGAAATTATCTCAAACGAATTCTTAAAACATAAAAAATATACAATGGTGAGAATATAAAACAAATATACACAGATAAATATATACAAATATTTTCGCCTAGATCTCAAAACCGAGACTACCATATTGATTTTTCTTATTTTTCTTTCAATGTTATAGTACATATATATACATGTCAAAGCATTCATAAACCTCAATCCATTAACCTTGGATTAAAATATAATTGTAGTTCCCTTGACATCCGCCCACCATCTTTGAGTTTTCCCCATCTTTGAGTCTGCATTAAAAAAAAATCTCAGAATGATGCCCAAACCAACCCTAATAAACTTAACCCCTCTTTGATAATATACTATTATATATAAAAAAAGATACATGTGAAAACCAAGCCATGTACACAAATTTTTCCCAAATATATCTCATAGCTCCATTCAATTCATTTTGTTTGAGTTCTTAGTTCATTTCAAGAAAGAATGTGTTTTTTTTCTCATAGCTCTTATCAACTTTGAAGTATTCTATCAATTGTGCGAAGGACCCTTCTTGGAACCCTACACTGCTGATGTTCTTAAGGGTTGGTTCCAAACGCGGGGTTGTTAGAATAGCCGATAAATTCGTTGTACAACACAAGTACAGAGTTCACGTAACAAAAAGTCATGCTATAACCACTGTGTGCCCCATTACAGTCTTAATATCATCTGTTGATCCCAATTCAGTCGTATTTGGACCATAAACTTTCATTAGTTTACACATCCGTAGCGCACACAATTAAAAAAAGGTTCAATCATATCACTGGAGTTGTAGAAACATAGAAAGAGAGGATTTTACTCTACTTTGTGAACAAAGTAAAAAAAAAATATTTATAAGCTAATCTATTTAATTTTTATATAATATTTATTTTATAAGTGTAATTTTTAGTGAAACTTTTTGGAAGTTTTCTGGTGGATTTTTCCACTCTAATTTCTTTAAAATCTGATAGGAATTTATTGAAATCACAAGCTTAATGATAATCTCTACACAATAGAAGTGCATCACAAACTTGATGGTAACCCCTGCACAATTGAAGTGCCCTAAAATTTTTTCAAGATGTTGAATCTCTATATACATAATCAAAAAACCAATTTAAATAACACATATGAAAATTTCCTTAAACACTAAAAAGTCGACAACTCTGTTATATAATCATAGAGAGTATTTTTACTATCCATTATCTTTGAGTGAAATTTCTTTAGTGCTTAACATAAAATTTCCGTGTGACATTTAAAAAAATTATTCATGTTTATCATAAATAAAAAGTTTCAGTATGAGAGTTATTAAAGCTGAGGAAAAATGGAGAGGCCATGCAGTGCCTTAGGGTTTGATTCTTCAGCAAATTTTCGACAGACGACGTCGCTGGACATGAGATCGTGCCATACAGTGGAGGTGGGAAAAGGAATGAGGAAGAAGAGCCCATCTTACACCACGACGATGGATGACGGACGGTGGATCTGTTTACTGAGGATCATTCGACTCCCTGCTATAGAACTCATATGGCCTTCACGAACGTGCCAAGGCACAGACCCGCGATATCTTTCAATGACTGGGTTCGAGGCGTGACTGCGGGCATGGAACATAGACTAAGCATGAGCTCCAAAAATTGATTTACCGGCAGGGGTCTGGCAAGCTCGGGGACCTTGTGGCAAGTATACCCAACCGGGTTTGCGTCTGAATATCATTCTCCTTCTCAAACTTGATAGAAAATATGAAATAATGCAACGAGAACAGGTTGGGCATCTCTGCAAATGCTCAATGTCTGTTTTTCGAAAATAATAGGTTTCAGGATCCTTGCCAAATGAATGACTACTGCATCTTGAGGAACTCCACCATTATTTTGACCCTCGGGCTATGTGGAGGAGCTCTGAGTTCCAAAATCTTCAGTATGCCTCTTTTAAGGATGTAATGTAAGGGAAGGCTTTCAACATAGCATATCAGCTTCAATACATTCGAGGACCCTCCATTATAGAATAAATGGAACAAGCACCAATTATGGAGGTTGATCTTCCAGAAGTAAATTCACTTTTTTTTAATTTTTAATCCAAGGTTGTAATATGTAGGTTCAATGGTTTTTGATCTAGATTTGAAGTTTTACATTAATGGTTCTTTATGACATCTATTTATGTTAGAAATGCTTTTTATTGTCCAATTTGATACACTGAAAGATCTCAAGGATGTCTTGAACAATAGGCCTTGGTTTTGGGGAAGAGCTAAGCTCTTCATCACCCCATGGTTCCCATATTTTGATGCCACAAATATGATGGTCACAACAATGTAGACTTGGGTGAGCTATCGAATATCCCCCTCCCTTCTTAGCACCACAAGGTCCTAAAGGAAATTGGTAACACCCTTGGAAAATTCAAAAAGACTGACCTTAAAAGAGCTAAGAAAGGTCTATTTACCTATGCCAAAATCTGTCTATAGATAGGCCTTAGCAGAGGTCAATCTAGCCACATTCAACTCAAACATAAAAACTTTCAATGGACCCAAGTATGAGATTATGAGAACGTGACATTTATATGTTCATTATACTTCCAATCAGGGCACTTACACAACACATTCCCACATGCTAAAAAAGATTCCAAAAAAGAAAAAAAGGTGAGTCCATAAACCAAAAAGATGGAAACCCTCTAATCCTAACCTCTCAAAATAAAAATAAAAAGAAACCATGGAGAACCAACCAAACCAAGCAATAGTGGATACATAGGTCCAGGGTTGTACCATATCCCACATGCATAATGACATGAACCACATGAGACCCAAGCATCAAAGCAACAGGTGATGAACTAGCAAAGCAATGGTTACAGTTGGTGGTTACAGTTGGAGCAATGGTTACAGTTGGTTTGAACTCTACGGGATGGAAGAAAGTGCAAAATAAAAAGGAAAGAAAAAGAAGTTACTGATTATTATCACACTTCATTTCAGAGTTTCTTATGTATCTTTTTTTCATTTATTTTTTCAGCTCATAAGTTGAGAGGCTTATCTTCCAAGATTCTTTTTAGCATATATGACATGTAATTTTGTTCCTTGTTTCACGATGAATAAAATTACAAGGCTTTTCCCTTTTGAAAATAAATAAAATATTTCAATGTCCACTTTAAGTAAAATAATTCAATATCAAGATTTGTATTGTTAAAAAAGTTTGTATCGTGAAAAATTTAGTCTCTCTTAATACATGATAAATTTGAAGTCAAAATGAATTAACAGTCCATATCCTTAAATTATCTTTTCCTTAACTTACAAATTATGTGTAACTTCATACCTTGTTATTAAAAGTATTACTTGAAAGTTCACAATGCAAGAAAAATGATCAAGATAGTCTTTAATAATAAGTCACTTAAAATTCACCGGGATCCGGTGAGATGGAAGGCTATAAGAAAGTTGTAACCACACGTAATAGGCGAGGGTGATGTGTCGCCTGCCCTGACATCACTGCACAACATGGGCGCAATCGAGGTTTTAAGGTTTTAATAGATCTAGTGGAGAGTACACGCCATGATTTTAGGCTGTAAGGGAATTATGTAGTTCACGCAGTGGAAAATATTGCAAGCAATGGATTTGGGGTATGCACCATCACACCGTTTGGGAGTATTCATTGCACACAAATTGGTTGTTCCTCTACAATCGTTGTTGCTCTGCTGGCCTCCATTGTTCTCATTTTCCATGAGTGAACAATGTTGGAATTTATATCTCCATTGCGTGCATTAATTGCGGTTCTTATGAGCTATGATCCTCATATTGTTTAGAGGTCCATGCCACAAAGTTTAGTTTGGTTCATTGATTTGTTCACTTGGGGTCGAATTGATGGTTTAATCGTGTGTGAGGGTACACCGTGGTAGCAACAATTGTGAGGAGATGGGTGGAGGTCAGGTTTGTGCTAGAGCGGAGACATCTACATGCTTATTCAAAGAGAAACTTCTTATAAAAATTTAGGAGGAACTCAAAGAATTTGAAGTTGATGACACCATGGAGATGGGTTTTCTTTCTTATTCTAAAGTTATAATGAATATCACTATGTGGGTGCTTGATTCTAGACATACCAGGGGTAGGAAAAACCAATATTTTCTCACAATGGACCTTTTCTGGAGAATGAAAATGTTGATGGGAAGGGTTATCATGGAGAGGAATGAGGCTAAAAAAGAGGTCTTGTTGATGTTAGATAAGGTGGCGCTCCATCAATAAGACATGGGGGCTCACCTCAAGTGCATTGAAGGTTAGCTAGTTATTGCTCTAGGCCAAAGAGGTAGTAGATAAGGGCAACCCACCCCATTGAGGTGGATGTCTCTACATCTCCTTAATTTTATAATGATTTTGGATGTGTAGTCCCTTTGTATAAATGGTCATGTTAGGCTATGTTTGACTAGTTTTTTTAGAATTTTTTATATGCACTCTAAAGCTTTGTCTATGCACCTTTCATGGTGCCTCATGAAACACTTTGAACTTTATTAGCTTTTGGTTTGCTAGGTTTATCTCAGTGTTTATTTTTGGACTATTAACCTATATTTTGCCAATTCTCTAATTTTCCAAAATGATAAAACATTAGCAAATAAATCTAAATAATTTTATAGCAATTACTATTATACTTAATGAAATATTTTTTTTAAATCACTAAAAATTATTATAAATATTATTAATTCACATAATTACTTATTATTTAAGATTTTATTTAATATCACTAATCATATTGATTAACTTAAAAATAATCTGAACATAACTACCCAAATATTTTAATAAAAATTTTAGCCCCATTAGATTTACATGAGTTTAAAATAAAATAAAAAAATTGTAAGTTTGGTAGTACCTTTCAATTTTTCACTTTGTTCACTTTTTTTTACTCTGTTTTCATAACATGTCTAGATACATCACCCCACAGACATTTACGTTCATTTAAATTATTATAATTATTATGAGTTTAAAAAAACATATTTACATTTATTTAAATTATTATAATTATTATTAATTTGCATAATTATTTACTATTTAAGATTTTATTTAATATCATTATTGATTAACTTAATTTTTAGGTTAAATCTCCAAAAAATCTAATAGTTAGACAATCTTTTTGTATAATCCCCTTTTGATTTGATGTGTTATTTGTTTTTAAAATTAAAATATTATTGCTAATTTTTAATGATTTTTAGAAATACCAAGGTGTATGCATAATGATTTTTTTAAAAACATAAGTCAATCACCAAGTGTGTGTGTGTATTGAGAGAGGGTGTATATTTGAGTCTAGAGGCTCATTCTACAATCTAGTGTAAGAGAGGCTAATTCTACAACCTAGAGTAAGTGGGATGTGTAAGTATGTTTGTGCTTAACTTAGAGTTGACAAGTGTCCTTCTTAAAATAAAAATAAATAAACTCTAAATAGAAAAATAATGTCTACCATAATAAAATAAAATAAAATGAATATGTTATGCATGTAAAGTAATTTCATATAAAGTAATTAGAAGTAAAAAAAAATGTATGAGTAACATGTTTAAACCTTATACCTTTCAAAAATATTTCAACACTAGATTTAAATAAACTATTCCAAAATCTATGTTAACTAGTTTATGTCAATATCAACTTCATATACATAGAAAAAAAATTATGGATCTAGGTCGTTAAGTAAGAGCTCATCTTCTTTAAACATATAGAAATAACAAGCCCAAAATAAATTATTTCTAGTAATGTGAATAATAATAATAAATTAATATAAATGAATAATAATTAATAATAATTATCTTTATTATTTGGAATATGGCTTCTCTAATCCATAATTAAAAAAATAAAAAAATAAAACAACAGTAGTTTGATTGAGAGAAAGAAAATGAAATAATTTATTATATTCAATTAAATTTGATTATTTAATAATTATAATGTATTTTTATTATTATTATTATTATTATTATTATTATATATTACATCAATATTTATTTTTTTAGTTATTATAATTATATCTTTATTATTACTTTAATATTAATTGTTTTATTTTATTTTTTATTTATTTTTTAACTAAGGTTGAAGGAGCGTTTAAAAAAATAAAAATAATTTTAAAAATAAATAGGGGTAAAAATACCAAGGAAATTTAAAAAAAAAAAAAAAAAGACAATGGCGCTAAGGCAAAACAACGACTAAGGATGAAGGGTCGGAATCCACATCTACTAACACTTCAGTCATCTCTATTCAGGTTAACATGTCTTTTCTCAATTTCTAACGCTTCCCTCAACTTGCGATGATGAAAATGGTCAATCTTAGCAATTACCTTAGCTTCTTCGATGCAAATGTGATGCTTCGTCTTTTCTGCGTCTTCTGCTAAGGCAGAGGAGCGTGACCTACCATGTTTAAGGTCTTCCACGTGCTCATGAATACTTTGATTAATGGAACGACTAGTTTCTCTAATGTATGGAGTCCCACAGGAGCAAGGAATAAGGTCAACAAAGTTTACCTTCCCTAGGGCTTACCAGATCTTTAACCGATTTTAGAGAGCTCTGAATAGTACGAAGGGACTTGAATGTGGAAGAAACATTATGTTTCTTGAGGATCCTAGCGATATTATCAGTGGTCCCTTGAATAAATGGGAGGTGAACCCCAAATAACCACTCACTATAATCTTTTTTATTCCTAGGACCTTTTTCCACTTTTTGAAACGCTCTAAGGCCATCAAACTTGCTATAGCTGTTCTTATTGAAAACGCTCAGGAGGTAGAATTTTTCTCCTTCGAAATGTTGATCATCTGAGACTCTTAATGCTCTGGTCGCTAAAGTGTTGAGAACTCCTAGCTTTTGAGTCGAGAAATGATGAGAACTAGCATGAAGATATTGTTCAGTGTGCGTTTTCTTTCTAAAGACCTGATGAGAAAAAGAACCATCATCATTTCCAAAAATAAGAACATCGAGAAAAGGAAAGCTACCATCAACTTCACATTCCATAGTGAACTTTATGGAGTTCAATTGGTTATTCAGATGACTGAAGAAATTTTCCAAATTCTCCTTGCCATGAGGCCATACAACACAAGTGTCATCTCCGAACATTTTCCAAAGCTTGGGTTGAAAGAGGGCTAAGGAAAGGGCCTTAGATTCAAAGTCCTCCATGAAAAGATTAGCCACAATTGGGGAAAGGGGGGAACCCATGGCCACACCACAAATTTTCTCATAGAATTCACCTTCAAAACTAAAGAAGGTCAAGGTGAGACAAATCTCAACCAGATGGGAAGTATCAGGATCGGTTATTTGATTGATGACATCCATAGCCTCATTAATGGGAATACGAGTGTATAATGAAACCACATAAAAACTCACAAGCTTGTCATCAGGATCCAATTTAAAGCCTTTCAACTCACTAATAAAGGAGGATGAGTCTTTGAAATAGGAGCCGGTTCAACCAACAAGAGGTTTAAGCTTATTGGCTAAAAATTTAGCGAGAAGGTAAGTTGGACCCCCAATGGTGTTGATAATGGGGCGAAGGGGGGATCCTTCCTTATGGATCTTTGGAAGACCATAGATTCTAGGAGTGAGAGGGTTACTCTCAATCAGCTTCTTACTAAGGGAGCCTACCGTGCTACTAGATTTTATGGCTAGAGCAACGGCTCTTGAAACTTTTTAAGAGGATTTTTGTCCAGTTTCTTGTAGCTCCCACTATTGGAAAGGTGAAAAAACATCTTTCTACAGTAATCATCTTAAATTATACATTATATTTAACATTTAAATTATACCAGTATAGATCCATCTTAAGCACGGATCTAACCTGAGCTGAGAGGGATCAAATTTCTTCAAGTGCAAACTTCTTTAGCGGGCAAAATACAATGTGTAATTTTTCATTGTTTAAATTATATTTTTGAATGTTTTATCGAATATATAGAGGACCAAACTGTAAAATATTAAGACCACTACAAACATTTTAACCATGAAAACCTATTTTTCATGATATATACACAATTTTCTTAAAACAAAATATAATATATTCATAGTTGACATTAAAATATTTTACAAATTAAAATGGTTTTTTATTATTATTATATTTTAAGGGTTGGTTATTATTAATATATTTTAAGTATACTTAGTATTGAAATATTTTATTGATAACCCATATGGAATATTTTATTTTATATAACATTCATAAAAAGGGCCCAACGCCTTTGAAAATCACATTATCATAAAAAGGGCCCAGCACCTTTCCAACTACCCAGTGTAGTTCATCATGAGGGAAATGTTGAATGTGCTAATCGAAATCAATGCAAAAATGCAACGATCATAACAAATAATTAATGCATGTGAACATTAAGAAAATAAAATGATATTAAATATAAAAATTTAAGTCAAATGAAAAATAGTAATCATAATAGTATAAATGATAAATAAAATAGTAATGATAAAATTAAATTAACAAATAATTAATGCATGTGAACGTTAAGAAAATAAAATGATATTAAATATAAGAATTTAAGTCAAATGAAAAATAGTAATCATAATAGTATTCATTTATACTATTATGATTACTATTTTTCATTTGACTTAAATTCTTATATTTAATATCATTTTATGTTCTTAACGTTCACATGCATTAATTATTTCTTATGATCATTGCATTTTTGCAGTATATATATTCATTGATTTGGATCAGCAATTCAACATTTCCACATGCATTAATTATTTCTTATGATCATTGCATTTTTGTAGTATATATATTCATTGATTTGAATCAGCAATTCAACATTTCCCCGATGATGAAGTACATTGAGTAGTTCGAAACTTGTTGGGTTCTTTTATAAAAAAAATATTTTAATGTTATATATAATAAAATATTCAATATGGTTTATCAATAAAAAAATTCAATACTAAGTATACTTAAAATATATTAATAATAACAAACCATTTTAATTTGTAAAATATTTTAATGTCAACTATGCATATATTATATTTTGTTTTAAAAAAATTGTGTATATATCATGAAAAATAAGTTTTTATGGTTAAAATGTTGGAAGTTGTCTTAATGTTTTACAGTTTGGTCCTCTATATATTCCATATAACATTCAAAAATATAATTTAAACAATGAAAAATTACACATTGTATTTTTCACTCTAAAGAAAATTGCTCGTGAAGAAATTTGATCCCTCTCAGCTCGGCTCAGGTTAAATCTGTGCTTAAGATGGATCTATACTGGTATATTTAAAATGTTAATTGATAATGAGGATAATTATTATTAATTATTATTCATTAATATGAATTTATTATTATTATTCACATTACTTGAAATAATTTATTTTGGGCTTGTAACTTTTAGGTTTTGGCCTATTAATTTATTTCTATATGGTTAAATAAGATGAGCTCTTACTTAACCGGCCTAGATTCATCTTAACTCTCGATCTACCAAGTGCTAAGAGGGATTAAATCCCTTGAGATGTAAACCTCTTTTATTACTCTAGAAACAAAAGATGATTTCAATTTAGGTAGTGTTTTGCCAAAAAGCCAATATCCCATGTAGTCATATTTTTAGTTGTCTTCAATAAAACGATCCATCTTAGTTATGGATATACTAAGGGAGGAAGGATCAAATATTTCAAGATGCAAACCTCATTGCGAATGCAAAACTTGAAAAAAGTTAACACCTAGAGAGATTTAATTGCTCTCGATACTTGTTAAGATGAATCTAAGCTATTTTTTAATAATATTATTTATATTTATATAAATTTTGTTATCTCTATATATAGAAACCTTTTTAAGGCGCTCTCTAGCTTAGTATGGTAGAGATGTTGTAATGTAATATTTAACATCTTGACTAAGTCAAATTACATGAAAATAAATAAATTAAAAACAATTAAATTAAATAACCCATGGTATTGATAACTCATGGTATTCATGTTGAATATAGCCTATTTAAAGGGAGAATTAAACCAACCTAGATCCATATTAAATTTGAATCTACCAAGCACTGAGACGGATCAAATCTCTTAAAATGTAAACCTCTTTTAGAGTGAAAAAGAGATTGGATCCCTCTTGGCCCTTGGTAGATCTCGAGTGAAGATAAATCAATGTTGCTTTTATTAAAATTTTAATAATTATAAATTTAATATGTTTTATAAGTATATTAATATATATTTCTAATATGAATGTATTGTAAATTTTGAACTCTTAGATGTCTATTAATTAAATTTAAATATGAAGTTATGAAATAAAGTGGTTATAAATGTGAATGATTATTTTAATTTATACATTTGGATCTTAATTTATAACTCATTCACATATATATGTTATTAATTAAATTTATTAATTTTTTATGTGGAGAGACGCTCTCTCAAATGTTGCAATGTCATATCCTGTCATGTAAACAAAAACAACTAAAAAGTAAAAATAACCATAAGTTAAAATAAATTATAAAGAGTCAATTTACTATTGCCAGTTCTTGGGCTCCAATTTTCAATAATGCATGGTTTTGTCAATGATATTCTTATGTAAGAAGTTATATATATATATATATATATATATATATATATATATATATATATATATAACCATCCCAAATCCATCTTAACTATGGATTTACCAAGTTTTGAGAGGAATCAATTATCTTGAGGCACAAGCTTCTTTTAGAGTGAAAAAAGAATCGATCTCTCTCGACAATTGGTAGATTCAGAGTTAAGATGGATCTAGACTGTTTATAATTGGTAGATTCAGATTTAAGATAGATCTAGACTGGTTATATGTTTATTGGGCAAAGAGGTGCTCTCTAGCCTAGTATGGAAGAGATGTTGTAATGTAGTGTCTTATCCTGTTATGTAAACATTTTGACTAGGTCAAATTACATAAAATAATAATAATAATAATAATAATAATTAATTAAATTAAATTAATAATTAAAGTAAATTAGTCAATTTACCATTCACAATTTTAGGGTTTCAGCTTTTGACAACCCATAGCTTTGACAATGCTATTCTTATGTAAAGAGATATATATACTTAGAATTAACACTTACAATAGTATTTTTAGTCTCTTGTATTTTACAGTATGACTAAATGATTATGAGTTTTCGACAGTCTGTTGAAAATAACATTCCCTTATTATCATTTTATTTTCAGAAATCTCACTGCCTTCATTATCTTCATTTAACCTATTTCTCACTTTACCCATTATGATTACTCTATTACTCTGAAATTCCATGTTTTGACCTGAATCCCTCATTGTTACCCCTTCCCCTACCCAAAACCCCACTCCCATTGCTAAAAACCCCATATAAACCCTCCTTTTCACTCATTCCCCTCTTTTTCTTCAAAACAATATAAAAATGGTTTTTATATGCTTTTGAAATAAATTTTAAACTCGGGTCCCACTCTAAAAAATAAACCTTGTTTATTTTACCTGACCCCTTTATGTTTAAACCCTCGTTACAAGCCTGATTTCCCCGCTTTAATACTTACCCTGGGCCCCGCCTTATTCTAAACCCTCCGCTCTCATATTGCTTGGCCCCCACCTTCATATTTATGCACCTCCGCTTAAATATATCTCGGGACCCACATTATATTTAAACCCGCCATCACATTTAAAAATCCTCGCCCCACCCTCTAAACCTACCCACGATCCGCTCATCCCCTGACAGTTGTCTGATCGCCACCCTTGTCCGATCGCCACCCTTTGATCTGACGACCCTAACCTCATATCGTGCCCCCAAAAGCCCACCATATAAACACCCTGGGACCTTGCGAAATAAGCGGTATTCATGCTCATCCATTCCGCCATGCATCACTCCCTCCATGTTATCGCATCCCCGCGACATAAACCGCCTCACCGCCTATGCCCCATGCGAAAACCACCAAACCGCTCCTACACCATAAACCTAAAACCATCAACCCATTTAAATGTTTCAAAGTCGTGTCTTGTCGCGATAAGCACTGTGTCTCTATGATGAACCCCCAAACCACCATGTTAACCCCTGCAACGTCTTCAAAAACCCGAAAGGCCCCAGTTAAACGCATAAATGAAGAACCACCATATATGGACTCTATCCACAGACCTCCCAAGACCCCGCAAGCCACCATTGCTCCCCATCTCGCAGGATCTCGTTTTATTAATAAATTGTTTTTATTTTGCAGGTGATCAAAGAACCAAAAAGGGAAATAATCATATTGTGGTTCTAAAGTCCAAAATTATTCAAACTAAGTTCTCTGGGTGACGATCCAAGAGCTCGGTTCATTAAAGGATTAGGAGCGCAATATTAATCTAAATCAGCAATGGATCATGACCATTGATGACCATTCAATCACTCCAAAGACAACAAGGTTTCATCAAAGGACTGGGTAAAGGGTTAAAGGAGTTTTATAGTGGCTGGGCAGAGATAACAACAAATAAAACATAGTCAGAGAAACAGAGGGAGGGCAATCAACAAAAGATCAAAAATGAAATAGTCAAAGGATTAAACAAAGGTTAAAATAATAAAATATTAGTCAAAAGGGTAAAGATGAAAAGACAGAGTGAAGACAAAAAGCAAATAAGAAAGGTTAAAGAAGAGATTTCGATGACAAAAAAGGCAGTAAAGGATTAAGGAAAAGACAAGTCCAAGTTAAGAGACAAATTAAAGATTAAGGAAAAATCAAAAGCAAATCAATGAGGAAGATAGATCCGAATGACAAGTCCAAACAAACTTTACTTCTTCCAAACCTCATTTGGCCACCTACAGCCTAATTTTTCTAAAGGCAGCTACCTCAGTAAATGTTTTCAGTAAAAGATGTTTTTAGCAGCTTAGAAGTTATTGTAAAAGTTAAATTTAAAGCGAAATAGTCAAAAATATCTTAAAGTTAGCTTAGCAGTTAATTTGAGAGTTATTATTACAGCGAGTTAGTCAGTGATATTTTTCCTTGGGCCTTGCATGGTCTCAAAGGTCAAGATTACATTTACTTTGTAATAAGTGCAGTTTGAAGCCCTAGAATAGGATCACCTCCCCATCTGCAGATAAATATTGCATGTATTGTTCATTATTATTGTTGGTTGGTTGGTTGTTGGTTTCATTGCTAGGATGGATTTAGATCAGACTCTGAGTTGCAAAGATCATTGCATTAGATCATTGTAACTGTTTTGGACATCAATAATACAAGCACGTTCATAGGATTCTTGAGCTATGTTAATGGTGATGTTATCCCTCTTTTTCATCGTTTCTCCTTTGCTTTCCATGTTATACATCAATTTCTCTGATAATAGAACAGAAATTTTAGGTTGAGATATGTTGTTTTGGCACCTTAACTCTCTCTGCTTCTTTTATCCTAATGTTTTCTTCTGCAAGGTCTGATTAAAGAATTTAGGGGTGTCCTGCTCTTTAGTTCCACTTAGCTTGTTCCCTTTAGGTTTACTTAGTAGAGTCTAGCCAAAGAATTCAGGGGTGCCCTGCTCTTTGGTTCTTCTTAAATTATTATCTTAAAAGGCCTTCTTTGAATTTTACTTAAAGAATTCATGGGTGTCCTGCTCTTTAGTTTTACTGAACTATTATCTTGAATGTTTTCTTTGTCTGAAGGTAGTAAATAAAGAATTCAGGGGTGTCCTATGCTTTAGTATTACTAGATTGTTGTCTTAAGATTTTCTTAGTAAAGTTTAATTAAAGAATTCAGCGGTGTCCTGCTCTTTAGTTCCTCTTAAACAGTTATCTCAAAGGCTTTTCTTGTTGAATTATAGTTAAAGGATTCTTAATTTCCCTTTAGTTTTACTAAATTCACAGCTTGTTGTCATTTCATATTTCATCTAAAATAAAAATATCCATCTGATATAGTTAGCTTGCCCTATGAAAACCCTTGCAAATTTGATGTACAATTAAAACCTTTTATGACTCCATAGGGCCAATGGATTAATGCTTCTCACATTATATCTATTCAACTGAAACAATCAACCAACAATTAATCAAAACAAAACAAACAACCCCAGAACTTCATAACTAGCCTAAAATCAGAAAACATAAGCATAAAGATAAATCAGTAAATCATAAACATAGAGAGAGCCCTCTCTGAGCCCAGGAAGGCTAGGTCCTTGGACTCAAAATTGGTTTGATTTGGTTCTCTGCAACTTGTTTTTTCCAATTGCAAATTACAGGGAGCCTACATAGTGGCGACCATACTGGGGAACCTGAGTTATTAAAACAGCTTAATATTTCCTCAAGAACTCAGAAAACCCCACTCAAATTTAGATGACTCAAGTGTTAGCCAAGACTGGTATATGGTTGTTGATGGTGGACAACAGCCAGCCTCAAGACAGTTAAAATCATCCACCTGGTGACTCCACTGGTTTTCAGTAGGCCTACTAACTCCACTGGTTCTCTGCAAACTTCACTGGGAAATTATTGAGAAATCCTGATATCATCAAAACTCAAATAGAACCCAGTCAAAATACTTTGTGGATAAATTATTTCTTTCACATATTGGTTTGTTTTTCAAACTATTATAAGAACTTTCAAACCTCTCTGAACCTTGGGTCCAAGTCCTGGCTTCTAGAAGAATCTATACCAGATCTCATCCCGACCCAAACCCTCCTGTAATAGTTGACAATCCAGAGCACATCCTAAGGAAATCTCCTAGATCTAAAAATCCAACTGTTAGCAGACCTATTCACAAAGAAAGTTCCTTACGTGAAAACATTAAAGACTTGAAAAGTATCCTACCTGGCTCACCCCTGGAAAAAAGCTTATCTAGGACTCGATCTAGAGTTGGATAACCCACATAATTTTAGACCCATCCATCTTACAGCAGAATCCTGTTGTACTAATTTCAACCCCCATTCATACACCCATTGTTCACCTTCCTCCATTTAACCCTACACCTCCTTTTTTCAACCCTCCACTTGTTAACCCTCCTATGTTTCCCCAACCACCATCCATGGCAACCTGGTATGCCCCGTTATTCCTACCATTGCCTTTAGCATTTCTACCACATGACTATCAGTCCAAAATTCCTCTATTTGATGCAAGTAGTGCTACAACTTGTCAACAACATGTGGATAGAATGGATGACTATTTTGACAGACTAGAAATAGATGATGAAACTGTTAAAATAAGAATGTTTTCTCAAAGCTTAGGGGGAGAATCAAGAAAATGGTTTAAAGGCCTAACCCCTAATACTATACATCACCTCCCTACTTTTCATCAACTATTATTAAATAAATGGGAAGTCAAGAATAACCCTCTCCAAATTTTATCAGAATATGAAAACATTAAGAGAAACGTTGGAGAGGGTGTCCAAGAGTATTGCACTAGGTTCAAATGTGTATACAATGCCCTCCCTCCTCACATGAAGCCTCCACAAGGTCTAGCCGTAATGAAATTTCCAGATGGTTTTGACCCAAAAATGGCTTATCAGCTAAGAGAAAGAGACCCTCTTACATTAGAAGATATGCAGAGGGGTGCAGTAAGTGTAGAGGAAAATTTGATTGCCAAAAGAGCTAGAATGAGGAATGAGAAAAGAGTCACATATAGGGAAGAGGCCATACCCTAAACATCTGATACTAAGATTGATAACTAAGTTAGAACCATGGAAAGGATGACGGGGAGAATAAATCTGAATGAGAGAGATTTCTCTAGAGAAAACCAAACAATTCCTCAGAATAGAAACCAAAACCAAAACCAAAACTTTAGGAGAAACCCCCCTCAAATAAGACAGAGAGAATAGAGGGAGCCTGACCAGCAAATCAGGCTTCCTTTCTAAGAAAACTATGCTAATGAGGATGAGGGAGTGATTGAAGAACCAGAACAAAGTCAAATCAATCTAATGGGAGTTAATAATGAGGAAATTGTTTTCCTCACTAAGGAAGAACAAGGCACATTTGCCCCAAATGAAGAAAAATTCCTAAAATCCGAAGACTATAAACAAGGCTTCGAAAATGCCATCATGGAAGTACATAGGCAATATGAACTCAGAAGAAAGAAAACCCAAGATACTCCCAAGGGAAAGAACCCTAAAATTTCTGCTAGAAAGACCCCTGAAACTAATCTTAACAAAACAGCAGAAACTTCAAAAACAATGGTTAAAAGTTTTGATAAAAATAAAAACAAAAACAATCTAGAAATCAGCACTAGTAAGTCAACTAGTAGCCCTAACAAAACTGATTTAACTGAGATCCCCAATGCAAATCAGCAATCTGAAATTGCTGCAAAAACAGTGTCTGATAAAACTAATTTAAATTTGCCAAAAACACAGACACCATTCAGTATTGAGAATGAAATTTCCAAGATAAAAATCTCCATGCCTTTTACTGAATTAGTTGGCCAAGATGTATATAGATCCTAAGTTTTGAAAGCTTTAAACATAGGAGAAAATGTTGATTCTGTAAATTTAAATGATGACAAATCTGAACTTTTGTTTGGTCCGGAAGTAGAAGGTAAATTTCAAGAGGGAGGTTTTCCCCCATTTTACGTCAGTTTGAATATTCATGATAAAATTCTTCACAATGCCATGTTAGATTCAGGAGCTTCTCATAACCTCATGCCAAAGGTAGTTATGGAGATACTTGGCCTCGAGATAACTAGACCATATAAATACTTTTACTCTTTTGACTCCAGTAGAGTAAAATGTCTAGGCCTAATCAAAGATCTCTATGTTAATCTAGCACAAATACCAGCCAAAAGCCTAGTAATGGATATTGTAGTGGTTTACATTCCTCCTAAATATGGCATGATTCTATCACGCTCATGGGGAGCTAAACTGCAAGGCACTCTCCAAATGGATATGACCTATGCTACCATACCAGTCTTTAGTCAACCAAGAAGATTATATAGGGAGACTCATATGAAATACATGGTCAGCAGTCAAGAAAATCCTAATAACTCCCCTCTCTATTCTGTCCACACATATCTTGATTCATTTATCCTTTACAATGATGAAAACATTAATGAACAAGTAGAAACTGATGAAAAATTAGTGGAAGAAGAAGAAGAAAAAGAGGAAGAACAATCAGACCAAATAGATAAAGAACAACATAATGGCAAACATAAGTCTAAAACTAAACCTCTGTGGAGCATGATCTTTGATGGTTCTTGTGGTAAAACTAGATCAGGAGCGGGTGTTTGGGTACACAACACTGAGAACAATCACGCAAAGAGTCATTCATATAAACTGAAATTTCAATGTACAAATAACATAGCAGAATATGAGGCACTCCTTCTAGGGCTACAATTACTGAAGAAATTAGGGTCCAAAAGGATCTCTATCCATGGGGATTCTGAGCTAGTCATTAGGCAGATTAAGGGAGAATATTCAACTAAACATTATAGATTAAGAGCATATAGGAACGATGCCCTTGACCTCCTAAAAACATTCAAAAAATATGATCTTGCCTCCATTCTAAGAAAACAAAATGTCATTGCCAATGGACTAGCATTTGCAGCCAGTACTTGTCAAAAACCTCATCATAACAAACAATACACAGTATAAGTCAAATACAGACTAGAAGTCCCTGATAATATAAAATATTGGCAAGTTTTTTAAGGTGACAAATAGATTGAAGATTTCCTGCAGTCCAGAAATTAGTTTGAAATGCCAAATTTAGACTGAGATCATGAAGAAGACTGCTCTGATGAAGAAAAAATATACAAAAAAGAGCCCCCTTATGATGCTGATATCAATATGTTAGCAAAAGAACACCCACATAAGACTGAAATGTGTGCGGATCCAGAAAAAGAAGACTTTGAAGTGTTGCAATGCAAAGATAATAACTTGCCAAAGGGACTTGTCCCTCTAGAAGAACTTTTTTATTTCAATGATGTTGCTAAGAAGCCAAAGATGGAACCCACCGAAGCAAATGTAGAAGAATGCAATATAGGCAGTGAGCAAGAACCCAAAAATGATAAAACTGTCAAAAACACAACCAGCACATATAAAACAGAAATATATTGAGTTATTCAAAGAATTTACTGATGTGTTTGCCTGGAGCTATGAAGATTTAAAATCCTATGATATTGATATCATCCAGCACGAGATTCCTCCAAAAGAAATCAAGAAGCCCTTTAAACAGAAACTGCGCAGAATAAACCCTGTTCAAATGCCACTAGTTGAGAAAGAAATAAAGAAAATGTATGGTGCTGGAATAATAGTCCCACTCAGATACTCAAAATGGGTTTCAAATCTTGTATCTGTGAGGAAGAAGACGGGAGAAATTAGGGTCTGCATAGACTTCAGAAATTTAAACAAAGCATCCCTGAAGGAAAACTACTCTTTACCAAAAATGGATCACATACTGCAAAGGGTAGTAGGCTCCAAAAGGATATCTTTTCTTGATGGATTTTCAGGGTACAATCAGGTGCTGGTACATCCATATGATCAACACAAGATAGCTTTCACCACACCTTGGGTCACCTTCATGTATGTTAAAATTCATTTTGGGTTAATGAATGATGGAGCTACTTTCCAAAGAGAAATGGATATTGCTTTCTTAGAAGAAATAGGTTACTTCATTGTGATATATCTTGATGACATCACAGTCTATTCCAAAACTGATAAAGATCATCTAGCCCATTTGAGAAAGGTCTTTGAGAAATGCAGAAAGTACGGTCCATCTTTGAATCCCAAGAAAACTCTGTTTGGCCTTCAAGAAGGAAAGCTTCTAGGCCACATCATATCTGAAGAAGGGATTAAGATAGACCCAAAAAGGATTGAAGGAATATTGCAAACCATTCACCCAAGAAACATCAAAGAGTTTCAATCATTCATTGGAAAGATAAATTTCTTAAGAAGGTTCATACCAAACCTTGTAGAACTCATAAGAAACATTACTAACATGTTGAAAAGAGAATCAGGAGTCAAATGGGCCAAAGAAGCAAAGAAATCCTTCGACTTAGTGAAGCAAGCACTTACACAAACACTTATTCTGACTAGCCCTGATTTCACCAAAGGTTTCTTCATTTTCTGCTTTGCATCAGAACACACAGTTGTTGCTATCTTACTACAGAAAAACATAATGTGACAAGAGCAGCCCATAGCTTTCTTTAGCCAATCATTGATAAATGCACCTATGAAATATAATATAATGGAAAAACATACTTTTTCCTTAATCAAAGCCCTAAAATATTTCAGATACTACATTTTGCACTCACACATCATTGCATTTGTACCTCATACAGTGGTTAAAGACATACTTACACAAGATCCTGATGGAAAAAGAGGCAAGTGGATTGTTGTCATTTTGGAGTATGATTTGGAAATCAAGCCCACCAAGCTAATCAAAGGACAAGGGTTGGCTAAACTCATGGCTGAAACAAATTTTCAAGCACTGGACATAAATATGATTCACTCATTGGATGAACAAGAGGAGTTGGCAACTCCACCTATTGAGGAAGCATTTATGAGCTCACCTTGGTATGCTGATATATTATATGTGTTTTTTAATCTAAATTTTCCTCCTGGTTTGTCCAAAACAAAAGCCAGATTCTTGAAACTAAAGGCTGTAAATTTCTGCATTTTTGAAAGGATTCTATATTGGAAAAATTATGGTGGTGTATTTCTTAAATGTTTGTCTGAGGAGGATGCAGATAGGATCATGCAAGAATTTCATGAAGGAGAATGTGGAGGTCACCTCCACTGGAAAACCACTATCAATAAAATCCTTAGATTTGGTTTCTATTGGCCTACCCTCTTCCAAGACATCCACAAAATGGTAATTGCCTGTCATAAATGCCAAATCTTTGAGGGAAAAAGAAACTATTTCCGTTGCCTTTACAGTCAATCTTTTTTTAAGCTCATTTTCAACAGTGGGGTCTAGATTTCATTGGATAAATCCACCCTTCTCCTCTACCCAGCATAAGTGGATCCTCATTGCAACTGACTATTTTACAAAGTGGATAGAAGCCATTCCTTCCAGAACTACCACAGACTCAGTAATTATCAGATTTCTTGAGAAAAATATCCTATCTAGATTTGGTTGTCCTAGGAAAATCATTACTGACAATGTTGTTGCCTTTAAATCCAAGAAAATGGTGGATTTTTGCCACAGATATCACATTAATTTGGGACGTTCTACAGCTTATTACCCTCAAGGTAATGGGTTGGTTGAATCCTCAAACAAGAGTTTGCTAAACATCATTAAAAAGTTGCTGGAGGAAAATAAAAAGTCATGACACAGCAAATTGGTACATGCACAATGGGCAGACAGGTTAACAAATAAGAAGTCAATTGATATGTCTCCCTATCAACTTGTCTATGGAACAAAGATAGTCTTCCCAACAACCTTGGGGGTGCCAGTAATGAAGCTTATTCAAGAGGTGCAGTCTGAAGAGAATGATATGCAGAGAAGAATAAATCAAACCATTTAGCTGTAGCAAACCAGAGAAGGAGTATACAACATGACATAGTTGGTACAAGAAAATATGAAGAGAATTTTTTACAAAAGGACCAAGGCAAATGATTTCGGCATTGGAGACAAAGTGTTGAAGTGGGATTCAAGAAGAGAGGACAAAGGCAAGCATGGAAAGTTTGATAACCTTTGGAAAGGCCCATACATCATTCATTCTACAAGAGGTAATAATGCATTTTTCCTACAAGAGATGGATGGAACAGAATTGTTTGGAGGTCCTGTCAATGGCAGGATGCTCAGCATTATTTTAGTTGAGAAATCTCAATTTAAAGTTTTCTTCATTGTATATAACATTTCTTAAACAAAAAATCCTAGGAAAAATTGATACAAAAAGAAAGAAAGAAGGAAGAAAAGAGGGCAGATGAAAAGAAAAAGGTAAGCCCCATACCAAAAAACAAATATTTCTAAAAGTGTGCAAGCCAAAATGCCACTACTTTTGAAAAAGTCTTGTTCAATCATACAGCCTAAACATGATTATTTGAATTTTGAATTTTTGCTGATAAGTTAGAAAATGAACATTTTCCAAACTGTTTAAACTTGGCTTATCAGTAGGAGATAGAAAATGAAATTGGTTACAAAGTCTAAATCTGAACCAAAAAGAAAAGTAAGGGATGAGTGATAAATGAAAGATTCAAAACCAAAGCCCTTAGTTTAGTTTTACTTTTTGCAAAATAATATTTTGTACAGCTTGTCTAAAAATGTCACAATTCATGATGATCAAACTGTTTAATCTTGATTCACTAATGCTTTAAATTTCATGTTGATAGGTAGTGAATAAAAATCTGTCAAACTGTTTAATATTGGCAGATAAGTAGTTAGGTAGAGAATAAAAGAGCTCATTAGTCTAATCTGAGCCTTTGGAAGTTATAAGGGTAGAAAATAGATAGTTTGTTTTCAAAAGAAAAATGATGTCAAGGTTTTCAAGTCTAAATGCACCTCCAAAATGAAGAAAAAATGCTAGAATAGGTGATGGGTATGCAGAAGTAAGTTGTAGCAAACATGGTTTTCAATTTTTGAAGGTCACAGTCACAAAACGTTGCAGCAGATCAACAAAAACAGGATAAAAATCAGCCAAATACAAACATGCTATTGATCTACGAAATCCACAGATCTGAGGTTCTTGACACCTCCTAAAGGAGCTGCCCTCCCTAGCTGGAGCCATTGTTAGTCTCCTGTATTCTACGATATGACTAAATGATTATGGATTTTCTACATTCTGCTGAAAACAACATTCCCTGATTATCATTTTATTTTCAGAAATCTCACTACCTTCATTATCTTCATTTAACCTATTTCTCACTTTACCCATTCTGATTACTCTCTTACTCTGAAATTCCATGTTTTGACCTGAATCCCTCATTTTTACCCATTCCCCTATCCAAAACCCCACTCCCATTGCTAAAAACCCCATATAAACCCTCATTTTCACTCATTCCCCTCTTTTTCTTCAAAACAATATAAAAAGGGTTTTTATATGGTTTTGAAATAAATTTTAAACTCGGGTCCCACTCTAAAAAATAAACCTTGTTTATTTTACCCAACCCCTTCATGTTTAAACCCTCGTTACAACCGTGATTCCCCGCTTTAATACTTACCTCAGGCCCCACCTTATTCTAAACCCTCCGCTCTCATATGGCTTGGCCCCCACCTTCATATTTAAACGCCTCCTCTTAAATATATCCCGGGCCCCAAATTATATTTAAACCCTCCATCGCATTTAAAAATTCTGGCCCCACCCTTTAAACCTACTCGCAATCCGCTCATCCCCCGACAGCCGTCCAATCTCCACCCTTTGATCTAGCGGCCCTAACCTCATATCACGCCCCCAAAAGCCCACCATTTAAACACCCCGGGACCTTGCGAAATGGGCGATATTCACGCCCGTCCTTTCCGCCACGCATCACTCCCTCCATGTTATCGCATCGCATCCCCGTGACATAAACTGCATCACCGCCCACGCCCCATGCGAAAACCACCAAACCGCTCCCGCGCCATAAACTCGAAACCATCAACCCATTTGAATGTTTTAAAGATGTGTCATGTCGCGATAAGCCCTATGTCTCTGCAATGAACCCCTGAACCACCATGTTAACCCCTACAACGTCTTGGAAAACCCGAAAGGCCCCAGCTAAACGCAAAAATGAAGAACCACCATATCTGGACTTTGTCCACAGACCCCGCAAGCCACCATTTCTCCCCATCCCGCAGGATCTCGTTTTATTAATAATTCGTTTTTATTTTGCAGGTGATCAAAGAACTAGAAAGGGAAATAATCATATTGTGGTTCTAAAGTCCAAAACTTATTCGAACTAAGTTCTCTAGGTGACGATCCAAAAGCTTGGTTCATTAAAGGATTAGGAGCACAAGATTAATTTGAATCAGCAATGGATCATGACCATTGATGATCATTAAATCTCTCCAAAGACAACAAGGTTTCATCAAAGTACTAGGTAAAAGGTTAAAGGAGTTTTACAATGGCTGCGTAGAGATAAAGACAAATAAAACATAGTCAGAGAAACAGAGGGAGGGAAATCAAAGAAAGATAAAAAATGAAACAGTCAAAGGATTAAACAAAGGTTAAAAGAATAAAAGATCATTCAAAAGGGTAAAGATGAAAAGACAGAGTGAAGACAAAAAGCATATAAGAAAGGTTAAAGAAGAGATTTCGATGACAGCAAAGGCAGTAAAGGATTAAGAAAAAGACAAATCCAACTTAAGAGACAAATTAAATATTAAGAACAAATCAAAAGCAAATCAATGAAGAAGAAAGATCCGAATGATAAGGCCAAACAACCTTTACTTCTTCCAAACCTCATTTGACCACCTACAGCCTAATTTTTCTAGAGGCAGGTACCTCAGTTTATGTTTTCAGTTAGAGATATTTTAGCAGCTTAGAAGTTATTGTAAAATTTAAAGTTAGAGCCAAATAATCAAAAATATCTTAAAGTTAGCTTAGCAGTTAATTTGAGAGTTATTATTACAGCGAGTTAGTAAGTGATATTTTGCCTTGGGCCTTGCATGGTATCAAAGGTCAAGATTACATTTATTTTGTAATAAGTGTAGTCTGAAGCCCTATAATAGGATCACCTATTCATCTGTAGATAAATATTGCATGTATTGTTCATTATTATTGTTGGTTGGTTGGTTGTTGGGTTGATTGCTAGGCTAGATTTAGATCAGACTCTGAGTTACAAAGATCATTGCACTAGAGCATTATAACTGTTTTGGACATCGGTAATACAAGCACATTCACAGGATTCTTGAGCTATGTTAATGGTGATGTTATCCCTCTTTGTCATTGTTTCTACTTTGTTTTCCATGTTGTACATCAATTTCCCTAATAATAGAACAAAAATTTTAGGTTGAGATATGTTGTTTTGGCACCTTAACTCTGTCTGCTTCTTTTATCCTAATGTTTTCTTCTGCAAAGGTCTGATTAAAGAATTCAAGGGTTTCCTTCTCTTTAGTTCCACTTAACTTGTTGCCTTGAGGTTTACTTAGTAGAGTCTAGCTAAAGAATTCGGGGGTGTCATGCTCTTTGGTTCTTCTTAAACTGTTATCTTAAAAGGCCTTCTTTGAAGTTTAGTTAAATAATTCAGAGGTGTCCTGCTCTTTAGTTTTACTGAACTATTATCTTGAATGTTTTCTTTGTCTAAAGGTAGTAAATAAAGAATTCAGGGGTGTCCTGCTCTTTAGTATTACTAGATTGTTGTCTTAAGATTTTCCTAGTAAATTTTAATTAAAGAATTCAGGGGTGTCCTGTTCTTTAGTTCCTCTTAAACAGTTATCTCAAAGGCTTTTCTTGTTGAAGTATAGTTAAAGGATTCTTAATTTCCCTTTAGTTTTACTAAATTCACAAATTGTTGTCATTTCATATTTCATCTAAACTAAAAAGATCCATATGATATAGTTAGCTTACCCTATGAAAACCCTTGCAGAGTTTATGTACAATTAAAACCTTTTATGACTCCATAGCCCAATGGATTAATGCTTCTCACATTCTATCTATTCAAAGAATTGAGGGGTGTCCTGCTCTTTGGTTCTTCTTAAACTGTTATCTTAAAATGCCTTCTTTGAATTTTAGTTAAATAATTCAGGGGTGTCCTGCTCTTTAGTTTTACTGAACTGTTATCTTGAATGTTTTCTTTGTCTGAAGGTAGTAAATAAAGAATTCACGGGTGTCTTGCTCTTTAGTTCCTCTTAAACAATTATGTCAAAGGCTTTTCTTGTTGAAGTATAGTTAAAGGATTCTTAATTACCCTTTATTTTTACTAAATTCACAACTTGTTGTCATTTCATATTTCATCTAAACTAAAAAGATCCATATGATATAGTTAGCTTACCCTATGAAAACCCTTGCAGAGTTAATGTACAATTAAAACATTTTATGGCTCCATATCCTAATGGATTAATGCTTCTCACATTCTATCTATTCAACTGAAGCAATCAACCAACAATTAATCAAAACAAAACAAACAACCTCAGAATTTCATAACTAGCCTAAAATCAGAAAACATAAGCATAAAGATAAATCAGTAAATCATAAACATAGAGAGAGCCCTCTCTGAGCCTAGGAAGGCTAGGTCCTTGGACTCCAAAGTGGTTTGATGTGGTTCTCTACAACTTGTTTTTGCCAATCTTGCAAATTACAGGGAGCCAACAAGTATATTGACATATTTGGTTTGTTGGTTGTTGGAGACTATTGAGAGATTTTCTCAATAGTATTCTCCTATCTTACAATTTGTTGGATCTCATGTGTACTATATATTTGTGATCTATTTTGGTTTCAAAGTGTAATATATGAATATATTTTGTGTGTATTTATAGTACTATGTCTCCAAATTCAATTTATTTGTTGGTATCAGAGCAAGGGTGTGTGAGAGTAGATAGTTTGCGGAGTTGTTTGATTGATTGTAGGCCATGGGGATTTTCACGACAATTGATTATGTGATGTTCTTGTATTGATCTTTGCAATGTTAGTCTTGTAATGTAAGTGTTAAGCAAAGGACTCAAAGTTAACAGTTACAATAGTATATTGGTAGATTTGATTTGCTGGATCCTGTTGAGATATTTTCTCAACAATATTCTCCTATCTTAGAATATCTTGGATCTCATATGCACCATATATTTGTGAAGTATTTTGGTTTCAAAGTATAATATATAAATATTGTTTCATGTGTATTTATAGTACTATGTCTTCAAATTCAATGCTTTTGTTATATATATATATATATATATTGACCAACCTAGATCCATCTTTACTTCGAATCTACCAAGTTTCGATAAAGATCAAATCCCTTGAGGTGCAAATATCTTTTACAGTGAATAGATATTTGATCCCTCTTTGCACTTGGTAGATCCAGAGTTTAATGATGTTTTGTAATTTTATTAATAAAAACAAAATTAACGCTTACAATAGTATATTGACATATTTGGTTTGTTGGTTGTTGGAACCTATTGAAAGATTTTCTCAATAATATTCTCCTATATTAGAATATGTTGGATCTCATATGCACTATATATTTGTGGTGTATTTTGGTTTCAATGTGTAATATACAAAAAAAAATTGTGTGTATTTCTAGTACTCTGTCTCCAAATTCAATTTCTTTGTTATATGTGTGTGTGACCAACCTAGATCCATCTTTACTTGGAATATATCAAGTGTTGAGAAGGATCAAATCTCTAGGTAGATCCGGAGTTAAGATGTATCTAGGCTAGTGCTATACTATGAAACAACCCCCCCATTTATTTTTACATAGATTAAAGTTGTGAATAATAAATAGGGACCCTTTAAAAAACAAATAAATCTTAGGATGTATTACTTCACTTTTGTTTAAGTCTTAAAAAACTTTAGAAATAAAAGACAATAACTTTTTTCCGCTTTAATCTTATTCTGCTTAGCGCAAATCACAAATTTCTATGGTAACAATGTTGGAACACATGTACAACTTGCGAATTGCGATAGCTCTAAGACCTTTTTCAAGTAATATACAAATTTCTCGTTAAAAGGGTAAAAAATCCCTTATAACCATTAATCACATCGCTCCTTCCAAAAAACGAACCAATAGAATTATAATTTGAAAAGTGAAATGAGATAATATCGGACCCGATAGAACAACAAACAAATGTTAAATATGTCAACAAATCCGATAAAGCGCAATACTTTGAGTTATATCGCTTATCTCATCCCGCAACATAAAACTAAATGAAAAGTCATGTCTACTTCGATAAAATTGGATATGTGATTTGCGCAAATCACAATTCGCAAACACTTGCGGTCAAGATACATAATAAAAATGCCTGAGCGATGTGATATTTGCGATATATCATTTATCGCAAAGCGCTAGAAACGATGCTTAATTAATTGATCCATTAAAAAAGGTCTCATGATATAAATATCCTGTATATGGAAAAACACATAAAATATTTGATAAATTTTAATGAGATATTAAACGACATTTAATGGTTTCGAGACTCGAAAAGATTGATATATTTCTATGACATGTCTCAAAAAAAATCATCGGGTTTACGATTATGGTAATTAAACCCTGTTTTCTCCTTCCACCTTTGCTCTTCATCTCTACTTTGATTTCCATGTTTGCTTGAATTCAGGAAATCACCCGAGAAATCAATATCAGCAAAAATGACGAAGAAAGGAAAAGCAATTGCCCAAACATCCACCTCTGAGGTCACAGATATGCCTCCACTCTTCTCAGATACTACTTTCATTAAGGACAGTGGAACCACTTCCTGGGAAGCAATGTACAATTTGCTCGAAGGGGAGAAACCAAGGGAATTGAAAACAGTAGCAGCAGCGGATGCACCTGACTCATCTGAGTCTTCCTATTTCGAGGCGACATGTTCCTTTTTACACAGTATAGCTGCAAGAACGAAGATTTTACCATATGCTAACATGGTGAGATGGGTCATTGACAATGTCAATGTTGTAGACAGAAATTTCAAGAACTCAAGACAAGAAGACATGGGTTCATTTACCCCTAAAGATTTTCGTGCTATGTAGCATATGTTAGTACCACAGAAGGTTTATGATAAAGTTTTTCTTGAAACGTTTGTGAAAGAAAATGAAGACCCGATGAATGTAGTGAAAGAATGGAAGGTTGATCGCAGAAAATTTAAGCGGGATAAACTTGGTATGTATCTGATTGCACAATTACCAGCACCCCATAGTTTTATAGCAGCAATGATGTGTAGGTTATTTCCAAGCTTGATACCGCCAAATTTTCTGTTGAATGGATTCCCCTAATAGACAATGTCGTCAATGCTACCATTATGAATTGGGCCATTATCTTATCTAATAATTTGGCCATGTCTATTAGAGAGTACGGACATAGTAAAGTCTTTTATACTAGGACAATCCCTGTTTTTTACATGAGTGCATACATTATGGACGCCATATGTTTCTGTTCAAATTTTCCTATTATGGGTTGGAAATGAACCAGTCAAGACCCTAGTCCTATTCATGTCAATCACAAAGCCTTGTGGGAATCTGAATTTTGTTCTCATTTTTATCAAATTTTCCAAGGAGTCATGTTGCCTATCCACCAAATCATTTTTTATAAGAGAGCCCCTAGGATTTCTAAAGAGGCCAAGGCATACATTATGCATGTAGCCAGATTGTTTGGAGAAGAAAATTTTACTTATTTCAGAGTTTTTGGGAGCCTTGCATCTCCCCATGTTTTTCCCTATTATGTCCGAGACAAACTTTTGGCCAAGGATATTGCATACCAAACAATAGGAAATGGTATAACTAAGCATCTCAAGGATATCAAGAAATCTATTTGGCCTACATTTCCAGTTCAGTGTGGTGCCTTTTCTCTTTTTGATATGTTTCATGCAGCAAAGGAGATTCCAAATATTACCTCTTTGAATCTGTCTTTTATGCGAGGAAGACAATATGACCCCAACAATGTAATCCAAGATTTTACTACTGCTCTTAAAATTAGACCATTCATGCATGAGAAAAATGATTTTGATGATTTGTTTGAAGGGACAGAAAAATTTTCAGAGGTATTGAACATAGCATCCAACAGACTCAGTGTAGCAGATATCAAATATTTCCATGAATACAGAAATAAAATATTGGAAACAGTCACATTGGACCTATTGCAAATAGAGGAAATTAGTGAGCCAACTCCTAGTTTCAGCCTAGATGATGATTCAAAAGATATGTCTGAAGATGAGTCCCGAGAGAAATCAGTTCAGGATTTAGAACATTCCAAACATGAGTCCCAAGATTCAGATCATTCTGAAAATGAATCTGAAAACAAAGATGAAAGCCCTGATAAAATAATTAAATATGTAATTAAAGGAATTGACACGCATGCTGAGAAAAGAACTGATCAAGCTAGATTAGAAAAGGCATCTTCTAAAGAGCTTCAGGAATTTCAGTCTACACCTAAACAGACAGCAAGATCCAAATTGGAGCATTTAAGCAAATAATGGTAGAATTTTACTGAAAAACTTCAGATACCACCTAATCCTAATATTGAAGGATCATCAAGCTTTCATACTCCTTAACAGATTCAGAAGTTACCAAAAACAGAAATAACACTTCAACAAACTCCAAGTGTTCAATATCAGGAAATCATTCCAGCCTTCCCTATTGAAGAATTTGTTTTGAATATTGAAGAGATACCTCCATTGGATATTTTCTACAGTCCAATTTATAAATTTGTAGTGAAGAAGAGAAAAAGAAGAAGATTGATGAAACAATGACAGTCGTTAGTAACATGAGTCATTAGATATTGTTTGGAAAGACACTCTTGTCAATCCAAATGAAGATCTTACTAAACTTTCACAATTTGCAGGAGCATATGCAAATTTTACAATTGATAAAGCAGCAGAAGTGAAAATTTTGCTTAGACAGAGAGAAGAAAGAGTCCAAGAGCTAGAAAAAAAACTAGAACATGAGAAACACAATGCCAATAAGCAAGCTGAAATGCAAATGGCACAGTTCCAGAAACAATTTGAAAGGTTGAAATTGCAGCATCAAGTGCACATCTCTTAAAAATATGCACATATAGAAGCAGCAATGGACAGGCTCAAGAATCAACCTCAATCAGAACAATTCATTAAAGAAGCACTTGAATTGAATTCACAATTGAAACAATAGCAAGAAAGTTTCTGCCAACAAATATTTGCTACTAACTCATATTGTGAAACAAGTAACATATTGGCTCAACAGGTGGCAAACATAAAGATGGAATGTGAAAGGATTGGTAAGAAAATTTCTGAATTTATTTCTTGGCAAGAATCTGAGGAAGGGAAGAAGGTTGATCTCCCAAAGATTGAAAAATATCATAAGGATATTTTATTCAAAGATTAAGAAATGCAATTAAAACAAGCAGAGAAAGCGGCATCAAAGGCAGCCAACATAGCAAGAAAAAGCATTGAGTCTGTCAATGAACAGCTTCAGAATGCCAAACTTGTTGAAGAATGCACAATTGAAGCAATTCCAGAAGTCAAGCTATTAGAGAAGTAGTGGAAGGAAAGCACTGAGAAACAGGCAGAATCAATTAAGCAGATAACTAAATTGGATCAAGAAAATTACTGGAATTTCTTGATCAGACCACATAACCAGTGTTTGGCTCTGCGCTCCTTAACTGATTCCACAAGAAAGGCGGTGCTAGCACTTTCAAATGTCGTATTCAAAGGACAAGTGAGATCCATAATCACTCAGTCGACTCAACTGAAGCCAATGATGGATATTTTCCAGCTCAAAGACCAAGTGACAAAACGAAATCAGCCCAACTAAGCAGTCTTGTCATTTTTAATTTATATATTTTAGTTTATTTTACTTATGAGGAAGTTTATTTGAAACCTCCCCAGTTTTTTTTGTAATAATCTATTTTTTATTTATTTATTTTAGTATTTAAATCTCTCTCATGCATTTAGAGAGGGGTCCAAAATTCTATCAAAAAACAATTTGTGAAAGCTTGCACTTCTGTACTTTTGTGAATGCTTTTGATAAAATATATGGAACAAGATCTACTTTTTTGAAAATTGGAGTATGTTTTACTGAAATTGCACTTTTGTATTCTTAAAGTATAATTGGATTGAGAAGAAGCAGGTCAATATTGTGGATTTCATGAGCAGAACTTATCATATTTGGTACTATTATCTTTATGATTAAGTCTTGATTATGAGTTTGCGATAATTTCTCTTTATATTGTGATATTTATGCAATTTGATTTATAGTTTATCATTCATGCACTTTTGTACAATGTTTCAGCTATAATTCCTTACCAAATACATAAAGCAATCGATATATGCGAGATATTTTACATAATTATTTTGACTAACTATTTAATCAAAATAATTATCTTACATGATTTCATCTCTTTCAGTGATTGAATGATCTTTATTATCTGTTGCTTTAAGATATCTTTGTAGATCGCATAAGCTAAGTTATTCCTAGGCATAGTTTAAGTTAAATAATTACATTAAATAAATGCATGTGTTTGTTACTTAGATAGATTATTTCTATTAGTTTAAAGTCATTTTTCATTTCACCTTGTATCAAAGCCATCATCATCATATCAATTTCTTTGTTGGAAAATTGGTCCCATTATCCCCAGTCAGAGCCACTATACCAAATGGAAAAAGAGTTGCTTTAAGGTCCGGACAAGGTGGTTATCCCCCATGTTGTTGCAACGGAATTTCGGGGCTTCAACAACTAGTTAATTATATGTTCTGGAAAATTAATATTTTTTATTTAAATTTAATTTAATGTGATATGTATATAATGATGTTTTTTCAAAAAAAATAGTTTGTAGTTTTATTAATAAAAGCAAAATTAACGCTTACAATAATATATTGACAAGTTTGGTTTGTTGGTTGTTGGAGTCTATGGAGAGAATTTCTGAATAGTATTCTCCTATCTTAGAATCTTTTGGATCTCATATGCACTATATGTTTGTGATGTATTTTGGTTTCAAAGTGTAATATGCAAATATTGTTTTGTGTGTATTTCTAGTATTGTGTCTCTCAATTGAATTTCTTTGTTTTATGTGTGTGTGTGTGTGTGTGTGTGTGTGTGAGAGAGAGAGAGAGAGAGAGAGAGAGACCAACCTAGATCTATCTTTACTGCGAATCTACCAAGTGTTGAGAAGGACCAAATCTCTTGAGATGCAAATCTCTTTTAGAGTGAATAGAGATTTGATCCCTCTTGGTAAATCTGGAGTTAAGATGCATCTACGCTAGTTAATCATATGTTTTGAAAAATGTATAATTTTTATTTAAATTTAATTTAATGTGATATGTATAAATGATTTTTATTTTTTTTAAATGTTTGTAATTGTATTAATAAAAACAAAATTACAATATAACAAATTGAATCGATTTATTATTTTCATCACTTTTTTAATTGATCCAACATTGTGCTTCTTTATTATTATTTCCATTTCATCTAATGGTTCATTTTATAGACATTACAACATAAATGTTTACACTCATTTACAACCATTACAACATCTCTCCATATTAAGCAAACATTTTAACTTTTACACTCATTTACAAACACTACAACATCTCCCCTATCTTAAATTGTAAAACACCTTTCAACATAACAATTATATACTTTTTAATAATGTTTAACCTTAACTCAATATATAAAATTAAATATTATTACTACTTATAAAACTACTAATCATACTTTAATGTCATATAAAAAAAAATCATCTTTATTTATTTTTAATATTATAAATATAAAAATTATATATTACTTAATTTTAATGTAAAAATTACAAATAAATTTATTATAAATATAAAAATTATATATTACTTAATTTTAATTTCATACATATGTATAATTATATAATTTTTATATATTTCAAATGAATAAAAATTTCCATATGGCAAGAGACAAAGTCTTGTCATCACGATTTGTTTTACTTAAACAATTTATTTTGTATAGATGTTTCACTTTCAATCAGAAAAAAAGTTTCCATGTGGAATATATTAATGACTTTTTTTTCTCATTATTATTTGTTTTACTTTTTCAACAATTTATTTTGCAAAATATGATAAATAATATTTACAAGTCAATCATTTTGATGTATAAGAGTCAACCTTGTAAGATATTAGAAGATAATTACATAACATTAAAATAGTAATAATGTGATGTACAAAAGATATAATTTAGATGATTAGTGTTTTTTTAAGTTTACATATGACATGGAAAAATGTAGACTCGTGTAATTAGCGGGACTCTTGTAATTGACTCTTGTAATCATTAGACTTAATGATTGAAATGTGGTTAATGTCATAGTTCAAGAAGATGGCATATGAAATGCGATTTTTAAAATTCACCATATACATCTATTTGCAATATCATGTTACTAGTTATTATGTCTTTTCATCTAAGAAGCAGAACAATAAAAAGTAATGTCAGATCTTAAACATCGTGTCCTTTCAACTAAGTGGCAACTTGGAGTTGTCGAAAGTGAATTAAAATAGACCATTTAAAAATAAGCTCATTCATGTAAATGAAAGTAAGTTAAGAGTATACTTAAATGTACTACATTTATGATATCTAGTAAATTAGTTTTGAAGGTTAATAGTAGGTAGTTGGTATTGTGTTTTCATCTAATCACTGTTTTTCTAGGGTCAACTGATGGATATTTGAATCTTCACCAGTTTGTTACGTAGAATTTTTTTCCACATGCATTTTCTTTAGAGAAATCTCGTACTTATAATATCATAAACAAATGAGGTTTGTTGATACAACAAATTCGAATTTTCTTTTTGTGATACAACATCCAAATCTTACTTAACTACTTTCCTTTCAACAGGTAGATTTCAGTACAATAAAATTTATTAGACCTCATCTTGATTCTTGACTGTTTCAGAACATTTAAATTGCTTCACAGAATTGATAATTCATAGTACATAAAAGAACTGGTTTCCAAGAGATTGAACCCAATAACATTGCAAAACAAAAGAGCAATGACCAATCAATAATATTGAAGCTATGAACCTCATATTTGGACGACAATTTAGATCAGGATGAAGCAACCATAAACAAAATGTAATCTCTTTTGGCCACTCTAGAAGCAACTGTGGAGGAGGGACACGATGTTTAAGACATGACATTATTTTTTATTGCTTTGCTTCTAAGATTAAGCGAAAAAATAGCGTGTAACACAATATTGCAAATAGATGTATTTGTTGAATTTTAAAAAAACATTCCATATGCCATCTTCTTGACATGTGACATTAACTGCACTACTTTTAGTATTTCAATCATTAAGTCTGTTACTTATTTTGATACATAACATATCTCCTGAAATTATGCAATCCATATTTCCTCAGCTTCACTCACCTCAAAAAAGAGAATTCCTAGAGAGTAAATATTTGAAGAAAATGAGAATGATCCTCCCACAAGCTTCTCTGGACTAGTGTACCACATTTGTTCCTTATGAGAGATTTGCTTTAATTGGTTCTTCCAAAACTTCTCTTGACTACTCTCTTCCTCGACTTTGGCCTTCATTTTAGTATTTTTCATCTCTTTCCTTGCATCTAATATATTTTCCACTGAAATTTCATGGGAAGAATATGTTGATGCAACAAAATATAAATTCTTATATGAACATTGCTTTGAGCCGTATTTGGGACACCAGAATGAGTGCATCATTTTGGTGTTTCTAACCCATTGTTGACGACATCTTTAGGTATTTCTCCCTTCCAAGGACACATTCTTGTTGAAATCCTATTTCCTTGAAAATCATGGTTTGTATTATGTGTTGATATACTTTGGTCATCTTTTCATGTCCTCACAAGCTATGTTTCTTCATTCCTATTGCATATATTCTTATGTTTATTTATGTGCAACGAGATCCTTCCTTTACAACAATGTGATAAATTGGAACCATGACTAGTGAAAGTATTAGTACAATAAGTAAAATATATGTGAGTGACTAATGATATTCTCAAGCATGAGGGTATTATACCTTGTAAAAATAGTCTTTCAGAATGTGCGAGGTCTATGGTCTCTATAATTTGCAAAAATATGTGCAAGCATTCCAACCAAACCACCACCCTCTTTGGTCTTGCAAGCCATTTTCTCAAAGTCATAGTGCCTAATTTTGCATCATCCTTCAACTGAGCCAGATCAGTCTTACGTTGAAATTAACCTGAATATTTGTTATCTTCATACTTGCTTGAATATGGAGTCTCATTTGAAAGACTAAAACTAGTGCTTATATGCAATCCTAGGTTGTCGGTTCGTACCTCCAGGGGATTAAAGTCTCCATGCATACATATATTCTCCCCGGGGCTACTTCTCCCATTTTTCTCCTCCTTATCCTCTCTTAATTGATATCCATTTGATCAGCAAAGGCGGGACACAAATATTAAAGTTGGATCTCCACCTTGTGTTCACATTCTTCAGATATAAAATGCCCATCTTAAGTTCCATGAGATGAAATTTCACCTGCAAAGTTCTATACATATTCCATGCTTCAATTCGCGCTAACCAAATCATCTTTGCACTCATTACCCAAGAAAAAACATCAGTTTTCCTTGAACCCTCCCACGAATTTCCCTCCAAAAAATGCAGAGAAACCAAAAATCACTACACACATTTCTCATATACATTTTCAAAATGGTATCCAAGCATGAAGCTTATGTCATAGAAGTAGGGTCCAATATACTTACTAGTAGTCATATTACACTACAAGTTGCCTTAGTGGTTGCCTTTTCTTCAAAGTGAACCTAGGACTGCTATAATCAAAAATTTGTAAGTAGAAGGGATGAACCTTCCAAGTCAATGTAAGAACTCAGGTACCGAAGAAACATAAAGTTGCCTTTTAACAATGGGTTTTAAAATCTCAAAATCAAAATTACTACAAATTTAATAATATTTTTTATTCCAAGGAAAATGACCGCACGAGGATAAAATTAGCAACTTGGCTCATAAAACATCACTTTACTACTTCAAACACATTATTTCAATTCTCTGGAAATCCAACCAATGAATTGGTGGAATGCTTGATGTTTACACTCCTTTGAGCTAGCACACATTGTTACAATGCCTTGCAACTCATTATCATCCTCATCAGAATGCACAATCAAAAAAACAACATTCCCAAGCATGAAAATCATAACTTGACATTCTTGTGGAATTGCATACTAAAGTACCAAACCCAAACCCTTCTCACAAAATCACCCACCATTAATAATCCTCAAAGCATGTCACTACCAAATTCAATTCAATTGAATCTATCGTATATATTTCAAACAAAAGCACCACATGCAGGCAACAAGATATAGAGCATTGTTCAAGAACAATAAATAGAAATCCTGAGCATCTCATATCGAGATAGAGGAAATAATTGAAGCAAGGAAAATATAGAGAAAGGAAAGTGGGTATAGCATATATGGTGCTCGTCGACCCAGAAACTGGGACTTGACATTAATAATTTCATACATTTTCCCATGTGACTTTCCCTCGATGCAACCAAGTCTTATGCTACAACAAAAATAAAATATGCACGCCAACAACAAATTTATTTTTCTAGCTTCAGAAAACTGTGTGAAATGGCTACAATGATTTTAATGAGGGAAAAAGTGTGACAATTGGCTTGCACTTTTTTTAGAAGAGTAGAGATTTCTCCAATTAAATTAAATCAATTGTAAAGTTAAATTAATTTATTTCTTGTTGTTAGAGGTAGTAATTTATGTTGCAAATAGTTCCAAACTAGATGACATCTAGCTCGCATAACATATCATAACTCTCTTCATCTATGTTCTTCTTCCATACGTTACCACCTTACGACGTTTCCATTGCAACATTTGGTGCAATTGCTAGTTATATTTATTTTTTATAATCTCAGATCTCCATATAATGATATATTTTGTTCCACCACATCTTGAAGAATCCCAATATATGTTATCACTAAAACATGCCATTATGATTTCATAAAGAATGAGATATCTCATATCTTTAAAACAACCTTCGTGACATTAATCAAATGTTATCCAAACATCAAATTAACAACAACTTTAATTATTTTTAAATTTTTTGAACCTTTATTCATAATTATAACCCAACTCATTAAGTTAATGCAAATTTATCTCCTATTTGTAAAACTGCATCAATATTTTAATAATACCAAAAATAATATTATCTCATAACTCGTCCAAAACCCCAATCCTAATATCATATCTCAATTGTATTAAAATATATTTATGTGATGTGCATAGATGGCATTTACTCACTCTCTCAAGATGTAGATAACCCAACCCATTAAGTTAATCCAAATTTATCTCTTATTTTTAAAACTAAGTCAACTTTTTAATAATACCAAAAGTAATTGACCTAGGCTCATCCTAGTAAAAAAAACACTACCAAAAATAATATTATCCCGTAACTCTTGTAGAACCCCAACCCTAATATCATATCCTAATTGCATTGAGTATATCCATGGGATGCATAAATGGAATTTGATCATCCTCTCTAAATATAGATAACAAAATGTTGTGCATATCTTACTGTAATATCAATCTTCATCATATTAGTTGGAAATTTTGAAAAAGATAATTTATTTTTTTTAAAACAAAATTCAAAGATTTTGTCAAAAAAATATATATATATATATATATATATATATATTTTTTTTTTTTCCTCATGTCTTTGTCACATTCAAGTTTGATTAAATTTAAAAACAACTAAGTATATTAAGAAGATGACTCCTTTCCAACAACTTCCAAATGATTTATTGCATGTTTCCTCATTAATTCATGTCTCTAAAAGTCTCCTAATTTTTAATTTAATTTATTTAATTGTTAAAAATAAAATAAAATATATGTAGATATAAAATTTATTTATTTTTAAATATGATATATTATTAATACCAAAATATAATGTATATAGAAGACAAGATAGATAGATTTATTACAACCTCACTAGATTGTGTTATGAATTTAATTAAATAAAACATTTGTTGGTTTGTTCTAAGAGAAACCAAACATGTTTAAAAAATGAAAGTTGAAGGGACAAATAGCGTTCAGAATAAGACCTCAAACAACCCTTTAGCGAGGAATGGGACTAGAGAAAAACTAGATGTGTAGTTGACTTAGCTAAAGCATCAAGGAGAATGTAAGAGAAATTGAGAAACAAAGAAATCAAAACGAGGGACCCTAACCTCGAGAAGGTATTGTTGCTACATCATGAGTCTATTTATGCCCATTGAATCACACCCCCATTCTTTTTTATTAACCATGAACACACGGTAAGAAAAAATTGATTCTATTTTCCCAAAGCCTCAAGGTGTTGTTAAAACTCCTTGTAGTTCGGTTCTTTTACTAACATACCTTGGGCTACAAAAGTCTTTGTATGCTAGTGCAATTTCATAATGAGAAAGTACTTTGTTTCTTTAGTTCTACTGGTGCCAAAATCTAGGAGCTACTTGTTTATCTATGTTTGTATCCTCCATGTAAGCCCTGGTGATTTTAAAATTCTTCTTTAATGGATTGCAAAAAAGATCAGATGTTTGAAAGGACAAATTGCTTGTAAATTGCTTGTTGTTGTGGCCAAATCGAACTTGGCTCTAGTTCTTTGAACAACGACTTTTTCTCTGTGAGTAGCATGTAAATTCATAGCAATAAACCAAGGAAAGAAAACCTAACATTGCAGGGAGATTAAAATGATGACCTTCAAATCAAGTAAAGAGCCGATTGCTAGAGATATCTATCAAGAATGTGAACATTATGGTTGTAGGTGAAAACTTAAATTTTAACATCATGCAAGCGAATTGTAACTACTTCCATCTCCATCATCAATGAAAGAGCATTTAAACCATTATTTTTAACCAACATAATTGTATAATAACATCACATCCTATATAATTACATATATGTTATATAAGTTAAAATGACTAAATATATATACAATAAGTTAAAATAACCAAATATATATACACTATGACAATGTAAAGTGCCAAACACCAATCTAAGAATATTTAAAATTATTATATATATATTATGAATAGTAAGTTCTCTTTATAGATAATTTATAAATATTATACATATAATGAAAAAGCATCTTTACACAATCTATTTGTTATTGAAAAATATTATACATATGAGGAAGAAACCACTTTAATCAGAACATATATAATAGCTTTAACTTTTATAGGAAGAGACCACTTTATTCAGAACATATATAAGAGCTTTAACTTTTATAAATATCATGAAAAAATCAGTTTACTTAAAACCTAATCTATACATTATTCAAAGATATTATGCATATAATGAAGAAACCACTTTATTCACAACACATGAGTAAGAGCTTAATTTTATTATGAATCAACTAGGTGTGTACACTTATAATAAGAATAGATTTACTATATCATCTTAAGATTACTGAATCCATTTAATTAATGATGAAATTATATATGTATATATATAATTGTTTTATTGATGAAATTTATTATACATAAATATATATAATTGTCTTATATATTGATTAATGGAAAGGAAAAATATTATTTAATTTAATTATTATTATTTTTTAAAAGACGCAATTTTATTTATCCAAAAGAAAAAACAAAATTATATTTTGTATATGTTGAATGTATTTGGGAAATATGTTTTATGGCTAGAAAAATCTGAGCACGAAGCATTAAAAAAAAAAAAAAAAAACTAATTTCTCTAGTAGAAAAACTACAACATTATATCAACGACCTTAGTGATCCATACAAAAACCTTGCAATATAAAACCCAGAGCCCGTACCTACTATGAAACGGGAAAAATACAAGGTTTAAATGCCAGAAGACAAAACACACAAAGAAGTTGTCAAGAGAGATACAAAACAGGACCCAAAAGACCCACAAACATATTCATAGATTACAAAAAATGACATGGGTTGAAACCCAGTGACAGCAAGTGAATGACCACAAATCCAACCCATAACACATGGGCACAAAAGGGCATAGGCGACAAAGCAAAACATTGTGCCAATAGAAGAACGCCACCATCGAAGCCAAGAGAAATTCCATAACACATCAAGAGAAGATCTCGACCAAAAAACGATGGCAGTAGAAACTTGCAAATGAATGTGAGGCAATAGCAGAAAACCAAGCCATGAGAGCACAAAAACCACAACAAATCCAACACCCAATCATGCAACAATGGCTAGTGAGAGCACTGAAAAAGGAAGGAAACGATAATGATGGAGAAAACCAAAACCAACACCAAAACCAAAAACCAACAACAACAGCAACCCACCATGAACCTCTGAAAATGAGTCATACAATATTGTCAAAGATAAACACACCAACAAACAGGAAACGAGTGGTTCCAACAACATGACCCAGGGAGGAAAGAGGCAACAACAAAAACTAGAGGGCAAGGCGGCTAAGGTTTCTGGTCTCTAATGATCCAGGTGGATATTGGTGGCCAACTGCTTATTCCACCAAGACCTCCAGTCAGTTTTATTTGTTTCCTTGATTATAGCAGCATTTATTATTTTTAACAATTTTTTGGGTCCTGAACTTTCGAAGTTGTTTTGACCCCCATAAACGACGTTTTTTTGAAGTTCGCAGTAGGCCTATACCCATGGGTAGGGGCTTGTGGAAAATCCTGTAGTACTCGAAGATATCTTTTGAACAAGGAATCGTACGTGCCAAACATAGATCATATGATCAAGTTACAACCCCGGGAATTTTCCTACCCAACTAACCCCAACGGAGCCCAAAAACTCTTGGCGTTCCATCTCCTAGGGTTACAGTTTTGGTTGTTTAGAATTTTCCTTCGTTGTTCAATAATAAAAATTCCCTTGAGCCTCATTATAACACAATTCAGAGGCATGCAGCTGCCACATCTGTTCTCAGAGATAAGCTACCATCGCCTGAGCTAGTTTATTTCCATTCTTCTTGTAAGCATCTTTAAGTTCTTTGATATTAATGCAATGAAGATTTATTTTTGTTGCATCTCTGTGTTTACGTTAATATATGTATTTTTTTACGTTCCTACATTATTTTGGATTAGTGATATCATAGTGTCTTCTCTTTCTCTATTTTTATTTGCATGTCCCCAACAGGGTCAAGGTATAAGGAGTTAGGGCTCAAACTAGTTGAACCTTTGCAAGACAAGCCTCGCAAACCCCGACGATCTCCCATGCGGGAAGAAAAGAAAGACAAGGGAGAAGGATATCCTTTCAAAATATTTATCGAGGAAGCCCTAGAGCGATAGAGGAACGTGATGATGGAACACTTTTCCCAAATCCTGTGGCGGCTACCCACAGGCGACACATCTTCATTCAACAGCCACTCGGGAGGCGCCACTACCTTTAAGGTACAATTCAACTTTAACATTCCCATATTTTAAGGCCAGATATATGCATACGCTATAGATAGATGGTTAAATATGTTGGAAGGGTATTTTTTAGTCTATGACTTTCCAATCGGGAAAATATTACTTTTTCACTCCTCAAAGTCGCCCCACATGTCAAGGAATGGTGGGAAAGCTACTGTGAGCAGAGGGATGAAAGAGAACCCTCATTGTTTTCAACCGCACCCACTTGGAATTATTTCTAAGATGCCATCAAGGAAAAATATTACCCCATGGGGAGTTATGAGGACAAGTACATATAATGGATGACGTTGTGGCAGTAAAGGGACCAAGATGTGCATGAGCTGACAAATCTTTTCCATAACTTGCGCACAAAGTTGGGTATCGAAGATTCAGAAAAAATCTGGTGCTCAAGTATTGTAGTTGCTTGCATAAATACATTCAGGAGGAAATGGAGTTCATGTACATCTCCTTGCTTGGTGTAGCATACTGCTACGCTACCAATATTGAGCAGAAATTTAAACAGATGAAGTGAGACTTTGGATCTGCGAATCCGAAGCAAGGGAAAGGCACCCACAAACCACAAAACAAAGGAAAAATCCAAGGCAGGGCAAACCAAGACAACCCACTAAAGCTGTAATAAAATAACAACACCAAGGAGACAAAGAAGGACACGAGTAAATGGTGTGAGCTCCACAAGAGCCCCACTCACAATACAAATGGGTGTCGAGCCAAGCAGTCGTATGTGGCCGAGATGAAGGCTTCTGAATCAGATGCAGGTTTTAACTCTGAGTCAGAACCCGACAAGGGGAATGACAAAGGAAAGAAAATTATTGATGTCGACCCCAGTTCCATCATTGCCACCATCAATATCCAGAGGACGGAGCCTGAATATCTAGAGGAGGGGGAGCAAATCTTCCACTCACAAATGTAGGCAAAGGGTTCTCCACTGCAGTTCATTGTCGAAGTGGGAGCCAAAAGAAACTCATATCGGCAAATGTCGTGAAGCAAATAGGCCTACCGACCACACTACACCCATAGTCGTACACCATCAGGTAGCTTCACCAAGGATGAGATCTTTGGCGTTGTTGATTTGTGTAGCTTGGGAGGTACTCCAAGCCCTAGGGTTCAGGGTTTGGAGGGAAAAGCACCACAAGGGTCACTTGTGGGCTTGGAACCGAAGTATGGGGTTTTTCACCCATCAATGTTTGGGCCAAAACCATGATAATTTTTTGACATGTGATGGATGAGGGTGATAGTGCTCAGGGAGGCGATTCTAATGCAATGAGAACCATCCGATTCTGAGTTGTTGTTAAGGAGAAATGAATTTTTTAAGTTGACAAGTCATTATTGGTTTTCAAGTCATGTAGGCTTGATGTAAAATTCATCCAATAGATGTGTCTCTTAATATATTTTTTGGAGCCCCTTTATTGGCTATAAATAAAGGGTGATTTGATTCATTTTAGAGCATCCACTTGAGCAACTATTCCTCCAAGAAAAGAGATTTGAAATTGAAGTCTGGTCACAACAAGAAAGGGTCAAGGACATCGTGGGAGAGGTCTGCAATTGGAGGCCGAGAAGATGTGTATGAGTGCATATTTATTTGGGTGACTGTCTTAGGGCTGAAGACAAATTAGAGGAGTTGTTTAAGGGTCGAGAGTGTTGGGCATGCAAGCTGAGGAGAGGAGGAACATTACATTTTTGTTTGGGTGACTATTTGGGCTCATTTGTGGAGGCCAAAAGATACAACAAGCTATTGTGCTAGGCCGCAAGCCATAACACATAGTTGGGCCTAAGTTAGGGGTTGTCAAGGGTGGAAAACACCTTTGGGAGGCAGTGTGGCATGAGAGGGGGGTCTCCAAGGTGGACCGCAACCCTAGAAGGGCTTTTTTGCTGACTGTGGTGTGAAACTAGGGTTGTAGTATGTGCCCTAACCAGGAGTGCAGTGAACAACAGTGCAAATAATATTGCAATAGTATTTTTTGGAGGGATGTTGGGTCAAAAGTGTTGACCATTTTTGGTCATGATTAGTGCAGCATGTTAGTGCCATGTGGAGGATCTTTCGTGGTGGCGAAAAGCCTTCCTAGGAGAAAAATCGACAATGTAGTATTGGGTGCCATTGATTTGGTGGAGGGCAGTGTGTTGGCTGCCCAAAGTAGCCCTAGACAAGCTATCTTGATGAGACAAAAAGCAGTTGAAGTTTGGGTGAATTTTGGTGCCGAAGTGTAGCACTTTGATGAACTAAAGTTGTTGCTAGCTTGGAATTTGTAGCTCAAGAATTAGGCCTACCCAGAGAGCAGATTGGATCAACCCGTGAACACTCTACAGACGTGACTTGCAGCAGTGTTAGGTGGAAGCCCTCCTGGAGTCTCGACATGTAGTGGCCTTGATGGACTAAGGCACTACTAGTGAGCAGTACAGAAGTGAAGGATTGGCATGACGAGATACGACATTCAGTTTGTCATTGTATATTGTATACCATATATTGTTGTATCATTCAGATTTTGGTTTAATATAACAAAGAATGGTGATTGTAAAGTATTGTACGATTTGTTGAAAATTTGTGTACATTTTTGCATGTGTGATTTACTGCTTTATATTTCCGCTGTGAAAAGTAGTTTATGGTTGACATCCTTGGTTTGGTAGCATCAGTGATTTTAAGACTCTAACCTAGAACCAAGGTTGTGAAAATTCAATATGGTATCAGAGCGTGTCTGAGATACTTTGGAATTCAATAAATCAGAGTTGCGCAACAAAATACCTCATGAGATGGAGTTGGTCGCATTGTGAGTGAAGGATTCACTACAATGTCAAAGTTGCAGGCAGGTCTCCGGTATGAGGACAAGATGGAGGGATTGTCCAACTATACTCCTTGGAAGGAAAGGATCAAGTTGGTCTTATAGATCAACAGGATCTGGGATTTTTCCATGAAAGAGATCAAGAAGCCAACTGAACCTAAGGAGTTGGATATATAGGAATATTTGGATATGAAGTCGAGGTTGATCATCCTTGATGGTGTAAAGGATTCCTTAATACCTCATTTGTCTGGGAATAAAAATGCACATGAGATATGGATGGCTCTTCAAAATTTGTTCCATAATAAGAATGAGAACTAGATATTGGTATTGGAGGAAAAGTTGAAGTCCACCAAGATGATAAAGGGTGAAGGAGTGACTTCGTATCTGACAAGGTTGTCTTAGGTCAGAGATGAGCTTACTATCTTCGGTAACTATTTCAGATGGAGAAATGGTGAGGATTTCCTTGAAAGGGTTCACCTGTTGGTAAATAATTGTCAGATAATTTTTTATTGATGAAAATATACTTGAGGAGCTCTCCAAATTAAGGCTACTCTATCACACTAATGGATCCTTATGACCCTAAGCCACACTGTCCATCATCTTCTGCAGTAAATATGTTAAGGGCAGTCACAATAAAAATAGTTGTTTCATCATATTAGAGACATCCCTTCATTATGAACCTTATACCATCTGAAAGAGGATTGTTTCCTCTTTCCAACAAGCCCTCACACACCTCTGAAATTCTTGTGGTGAGAGAGAAATCAAATTTTTAAGTTGAAAATTAATTATTAAAAATTGGAGCCAACTTGTACTTGGCCTCTTATGTCGACTTGCCTATAGGAGTGGTGGATTTTCACATTAGCCACAATAACACTATATATATAAGAGCTCAAACACCTTTCTTGGATCATTAGTTCGGTTTTCTATCACATAAGAAGATATTTTAGTTCACACCTCGTGAACTAAGGGAGGCCAAGCAAGGAGACATTTAAAGATAAGTCTGTAGGTTAAATTCTGTGGCTCGGACCTAGTGCATAAAGGACCGTTTTCTCATACCTGTAATAAGAAGTGTGCTCGGATCATTTGAGGACAAAAGCATACCTCTGAACTAAACCTTGAACCTCTGTTGCAACTTAGATCAGCTAAATCATACCTCGGTCCTGTGTTTGCTAGAGGATAGAAATAAAGGCACAGACCTGTGGGCTGTTCAGATCTCTTGAATAAATCTACAACTAGCACCTCAAATTTGCAAGAACAACCATCTGAGGAGGGGTCAAACTAGAATTCGTATTGCAGCCTTCTTTGGAGGCTTATACCCTGAGAAAGGACAGTCGCCTCAGACTAGTGACAACTCGGATAAGGGTCACAAGTCCTCAAAACAATTCCTTACTCTTTGGACCTGTGTGAACTCAGTTTATTGACAAGGGGAGAGGTCAAACAACCACCTACAACGGCTCAAATTACAAACTTCAAGCTTGGACTAAACTACAACATAGCACATATCAATTTCAGAGGCTCGGACGAGTGATATAGTTTTAGAACAATCCAGTGACAGTTGAGATGCTCGGATTAACAATTTTGTGGAAGAATTGTATTACACCTTCAGTTATATTTACCTTCAGTTGTCTATAGAACAACAATCACATATTGGATAGCGATAAATGTGAAGAGTTGGGCAATGGGATGGTGATGAGTTCATGTAGAAATGAACAGTGATGAATGTGAAGAATTGGATGATGGGACAGTAACGAATGTGAAGAATTGAACGATGGAGCAGTGATGAATTTTAAGGCATAAATTATCTATTTTTAACATTGAAGTGAAAAATCTTGGAGTAGTGAAGCATTAACTATTTTGGAGATTTTGGAAAAGTGAATAATTGGACAGTGAAGAGACTTGTGGAGAAATTCAAGTAAGTTACTTATTCATTTTTATTGTAAATTTTGAAGGGTTGGTGCCCTAGGGGTTGGATCCTTTAAAAACAAGGTTGGAGCCTTGACAAGGATAGGGTTAGATCCCTAGAGGTCAGAGCCTCATAAAACCCAAGTTGGAGCTTGGTAACAGGTTGGAGCCTGGAAGATTGAAGATTTGGTGCCCTTAAACATCATTGTACTCAATTTTTGTAAAAAGGATTTTTGTGTCCTCTCTTGTTTATAATAAAATCCTTATTATTCATTTCTCTTATTTTAATTGTGAAAAATATAACTAGTTAAATAACAATTGAAAATAAATACTTGTTCACCCCCTCTCAGTATTTCCAACAATTGGAATCAGAGCCAGCTTCTTCATGGTCACCCTAATAGCTAGAAGAAGAATTCTTAGTCACAATGAAGAATCAAGAAGTGGCAGGAAAGCTTCCCTTGTTCGATGGTACAAACTTTGGTTTTTGGAAGAAGAGGATGTCCTACTATTTGATGTCCCTTGGACCCAAAGTTTGGCACTTTGTTTGGAATGGGTAAAATACTCCTTCCACTCTTCCAACTGATCCAGAGGATAAGAAATCTTACATTTCAAATGCCAAAGCTCTAAATTCCATTATTATTGGAATCACTGATTCTGAATTCACAAAAGTCATGAATTGTGACTTGGCCAAAGAAGTATGGGATAAGTTGATTGCCTTATATGATGGGTATTCCAAAGTTAAGAAGGCAAAGCTTCAAACTCATAGAAGGCAATTCAAAAGTCTTAAAATGGATGACGAAAAAGATATTGCATCATACTTTCTTCGAGTGGTTAAAGTTGTTAACTCTCTTAAAGGGTTAAGAGAAAATGTTGAAGAAAGAACGGTGGTTAAAAAAATTCTGAGATCTATCATTGACAGATTTGACTCCAAAGTAAGTGTTATAGAAGAAATGAAAGACCTAGATACCCTTAAGATGGATGAAATTCATGGAATTCTCATTGCCTATGAGATGAGGAAAGGAATCCCAAACTCCAAAGAAGCAGCATTCAAAGCCTCAAAATCAACAAAAAGGGGGAAAGGATGGAATAACAGCAGTGATGACTCTGATGCTGAAAACAAGTTAGCACAATTTGTTTGAAGACTAAAGAAGGGATCCAAGCTAAAAGGTAAGTACCCTCTCATTTGTTTCAAATGTGGAAGAATAGGTCATTGTGCTACAAAATATCCTCATAAACATGATAGTGATTATGAGGAAGATTCTAAAAGGATGATATATAAAAATAAATGGTTTAATAAGAAGAATCTCTTCTCCAAACCAGATGAATCTGATGAAGATGAATTTTTAGTCATCAATAAAAAATCAACTCGAAATTCCCCTCAACACAAAGGAGGTGATGATGAATCAGATGAAGAAAATGACTATGTTGGAAGCAAAGAAGTATTATTCATGGCATTCACAAATGATGATGATTCATGACTATAAGGCAAAGGAAATGTGGATGAATTACTAATAAGTGCCATTGAAGAAAATGAGAAATTATGAAAGAAGATCATTTCTCTCAAATTAGAAAAAGAGGAAGAAAAAAGAAGGGAAGACTTCTTGAACAATAAGCTAAAAGGAAAAGAAGAAATATGTAAAAAATGTGAAGCTGAAATATTATCTCTAAGGAAGGAGTTGGAGCAAGTCAAAAGCAATTGGAAAAGCTCTCAAACACTTGTTAACATCCTTAATACTCAAAAACCTCAATATGACAAATATGGGATTTGTTTCAAAGCAGAATCATAAAATACTAAGGGTAATGCAAGAATTTATGCCAATGTAATTTCTAGCCATCCAAAAGAATAAAAGTCATATCGCCAAGAACAAAGGCCCATCCCAAATGTAAGAAATGAAGGAAGAGAAACTCCAAGGAAGAATGCTGATTATGGCTATTACAACAGATACCAAACTATCTTTCTTGGGTATTGTTACTATTGAAAAAACTTTGGTCATCAAGCTAAGCATTGCAAGGCTCATAAGAATGAAGCACCAAGATTGAAAGATCAAACAAACTAACTAAGTGGTCCCAAAGAGAAACAACAAATCAAGACTTACAATTATTTTGATCCTTTGGCTATGTTTGATCCAACTTTCTCATTATGTAATAATTATGGTCATAATGAACAAAATTTCCCACTCAAAAAGGAGGAAGTTAAAAGTGTGAATCTCAATACGGATAAATGTCGTCTAGCTCTATTGCTCATAGTGATGAAAATCATTGGTTCGTGGATAGTGGATGCTCAAGACACATGACAGATGACCAAAAGAAGTTTGTCTCATTGAACAAAAAGAATGGAAATGTATCCTTTGGAAGTGGATCTGCCAAAATCACTGGAAAATTAATTGCTACCCTCATTAATGGATAGGGAAAGGCTCAAAATACTTTGCTAGTAGAATGGCTCAAACACAATATCTTAAGTGTTAGCCAAATTTGTGACCAAGGACATAATGTTGTCTTTAGTACTAAAAATTGTGAAATAAGAGACTCATCCTCAGGAGAACTTGTGGAAAAAGCAGTAAGGACACCATATAACGTTTACATTCTAAGCAAAATCCAAGAAGATAAATGTTACTGAAGTCAAACAGATGAAAGTTGGTTATGGCACAAACGATTAGGGCATACAAGTTTTGATAACTTGATTAATATCAGCAAAATTAATGTATTAAGGGACAATCCAAATATGTTCAAGCCAGATCAAGTTTTATGTGATCCATGTCAACATGGAAAGAAAACTAGAACCAACTTCAAGACTAAAGAGTTCTCAACATCAAAAACTCTAGAGATTATTCATGTAGATTTATGTGGTCCATCTAGAACTCTAGCACTTCAAGGTGAAAGTTACTTTGCTTTATTTTTTGATGACTATACTAGAATGATGTGGGTATATTTCATAAATTACAAATCTGAAGCATTTGAGTGTTTTAAGAATCTTAAAGCTCTTGTTGAAAACGAGAAATATTCTAAGATTAAATGTCTTAGAATGGATAGAGGATGAGAATTCACTTCAAAATAATTTGATGAATCCTGTAAAGTGCATGGAATTGAAAGATAATTCTCCACTGCTAGAACACCCAAGCAAAATAGAGTAGTTGAAAAAAGGAACCGAACCGTTCAAGAAATGGCAAGGACAATGCTACTAGTAGCTAACTTGCAACCAAAATTTTGGAAAGAAGCAATCGGGACAGTATTTTATACCTTGAATCGAACTCAACTAAGACCAAATAATGGCAAGACTCCTTATGAATTATGGAAAGGAAGACCCGCTTCAATAAAGTAATTCAAGATTTTTGGTAGCAAATGTTTCATAAAAAATCAATGATGACTCACCAGGAAAATTTGATTCTCGGGTTGACGAAGGAATATTTCTTGGATACTCTCCTAGGAGCAAAGCTTACAAATGCTACAATAATAGATTACGAAAAATAGTAGAAATAATTGATGTAAAGATCTATGAAGCTCTTCCAAAAAATAAAATTGAAGATCATGAACTAGAACCCTTTCTTGAAGAAATCGAAGAATAGCCTGAAAAGGAAGAAAAATATTAAGAACCTCTTAATGAACCTTCACAAACTCCTTATAATATCAAATTCCTTCAAAAACATCATCTGGAAGAACAAATTATTGGGAATATAGATGAAGGAATTCAAACTCGAAGAAGAATGACAAGCACACCAAGAAAAGATGATGTTGCTCCCTTATCTATGATAGAACCCGAAATTTTTTCTCAAGCAAGTAAAGATCTTCATTGGATAAAGGCCATGGAAGAAGAAATGTCACAAATTGAAAAGAATGAAACATGGGAGATAGTACCTCATCCAAATGATAAAAATATAATTGGAACAAAATGGGTATTCAAAAACAAGATGAATGAGGATGGACAAATAATCATAAATAAAGCAAGGCTTGTTTGCAAAGGATACTCACAAATTGAAGGAATTAACTTTGAAGAAACCTTTGCACCGGTAGCATGATTGGAAGCTATAAGAATGTTTTTGGCATTTAGTTTCTCAAAAGGATTCAAGGCCTATCAAATGGATGTGAAATCAACATTTATGAATGGAGAACTCAAAAAAGAAGTCTACATGGATCAACCATAAGGGTTTGATCTAGCTGAAGGGAAAGACTTTATATGCAACTTGAAAAAGGCCATGTATGGACTAAAACAAGCTCCTAGAGCTTGGTATGCGAGGTTAGATCATTATCTGCAACAAGAAGGTTTAAAAAAGGGAGTGGCAAGAAGAAATATCTACATGAAAATTGACAAGGGTAAATTATTGATCACTCTTGTATACGTTGATGATCTAATATTTGCTAGCAATGACGATGGGATGAACCATGAATTTTCTATAAATATGTCAAAAATATTATAAATGTCAATGATTGGTGACTTATATTACTTTCTTGGGCTACAAATATCTCAAACCACTGCAAGCATGTTTATATCTCAAGCAAAATATCTTAAAGACATGCTCAAAAGATATGGGATGGAAGATTATGCACCTATGAGCACACCGATGACCAGGGATTGGAAATTAAGCAAAGATGATGATTCCCCTCTCGTATATGCAACTCTTTATAGGTCAATAATTGGAGCTCTCATGTACTTAACTTCTACAAGGCCAGATATTATGCAAGCAGTGGGAATGGTGACAAGATTTCAATCAGCTCCAAAACAATCCCATCTAGCAACTGTGAAAAGAATCCTCAGATATTTGAAAGGAACTTCTTATTTTGGTCTTTGGTATCCTAAGAGCTCAACTCTTACTGTAACAACTTACACCGATGTTAATTGGGTTGGAAGCATGGATGATTGAAAAATCACTAGCGGAAATGCATTATTCATGGGAGATTGTCTAGTATCTTGGATCAACAAAAAACAATCATTGATATCTCTTTCTGCAGCTGAAGCTGAATATATAACTGTTATAGATTTTTGTAAACAAATACTATGGATGAACGAAGCTTTGAAGGATGTCAACATAGAAACTAAACAACCATTCACCATCTATTGTGAGAACACTAGTGCCATCAGTCTCTCGAAAAATCCAGTAATGCACTCAAAAACCAAACATATTCCAATCAAATATCACTTTTTCCGTGAACAGGTTGCTGAAAAAAATATCAAGTTAGAATACATCAATAAAAAGGAGCATACTGCTCTTATCTTCACAAAACCCCTTCCACAAGAAGAATTTGAACATCTTCGCCAAAAGATGTGGGTTATGTCTCTTGCATCACATTAACAAAATACTTTCACAAGAGAAGGAGCAACATGACAAGGGGAGCAGTTTGTTAGGGGGAGTACTTTGCCACCCCTTTTGCCATTGATGTCAAAGAGGGAGAGAATGGAAGAATATTTCCATCAATGACAAAGGGCGAGATTGTTGGTCAATAATTGTCAGATAAATTTTCATTGATGAAAATATACTTGAGGAGCTCTCCAAACTAAGGCTACTCTATCACATTGATGGACCCTTATGAAAAAGCCACACTGTCCATCATCTTTTGCACTAAATATTTTAAGGAAAGTCACAATAAAAATATTTTTTTTCACCATGTTAGAGACATCCCTTCATTATGAACCTTATACCATCTGAAAGAGGATTGTTTCCTATTTCCAACAAGCCCTCACGCACCTCCAAACTCCCTATGGTGAGAAAGAAATTAAATTTTTAAGTTGAAATATTAAAAATTGGAGTCGACTTGTACTTGGCCTCTTATGTCGGCCTACCTATAGGAGTGGTGGCTTTTCACATTAGCCGTAATACCACTCTATATATATATATATATAAGAGCTCAGACACCTTTCGTGGATCATTAGTTCGGTTATCCATCACAGAAGAAGATATTTCAGTTCACACCTCATGAACTAAGGGAGTCCCAGGAAGGAGACATTTAAAGATAAGTCTATGGGTTAAATTTTATGGCTCAGACCTAGTGCATAAAGGATTGTTGTCTCATACCTGTAATAAGAAGTGTGCTTGGATCATTTGGGGACAAAATCATACCTTTGAATTTAACCTAGAACCTCGGTTGCAACTCAGATCAGCTAAACCATACCTCAGTCTCGTGTTTGTTGGAGGACAGAAATAAAGGCACAGACCTGTGAGAATTTCGGATCTCTTGAATAAATCTACAACTAGCACCTCGAATATGCAAGAATAGCCATCTGTGTAGGTATCAAACCAGAATTCAGATTGCAGTCTTCTTTGGAGGCTCAGACCCTGAGAAAGGACAGTCACCTCAGGCTAGTGACAACTTCGATAATGGTCACAAGTCCTCAAAATAGTTCCTTACTACTTGGACCTGTGTGAACTTGGTTTATTGACAAGTGGAGAGCTCAAACAGCCACCTACAATAGCTTGGATTGCAAACTTCAAGCTTGGAGTAAACTGCAACATAACACATATCAATTTCAAAGGCTCGGACTAGTGATATAGTTTTGGAACAATCCAACAATGTTGTGGAAGAGTTGTATTACCCCTTCAGTTATCTTTACCTTAAGTTGTCTATAGAACAAAAATCATATATTGGATAGTGATAAATGTGAAGATTTGGATAATGGGACAGTGATGAGTTCATGTAGAATTGAGCAATTATGAATGTGAAGAATTGGACTATGAGATAGTGAAAAATGTGAAGAATTGAATGATGGAACAATGATGAATTTGAAGGCCTAAATTATATATTCTAGACAATGAAGTGAAAAATTTTGGATCAGTGAAGCATTAATTGTTTTGGAGCTTTTGAAAAATTGAAGCATTGGACAATGAATAGACTTCTGGAGAAATTCAAGTAAGTTACTTATTCATTTTTATTGTAATTACTGAAGGGTTGGTGCCCTAGGATTTGGAGCCTCTAAAAACAAGTTTGGAGCCTTGACAAGGATAGGGTTGGAGCCCTAGAGGTCGAAGGTGCATAAAAACCCAAGTTGGAGCTTGGTAATAGGTTGGAGCCTAGAAGATTGAAGGGTTGGTGCCCTTAAACATCATTGTACTCATTTTTTGTAAAAATGATTTTTGTGTCCTCTCTTGTTTATAATAAAATCATAAGTATTCATTTGTCTGATTTTAATTTTGACGAATCTAACTGGTTAAATAACAATTGAAAATAAATATTGATTGATCCCCCTCTCAGTATTTCCAACATCACCGAGGAGTGGAAGCCCTTCACCAAAGGACTCAATGCCATGGAGAAATTTCCAGATTGGAATAAACTATGGGACGAATTCATTCAGGAAGAGTTGTGAGATGAGGATATTCATCCATCGAAGAAGGCAGATGAGGACGTGGCACTTGCAGCGCGAATGAAGGGTAATCCGATTAAGAACTTGAGTAAAGTCAAGTGCTTCAACTGTGGCGAGATGGGTCATTTTTTGTCAAGATATCTGATGAAGAAGGGAGATGATGAGAACAGGGAGGAAAGTAGGTCTCTGGTGTTGCCACTTCAAAAGAGATAAATGATCTCTCTATAAGATTATAAGACGAGGAATTTGCTATGATTTCTCATTTCTCGCAGAGTACTATCATAGAGGGTGGATGGTACATGGATAGTGGTGCGATGAAGCATATGACAGGGTCATAGGAGGCTTTTGAGACTCTAGATAAATGGGACTTGAAGTTGCACATGGTGTTGGGTGACAAGAGTCAGTTGGGGATCCAAGGATCGGGTGTGCTTCCATTCAGGATGGAGACAAGACGTATGATGTAGGTCCGGGATGTATTTCTTGTACTAGGACACAAATATAGTGTGATTTTAATTTCAATGAGGGAAAGGAAGTGTTTTAAGGTCTTGTTCCATGATGGGAAGGCAAGACTCAGGCCTAGAGGCTCTAAGTCTGATGGGATTGTACTCGGAGTTAGAGAGCATTGTTTGTACAATTTGACGAGCGAGCCTAAGGATCATGGAAAGAATCAGGGGCAACTACAGGTTCCAGAGAAGGAGGATCAAGTGTAGGTGCAGGTGCATGCTTCAGAGGATAAGGTAAAGGTTCCCAAGAAGAAGGTACAACTTTCCGATAAATTCCAGGTTCCATAGCTCAGAGGAGGTCGATTTCTAGTGGGAGTTTACAGGTTCAGAGGGAGACTTTGCAGAAGAGTGCATGGTTAGTGGCGAGCAAGGATGCTTCTACATATACCAAGAAGGAATCATGGAGATATTGAAAAGTGATAGATGAGAATAAAAAGAATCAGAATGCTTCCAGTGACAAGGACACTTCCGAGAAGGGCCTAGTTCACCGTACAGGATTGTTGTGATTATGAGTGCTAGGAGTTGGGAAAGTGTTGCGAGCAATGATGATGATGATGAGTTGCCTCCTAGTTTTGGAGGTACCTCCCTCGTTATGAGGGAGTGTTGATTTTTTTATCTTGGGAGGTACTCCAAGCCATACAGTTTAGGTTTTGGAGGGAAAAGCGCCACAAGGGTCACTTGTGGGCTTGGAACCCAAGTATGGGGTTTTGCACCCATCGACGTTTAGGCCAAAACCATGATGATTTTTTGACATGTGATGGGTGAGGATGATAGTGCTTGGCGAGACAATTTTAACGCAATGAGAATCATCTGATTTTGAGTTGTTGTTAAGGATAAATGAATTTTTGATGTTGACAAGTAATTATTGGTTTTCAAGTCATGTAGGATTAATGTAAAATTCGTCCAATAGATTTGTGTCTTCATATATTCGTTGGATCCCCTTTATTAGCTATAAATAAAGGGTGATTTGATTCATTTTATAGCATCCAATTGAGCAACTATTCCTCCAAGAAAAGAGCTTTGAAATTGAATCCTAGCCATAGTAAGAAAGGGTCAAGGACATCATGCGAGAGGTCTACTTCAAGACATCATGAGAGAGATTTGCAATTAGAGGCCGAGGAGCTGTGTATGAGTGAAAATATGTTTGGGTGAATGTATTAGTGCTAAATACAGATTTGAGGAGTTATGGAAAGGGCCGAGAGCGTTGGGAAGAGAGGCCAAGGAGAGGACAAACATTACATTGTTGTTGGGGTGACTGTTTGGGCTCATTTGTGGAGGCTGAAAGCTACAAAAAGTTGTTATGCTAGGCCGCAGGCCATAGCACACAGTTGGGCTTAAATTAGGGGTTATCAAGGGTGGAAAACACCTTTAGGAGGCAGTGTGACATGAGAGGAGGGTCTCCAAACTAGACTGCAGCCCTAGAAGGGTTTGTTTGCTGACTGTGCAGTGAAACTAGGGTTGTAGTACGTGCCCTAACCAGGAGTACAGCGAATAGCAGTAAAAATATTGTTCTAGTAGTGTTTTGTGGAGGGATGTTGGGTCAAAAGTGTTGACTAGTTTGGATCGTGATTAGTGCATCATGTTGGTGCCATGTGGAGGATCTTCCGTGGTGGCGAAGAGCCTTCCTAGGAGCAGAATCTACAGTGTATTATTGGGTGTCATTGATTTGGTGGAGGGAAGTGTGTTGGCTACCCAAAGTAGCCCTATAAAATCTATCTTGATGAGACAAAGAGCATCTGAAGATTGGGTGAAGTTTGGTGCCGAAGTGCAGCACTTTGATGGAATAAAGTTGCTTCTAGCCTAGAAGTTGGAGCTCGAGAATTAGGCCTACCCAGAGAGTAGATTGGATCAACCTATGAACACTCTACAGACGTGAATTTTAGCAGTGTTAGGTGGCATCCCTCCTAGAGTCTCGATGTGTAGTGGCCTAGATGGACTAAGGCACTACTAGTGAGAATTACATAAGAGTAGGACCGACATGACAAGATACAACATCAAGTTTTTCAGTGTATCTTATATACCATATATTGTTGTATTATTCATATTTTTGTTTAATATAATGAAGTTTGGTGATTGTACATTATTGTACAATTTGTTGAAAACCTGTGTATAATTGTGCATGTGTGATTTACTGCTTTATATTTCAATTGTGCAAAGTAGTTTCTAGTTGAGATTATTGGTTTGGTAGCGTCAATGATTTTAATACTCTAAATTAGACACAAGTTTGTGGGAATTAAACATGCATCAGCTCGCAGTGTCGCCTTCCCTACAACATCAAGCCTTTCACAGAGAAGGTATTGTGTGATGTTTCTTCTCTTGAAGTTTATGATGTATTATTAGGCCAACCATACTTCTGGAAGCATCATGTTGTGTATGGGTCAAGGCGTCGCACTGTTATCATTTATTTGGGAAATAAGTTATATAGGATGCCAGAGGTAGCATTGCCTATCGCCATCTCTTTGATTTCTTTGAAGCAATGCAATAAGATCATTTCCCTGAGTAAGATCATTTCCCAGACAGGGAAATTTTTCTTCCTTGTGATCCACCCTCATGGAAAGAAGAATATTGTGGCCACATCCACAAACTCCAAATAGGGCTCATCCACATGACAACAAAAAATCAACAAGGTCATGGAGGAGTACAGGGACATCTTCACCTCACCCACATGGTACCCCTGCACTGTGAGGTCAAGCACTCCATCGATATGACCCTAGGCGCGCCTCTACCCAACGGACTGATCTATCGACGCTATGTTATGGAGAATGATGAAATTAAGAGGTTGATTCAAGGGTTGTTGTAGAAAGGGCACATCAAGCCAAGTTCATCACCCTGTGGGAGCCTGATCGTGTTGGTAAAAAAGAAAGACGACACCTGGAGACTTTGTATTGAATACCGATCGTTGAATAAGATCACTGTCCGGAATAGGTGTCCAATCCCTCATATTGATGCCATTCTAGACCAACTCAAGGGGGGCCAAATATTTTAGAAATATTGATGACCTTCTAGACCAACTCAAGGGGGGGAAATATTACATAAATATTGATTTGAAGTCCGGTTATCACCAAGTTCCAATCAAAACCTCTGATGTGTGGAAGACTGCCTTCAAATCAAAGGAGGGCCTTTTCGAATGGTTGGTCATTCCTTTTGGGTTGGTGAATGCCCCTAAAACCTTCATGAGGTTGGTGGATGACATCTTGTGGCCCTTCACCAACTCCTTTGTGGTGGTGTATTTGGACGATATACTGATCTTCAGCCAGAGTTGGGAAGAGAACCTACACCATATAAGACAGATCCTCCAAGCCCTGCAACAACACAAGTTGTGTGCCAATTTGGAGAAATGCACTTTTGGTATGACCCAGGTTCAATATCTAGGGAACATCATTGATGAGAAAGGTATACATGTGGACCCAGCCAAGATACAATTTATTCAATATTGGCCAGCCCCAACCACTCTAACAGAGCTATGCAACTTTTTTGTACTTGCCAATTTCTATCACAATTTCATGTTGGGTTTCTCTCATATCACTTGGCCTTTGAGTCAAGTCACCAAGGGCGAAGCAAAAGAAAATTTCTCCTGGTTTGAATCCAAACATAAGGAATTTTTTGACTTGAAGCATCACCTCTTCTCTTCACCAATGCTCATATTACTAGTCCGACAACAACCATTTGAGATTGATATAGATGCTTTTGACTATGCTATCAGGGAAGTTCTTACTCAACAGGGGCATCTGATGGCATATCATATCACACTTTTAGACAGAGTTCAAAAGTATCCCTCCTATGACAAAGAGATGTATTCCATTATGCAGGTCTTCCAATAATGGAACATTAATTTTTGGGGAAGGAAAAAGTCATCCACACAAAACACTGACCCATAAAGTTCATACAGACACAAGGAAAGTTTCAAAACAATCACCATAAAAAATGGTACATGCATCTGCAAAAGTTCTACTTGAACATCAAGTACAAGAAGGGAAACACCAATAATGTTGTAGACTATCTCAGTTGACCACCGGTCATGGCACTGACCATTGTGCTCAACTCTTGTGTACACAAGACTTTGGGGTGGCTGCATCTTTACAAGAGTGATCTAGAACTTGGAAACACATATCAGATGCTCCTAGAAGGTAAACAAGTTCCAGATTTTCAACTCTAGGGCACACTGCTATGCCACCTAGGACACCTTAGTGTTCCTTCAAGAAAGTGTGCCAAGATTATTTTAGAGGTAGACTACAGTCGGGTCATTGGAAATTTCAGGGTAGAGAAAACAGTGGCAGTGCTACAGAAGTATTTTTATTGACTGAACCTTCGATAGGATGTTGGGAAGTACATCAGATCCTGCATTATCTGTGTTATTTTCAAACCAAAAATCAAGAATCAAGGACTAAATACTCCTCTTCCTACTCCTAGTCAACCTTTGGAATCCATATCCATGGATTACATATCGGGCCTCCCTTCTATTAAGAATGGAAACGACTATGTTTTCATGGTCATCGACAAATTCTCTAAGATAGCCATTCTAGCGGCCTGCAAGAAGAGTATCGAAATAGAGGCCACTGCTAAGCTCTTCTTTGAATGAGTGTGGGTACACTTTGGAATCCCACAGTCCATTATCTCAGATCAAGACAATAGGTTCTTGAGTACAATTTGGTCACGCCTCTTATCAATGCTGGATACCAAGCTCACTAATTCCATGAGCTTCTACCCCCAAACTTATGGCCAAATAGAGGTCATCAATAGGATGATCGTGCACATTCTACGCATGTACAACTCGAAGCATCCATGCACATGGGATGAAAGCAACCCCTATGTCCAACACAGCTACAACAAATCTCTACACAGCTCAATTGGCCACAGTCCCTTTCAGGTGGGGTTGGGATTCCAACCACTATTGTTAAGCAGGTAAATCCTCTCTGCGGACAGAGACGATCCGTCTAGCCCTAGAGTGGGTCTAGAAACAAAGGGACATGCTAAAGTGTTGCTTCCTAATTATTGAATGAACAAAGGACATGGTAGATCGACCTACCTGGAATCCAATGCTATTGTTGTTGCTGTATTGGTGGTGGCCTCTCACTCCTGCCTTGGAAAAACACAATCCTTCCGCCATTACACTTGGATACCTGCACATAGAACAAGAAACAAGAACAACATAAGACATAATGGTTTCACTCATAACTACTATCCAGTCAAAGAGGGCTAAGCATGTTGCATTAATCATCTAACATAATACAAAATGGGAACCAAACAATATTCATGTATATAAATGAATAGAAGGAAGAGTTACAACCAATGCTTTGACGCGCAGTCTCCTCCAGCAAGGTTCAGCCGAAGCGTGTCTCAGATGCTCGTTAGGAAATTTGGACGGGATGAAGGCATGGACTCAAGCTCTCTCAGAAGTCATGGACTCAAGCTTCCTCAATGTAATTCTTTTTTATTCTATCTTCTCTATTAACTCAGCTATAATATGTTTAATTCTCCAAGTTTAGCTAGCTTGTTCTAAGAGAGATAGCTTCTTTTATAGAGGAAAAGGAGGAGGTTAGGATCCCTACAAAGGTGGGAGGGAAGCGTATCCTTTAGGGAGTTCCCATAAGAGGTGGAAACCATAAACCTAAAGGAGGGAGTCTGTGGTTTTTCAGTTCAACCACTCCCAATGACTCATCCTAGAGGTGGTTGGAGTGGAATCTCCGCCTCTATTTTTAAAAAACATTCCATAAACAGCTTGGCGCAGGTGGAAAACTGGGACAGAGCGCCAGCTGGCATGGGGCCCAGTGTTAATCTTCCTCTTCGGCGCGAGGGCATAACTGATTACCTGCGCTAAGGCAAAAACAAGGGTTTTTGAGTCTCTTCTCAAGGAATTGTCAATAGAAGGAATATTACTCTCATGTAAAGGGACATAATGATGGTCTTTGCAAGGCATGACACTTCTTATTGATCATGAAAATGACCCTCCAATGGGTGAGATGGGGATTGCAGGGACATTGAAAAAATGTTGTGTAATGGATGCCCCCTAAAGCATGAGGTCCGAGGGAGAGGGAGGGGCGAAATGCTTTATGAGAACACGTTCGAGCCAAACACCGATGTCGAAAAACCTGAAATGACGAATACAACTGATATCTCTAATACATGAACATGTGGTATGGGCACAGCCATCCATAATAGAGTATATATAAAAACTGAGATCTGAGGTATGGACGCAGCCATCCACCAGTAAGGATTAACAAATAGACTCAGGTATGGTCGTAGCCATCCGATCAAAAGAGTTATGCAATAAGTCATGATAATCCATCAAAATTCCAGCCTGGATTTTATCAGAAAAAATCCAGGGTCTTGTGCTCCATCTTGACCTGAACAAGTACAAATTCAAGCATGCGATATATGAGCTGAAGTTGAACATGCAAGAAAATCACCTGATTATCAGCCAATGATGAAAGTTGTTAACAGGCATGAGAGAAACCACCAATAATGAAAATGGCTCTCAAGGTACAAATGGTACAATCCACGGAATGTGAACAATGATCTGGCATCGAACATCAGCAGAATCACTCGATCAAAGGCCAATGATGTGGACCTTGCGTCAAATGCGAAAAACCTGCCATTAAGGCATGCAAGCTCCAAGGTACCAGAATAGAGTCTCTAGATCAAATTCCTGGATAATGAGTTGAAGTTGAAAGGAAGTGACATGATCAAAGGTGGGCCATAATGTTTCCCACATCATCGATACGAGACAGAGGAATATGATGATGAACAGGACCAACAGAGAATCAGAGGGAGGTTGAAAACTGCAGAGGCAAACTTCTTTTGAACATATCAGCAGTATGACACTGGATTTGGCAGTATTTGACAACAAAGGATCTAAGGTCATGATGAGTGGCAAAGAACAAATAAGAGGTCAAAAGAGATTACCCAAACCCATGGAGGCAAAAATGACGAAATGATATGTCCCTAACCCGACACGAATGCAGACAAGTGCCATGTTCAAGAGCAACATACTGCCAACATAACTAAAAATTGGTTCCATTTTCCCCACCATTTCTGGCGAGTACCCCAATTATTTTTACACAAGCTTTAAGAGGATACTATATGCTTGTCATATAAGTTTGTTCTTCAGACAAATATAACCTAATACATTTTACGAGCCCTAGGAAGGAGGAACTCGAGTAACGTCATGGTGACGAAGTCCAATGCCTTCAGGGTTTAACAAGTTTGACAAAGGGAGAACTGGGCACCTTTTCCTGTTTAGATAGTTTGAAAAGAAGGCGGAAAAGAAAACTCCAGCATGGCCCTTATTGTGAATAGTCTCTCAGATATGAAAAGGTAGAAAACAATATCTTAAAGAACCTCTTAGTCGTGATAGGTTAAGGTATTCCTTTCTCGTAAATCATCTATCCCAGCCTGAAAAAGGGGTAAACGTATACTAAGTAGATATCATTTCACAGCCATTTAACGAGTTCAAAACGACGAGAGTCTCGACAATCTTTTCATGTTTTGAGAGTCAAAAAAAGAGTTGAAAGTTGACTCCTCCTGAAGGAATGAGTGGTATTACGGGTAGCAACTGGTTCCGGTGATGGTGGAACTACTTAGAACAAGTAAAGGTTAAGAGGCTAGCTAACAAGACAATTCATTGCAGCGGTTCCTCAGGAATGGGAAGACGTATGATCGGCCAAGCATATGGGGATGATGGAATGAGAAAACCAAGGTTCATCTGGAAAAATAGGCTGATAAAATGGCAATCACGAGAGGTAAAATAAGAATGGTTTCATTTTTACACAATCTCGAAAACATGGGAAACTCTGCTTAGAGGTGGTTTCATTTTTACACAAGCTTGAAACTTTGTAAAAAAATATGCTTGAAACCAGTTTCATTTTTACACAAACTTGAAAGGAAAACAAACTATGCTTGAAATTGGTTTCATTTTTACACAAGCTTGAAACAAAGTTAAACTATGCTTGAAAAATATTTGCATGCCCCCAGCATGGTGACTCAATTCGAGGTACATGCCCCCCAAGCTTCAGTGCATTCACCGGAGTAGACTACTAGTTACTGATAGGTGGATAGAATGAAGGTTCAATTACGAGATCAAGAGAAAGACTCGACTGTGATTTTACGAGATCATATCAAAGACTCGAATTGAACGGGAACATGTTCCATTGTTTTAACGAGGTTGACACATTAAAAGAACTATCCTCATGACCTAATTCATTTTTTAACGAGGTTGACATAGAAGACGAACTATCCTCAAAAGACCTTGTTTCATTTTTTAAGGAGCTTGACACAAGAAAACAAACTATGCTCCGATGGCCTTGTTTCATTTTTTAAGGAGCTTGACACAAGAGAACGAACTCTGCTCCGACGAGCTTGTTTCATTTTTTAAGGAGCTTAACACAGGAAAACGAACTATGCTCCAAAGACAACTAATCATTTTGAATAAGAATTCATGGATTCCAAGAGGTTCACAAAATCTTGGAAATCAGGACCCAATGCCCCCAGCACACGATGCACAACGGCACTATCACTGAATGCAGGCATGGGGCCAGTAGCCACATAATTAACCTGCGGAAGGGAAGATACAACCGACGGATAAAGACCCGGAAGGGACGATGGTGGACTAGATTTCACATCAAGACCAAAGAATGAAAGATGATCAATGGTCACGATCTGACCTTGGTGTGGAAAATAGATCACACAAAAGAGGGAAGAGACAACCACACCCATGGCATAACCATAGTCACGTCCCAAGAGTAAATTAAAATCCAAGGGACCTTCGACCACCATCACGTCTATATTGACAGTTTTTCCTCCCAAAGTAATAGGAAACTTCAAAAGGATCCCTAACGGTTCACTGGTTCCTCTGTTAAAATCCAACATATTCTGCATAACAGGCACAAGCGGTGGAGAACCAAAAGCTTGCCAACTAGTGGAAGACAGAATACTAATAGACGCGCCTTCATCTATAATGGTTCTGGGTACGACCACATCAAAGTTAGTTACCGTGATCTCAAAAGGCACATAAGAAGGAAGGAGGTATCCTGTAAATCGACTCCAACCGAAGGAAGCCACCAAAATACTTGGAAAGGGTACCATCGAACTGTGATGGTCATCCCTTGGTGTTTCCGGAACAAGAGGAGCATCTTCCTTAACCATAGACATGGGAGCAGGAAGAGCGACTTCTTGACTCACAGGGATGGGAGGATCTTTCTCCAAATCCAAGTAATCTGAAGAAACAAGAAGAACGTGATGGTTATGAGATCCAATCTCGACGAAAAAGACCTGATGAACCATAGGTGGGGTCAGATCATCCGATTCCACGACCAATGGTTGGTCAGGAATGGATTCATGATTTTGAATTTTTGGGGGAGCGAGATCGACCAAGGATGAATCTTGACCGATCGTGGGATCAACCAGTGGAGGAATTTAAGAAAGCTTCTAGTAACCAACCGGAAGGCAGGGTGCATAAATAGTAGGGTTATCCAACACTATTGTGGCTTCATCCATGTACAAACAAAGGTGAATGGGATGACACCCTTCACACAACTTACAGGGATTTGTGATCTTACCCTGTTTCTTATGAGTCTTATCAGTACTAGTTGAAGATGTGCCACCAATATGACTTCCAGAAGCCAAAGGCAATGGCGGACGACCCTCAGACCATACTTTGAGTACCTTAGGAATGCCAGGGCAGTCTCGAAGTAAGTGGTCACATTTTCACAACATGCAAGGGAATTTGACTTTCCATGGAAGGTTGGATGGTTTATTGATGGAAGGTGCCTTAGGAGCAACAGCTGCAGCATTAGCCTCTCGCTTATCTGACTTCCTCTTCTTCGTCTTCTTCTTCTTCTTCTTAGCCACCTAGTTACTAGAATCTAGACTTTCACGAGGCGAAGTAGAAGAGGAGGATGAAGAAATAGGTGAAGAAGGGGAGAAGTCCACCGTAGAATCAACATGATGTTGTTCAGGTGGAGGAGATGGTTGTATGGAGGGTTGAATACTCAAGACCACAGAGGTTGAGAATAACCACATGGGAAAACCAACAGTTAACCCAGGGAGGGACAAAGTTGCCATATAAGGAGCACCAACATTCCCAAAAGGAGGAAAAGGACCAGGATTCCCTTCGGAGGGGATTCCTTGGTTGGTAAACTCCGCGAACGTTTCCATTGGAAACAACCATAAAATAAATCACTAAGGAAGGAAACTTTAACTAGGAATATTTCATGGGCAGTTAATTTTTAGGCACTGAAACAAAAATCTGTCGTTTCATATTTTAAGAGTCGAGAAACAGGCAAAAGGTGAATCTATCACTTCTAGGTTGAAACGAGCGTGAAAGAACAAGCGCTCTATGATCTTTTCACTTTTAGAGAGTCACGAAAAGATCAAAATGACTACTCAGGTAATCTAAGCAAGAGGGTGTACCAAGTTTCCATGAACTGCCATATACACCTTGGTGATCAAATGAAAAATAAAAGACCAAAGACTTAACGTACGTGCAGGTAGTCTCCCCGAATGCTATGTTCGGTGTATCACGGTTACAAGGCGGCAGACTTGGCTTCATATGGATAAAAGGATTGCAACCTAGAGGAGTCTCCCTTTATATACTCGACAGTATGGGGAGCACAAGTCCTTACTAGCATTGTCTAAAGCCAGATGGCGAACGACAGCTACTAGGTTTTAAGACGTCGGAACACGTCTCTAGCCTAAACCACTAAAAATGTTTTGTTAGGTTTCAATTCTTCCTTAGGTTAATTATATAAATTTTAAATTTGATCAGTTTTAAGGCCCTATCGAATTTGGATCTCAAAATTCCTAAATGCAAGCTATATGCAAATGAACATCATTTTTTATTCAATGAATGCTAGTTATGAGAAGGATATAGATCTTTCAAACAAAAGCAAACAATCAGACTATGCAAAGAAATCCACTAATGCATTTAAAAGAATCTAACGAAAATGAAACTTGTTGAGCCAGAATTGTAATCTACGGATAAATTACGCTTCCCCTAGTCTAAAACAACAGGTGAAAGACTATACGACTATTTCTCCTAACTTAGAACAGATACACAGAGAGGATTGGAGGCTTACTTGTTTAGTCGCTTCCAAATGGCTCCTTCTGTTGCTTCCACTCAGCTTCAAATTCAAGTGGTTTGTGACCTGAATTCTTCCTACAAGAAAGAACACTGAAATAGTAGAAGATGCAATAATATAGATATCTATTCAAGCTAGTTAGCTAAATCAGTAAAGCATAAATTACATTCATCAACCAAGATCTTACAATATGGAAAATCAAAGTCAATACAGATGCATGTAGGGAAAAATAAGAAGTACTCTTTATTCATGATAGAAGGAGAGGTTATAGCCTAGTGACTGATTTGAAGTGACCTTCCAGCAAAGTTCCCAAGCCTCATCACAGTATAAATCTCTCCAGCAGTAGCTTCACAAATCTAGCTCTCAATTGAAAATTCTCTAGCATTTCTCTACTCAAATTCTTCCTCCTCAAGCACTTAGATCTGTGCTCAATTTATAGATGAACTGTAGGTTGTTTTTCAAACAATAACTTTCCAAAAATATGCAAGACATGTTTCTATTCATGTAGATGTCAAATGGACACTTGGATCCGAAGCTTGACACATGTGAACTCTTCTGGAAGGCACTGGCCAAGTGGAGATTTCGGAAAAATGAGAATTTCGCTCCCAATGTGACCAACGCACCTTTGAATGTCGGGAAGTGCTTTGTAGAGCAGCCTTGCATGGGGCTACCTGCATATGCAACGCACTTAGGCCCCTTAGAGCCTACGTTGGTGAGCTCTCATATGCTATATAATAAGCTTCAAACCATGGAAACCTTTGCTTGATGAAAGTATTTCTTGATTTGTCTTTTTTCTTGTCTTAGGGCATATAACAACTGAAATGATAGGAAATGATAGACCCTTGATCATCGGTCTTAGAGATGATGCCCAGTTAACCAGGTCATTGGGAATGGCGCCCAAATTGACCTATAACAATTACCCCCTAAAGCATGAGATCCAAATAATAAGAACATTTGATTGAGATGCTTTACACTGTGATGAGCCTGGAAATGAAGTGGAGTGGCCACCTGCATCAATCTTACAATACATTACATCATCATATATCCTCTTTTGATCATAATGGCTAAAGGTAGGCATTCCCATAGTCAGCACATAAACAATCTAATAGCATGTACATAATTCAGAAAGTCATCTACATTGAAATGTTGCCCAGATGCAGACATGCCTACAGATGTAGGCCCATTTTTGGATGACAATCTGTATGTAAGGTCACCATACAGATGATGTGTACAAAAATCCTGAAATCGCAGCCCGGATGGCTGAAACTAGATCTGGGTTCTTCTTATCTCATTCACTTGATCATTCGGGTACAAGTCTAGCCATGTGAATATATGATTTGTAGTCGAACATGGAAAGACATCGTTTGATTACCAACCAATGATGTGAGCTGTTAACAAACGCGAGAGAACCACCATTAATGGCAATGGCCCTCAAGGTACTGCAGTACATTTCGTAAGGCGTGAATAGATGATTTGATGTCGAACGCCAAACAAAATATTTCGGTCAAAATTCCGGAAGCGAGGATCTTGTCAATGCTGTAACAAGCCTCATGGTACTGTAATTTGATGTTTGTAAGTGAACTTCCTAGATATTGATTTGTTGTCGATAAGAAGTCACCTTATTTCAAAACTGGAGTTACTGATTTCGGAGACAAGGGTATGACTTGATATAGCAATTTTTCAGGGATGACGATCATGAAAATGAAGGTTTACGAGTATTGCAGATGGATGAGTTTTTAATCACTGGATGACTTCTCTTGAACATATCGACGACACTATGATGAGTTGGCAGCATTGACCCAAAACCAAAGTGAAGGTATGATGAACCATAGGTTTGAATAAACCGTCAAGATGATTACCCAACCCAAATAGTCGCAGATATGGAGTGAAAGAAGTGTCATGTTCAAGAGCGACTTGCTACTAAAAAGAAAATTTACTTACTTTTCCCAAATTTTCCCCGGTCATTTGTCGACCAGTACCTCTTTATTTTTTAATAAGCTTGAGGAGGATAACATTTGCTTGATCTATAATTCAACCCTTTAGGCAAATTAAGTATCGCTATTTAATAATTTAACGAGTCTAGCGATGAATAAAACTCGATTCTTGCCATGATCGACAAGCCCGTCGCTATTTTATATTTTAACGAGCTTAACGACGATGATAGCCCGGTCCTTTTTCATTTTTAGAGAATCTGAAAAAGAGGACGAAAGAGAACTCCAAAAAGTACTTTTTCGTAAATTTGTCACTCAGATCCAAAAAAGTGTAAAATAATATCTGAGAGAACCTCTTTGGTCATGTTTAACCAAGGTATTCCTTTTTCGTAAATAATCTATCTCAGTCCGGAAAAGGGTTAATCTTATACTGAGTAGATATCAATTCATTTATTGCACCAGCAAGAAATGATGAAGTGCTCGCAATCTTTTACATTATCGAGTCTCAAAAGAGCCGAAAGAAGATTCTAGGGGGGTTCCTACCGTTATCAAGCTCGAAAGATACAAAGTACTCAAACTTTTTCTTTTTCATTTTTAACAAAGCTCAAAAAATGAGAAAAAGTATGCTTTGTGGTCAAGTCTTTATTTTAAATAAATCTACACGACTAATCTGTTCATCAGTTGTATTTCCTGCTCAGAACAACATCAAATGGATTAAAAATACTTGTTTCATGATAAAAACATAATAAAACTATAGTCATAGCAATAAATTTAACTTGCAAACAATTAAATGACTATATAAAGTAGTTTCACTATTAATTTTTACCATTCCATAGTTACCATTTGCATTTTGGAGCTCTGAACCTGATTTTTCCCCCAAACTTCAGTCGTTGATTGCGGTCGTTTCTATGGACGAATTTCATCGCCGTTTGATCCAAGTTAGTAGCATGAACCTCCTCTTCCCTTCAGTATTCATTTCATTCCCATTCCCTGCAAATTTTTAGGGTTTTAGGGCCCCTAGGGTAAATTCTGCCCAAATTGAGGGCAACGTACCCTTGAATATCGAAACCTGCATTGCATATCAAGTACAGTGAAGGGTACCTGCATATGCAACGCATTGTCTCACCTCAGGGAGTGCGTTGGGCACAGTTCAAGTTTTTGGTTTTCATGATGTGCTCAAAATTTGCCTAGTTTTTTGCAATGAATGGTATCTAATGGATCTTATGGTTGATTTTCAAGTTTCCATCGGATTATAATGACGATTACATGGAGATAAAGAGAACATGAAGAATAGGATATGATTTCCTTGAATGATCAAGGTACTGTAAGAGCCTTAAGAGATTGCGGGCTGCTTAAGTACTTCAAATTGTCGGGAATGAGGCAACAAATAGAACTCTTAGAGTTCTTAGTTCGAGCATGGGATCTGGCGATAGAGTGTTGTCCATAACAGTTGAGGATGTGTATTTTCTCACAGGTTTGTCGAGGAGAGGTTTACCCATTTCTCTCACAGGGTCTATCGTTGGAGGAGAGACAGTGAGGGACTATCTTATGCAGTATTGCTATCCAGGGGTAGAACCTATCAAAGATGGAAAAATAAACATACGGGATGTTAGGGATTTTCCTTTAAGAACCATCCTTTTCACGATCGCTAAAATTGCTGGCACCGTTACACTACATGTAGCGAACAGATCGTATATGCAGTATGCGCTAGAGTGCTTAGAGCCAACAGTCTTCAACTGGTCTGAATATTTTCTATCTCAGATAAAGGAACAACTAAATAAAGCAAAGGGAGGAAAGAAGAAAATTTTTAGTTATGGTTCAATCCTCATCTCCTTCGCTTTGGAACGGATTCCACTGATGCAGCCACAACATGTAACATTGGATATATCTAGTCATAGAGATCCTCGAATGCAGAGATGGGTAGAACTCATGGGTCGGCATGCAGGCCAATCAACCGTTGTGTTCTCGACTACATTCTTCACCTGGTTCTGGCGACAGATCGTCGCCATCGATGAGTATGCATACGCAGCCATCGACTTCCGAGGAGATCTAGATCTAGTATTACCAGAAGGCGCTCAATGGGGTGCAATGGGTAAGAAAGATTCGACCATGTTTTTTTTTATTTATAAGTTTTATACAATGTTTTTGTGTTTTGATTTATTTCCAATACTAAACTAAATGTTTGATGTTATGTATATATTGGTCGTGTTCAACCAGTAGAGGAACTAGAACGTGAAGCAGATGCGCCAGCAGAGAGGGCTGTCGAGAGAGTAGTCCTTCGGGACCTTGATATGGCTGAGACTCTAGCTGAGCTTTAGCAGCGCATAGAGAGGTTGACCTTCAGGATTCCAGATTTCCAGATCGAAGAGCTTCCCATGCGATTGCAGTGACACACTATTGGGGTTCCTAACCGTTGGATGCGGTTGCTCCGTAGGATTGCTAGATCTATAGCATGTTACCATGAGCACCACTAGTTTACTTGTGACATTTTGCATACATTTTGAGGTCAGATGACCAATGTGTCTTGGGCACAAATTTTGTAAAAACCTATAACTATCTATCTATATGATTTTAGATTTTTTCCTATGTTTAATGCACAATCCTATTCAATGATGTGAATGTTTTCTTTACCTATGTCGCAAATGTCTGTCTAAAACTTAATTAGCTAATGAATTGATTAAAGTGTTCAAATTTCTAGAAATATGTTAATATTGAATGAAATCAAAATGTCTCTCCAAAAGTCGAACTCTTAGGAACAATCTAAGAAGTGTTGGATTTCTAACGGTATAAATACTAGTAAGTTGTAATACCACGAGTTGTGAGTCTAACCTTATGATTATGCGGTTAATACCAAATGAAATGGCATCAGATAGAAGTTAGATCAACTTGCTATACTCAGCGATATTGTTCATCAATCTACCAATACAAATCCCTTGAAAACTCACTAACTCGCCATTCGGAACGAAAATGGCCCACGCTGCAGAGGATAGATTCTGCGTACTACGACTAGCACCATCATCATATCCAACAAATGGTTCCGAAGATTCAGAAATCTGCCATAAAATTTAAAGCGGATTACTAACGTCAAGAAAACTCTTAAAAAAAACAAATTAAGATAGTGAATGCAAATCAACAGCATATAAACAATATAATACAAAAAATTACTACGCTCATGATTAAGCATAGTAACGTATCAAATACAACCCATTTCTAGGTTGTGCCAATGGAATCCCATCGTAATCAACTAACTCGTAGGCACCCTTAGCAAGAACTCTTTTGACAATATAGGGGCCATGCCATAATGGCTCGAATTTCCCTGTACCTATTACATCAGCTTCTTGGTTGTAAAGAAGGACCAAGTCGCCCTCTGAGTAGATGCGAGGTTGGACATTTTTGTTGTATTGCACCTTTATACATCTCTTATGCGCTTCGTTGGCCAATTGGGCTTCACGATGCGTTTCATCAAGATGGATGATGTTAAGGAGACGCGCTTCTTCTTCTGAGGTGTCAGGTAACAAGTCTATCATGAGTTTTAACGATGATATTTCACATTGGATTGGTAAGATAGCTTCCAGACCATACACCAACCGAAAAGGAGTGAATCCGGTCGCGTTTCTCACCGAGGTTCGATACGCCCACAAGGAGGAGTAAAGTATCAAGTGCCAGTTCCTTTTACGGACTCCTATCATTCGTTGAAGCATTCACTTAAGAATTTTATTAATAGCCTCAACTTGTCCATTTTATTGTGGATAATAAGGAGTAGAATTATCATGGGACAATCCTAACTTGGCTGTCAATTCAGACATAATATGGTTGCGAAAATGCTTCCCATGATCCATAACTATAGCTTGTGGGACCCCAAATCGTGCAATAACATGGTTGAAGAAAAACAATGCAGTTGTTTGTCCTGTGTTATTAAATGTAGGCATCGCTTCGGCCCATTTGGTAAAATAGTCGACTATGACAATAATATAACCATGCCCCCCAGACGAAGGAGGGTTACAGGTCATGAAATCAATACCCAATTTCGTAAATGATCCAGCAGAGACAACAGGATGCATTGGCACTGGCGGTTTGGGATTTTACAATAAAAAATATGGCATGCATGACAACTTCTGATTGCGAGGATGCAATCTCAAAAAATAGTAGGCCAAAATTAACTGGCGTGGAGTATCTTCTACGCGGTAGCATATCCAAATAAGTGTCCACCACAAGCCCCAGCATGACAATTATTTAACACTTTTTCAGCCTCCTCATGAGTGAGGCACCTCCTTAAAATGGTATCGACACCACGACGATAAAGTGTATCGCCGACGATCAGATAATCTTTGGCTTGGTATCGAATACGTCGTTGATCAGAGCGAGAGGTATTAGGTCAAAAAGTTTGGGTTTCGAGATAAATGATGAAATCTCCATACCAGGGATCAGATGATTCGATCAGAAATAGAGACTTGTCTGGAATAGATGGTTCCGACATAGTAGCAGTACTATCAGAGGAAAGGTCACAGAGAAGCTCAGCCAAAACTAAAGACTTCTTTGACTTGGATTTGATGAATTCCAAATCATATTCCTGCAAAATGACAATCCATTTTGAATATTTTCCCCCCAGCAATTGACGTGATAATATGTAAGTCATGGGGTTGCAATCCGAAACTATTGTTGTTTTTTGGAGCAAGATATAATGGCGAAATCTTTGGATAGCTTGAACAGCTACCAAGGCCAGCTTTTCCACGTACAAATACTTAACTTCCGTATCATTGAGATTATGACTCAAATAATAGATCAAATGTTCAATTCTATCTTCTACTTGGACCAAAACCATAGCGATGGTCATTTCAGCCATGGCGATATATAGGAAATAATCATTTTAATAATTTGGAGGATACATTAATGACGCTCGGACAAGAGTGTCCTTAACAACATCAAAAGAAGCTTGCGCAACTTGGTCCCAATGGAAGGGAACCCCCTTTTTCAATAATCGAGTAAATCGTTTAGCCATTTCGGCATAGTTTGGAATGAACCTTCTTAGGAAGTTAGCCTTTCCTTGAAGTTTTTGTATCTGAAGTAAGTTTGATGGTGCAGGCAAATAAATAATGGCCTGAACCTTCAGTGGGTTTATTCGAATTCCTTCTTTTGAGACTACGAATCTGAGCAATTGACCAGAACCAACACAAAACACACATTTATGTGGATTGAGGCGTATCTTGTAGTGTCGGCAATGTAAGAAAATGGCTCTCAAATGCATCGGGTGATCAATCCGATTTCGTGAATGCGTTGGTAAATCATCTAGATATGGTTGAAAAATCAGCTTGATGTCGTTGAAAGCATAATCCATTGCTCTCTGAAAAGTTGCCCCAACGTTCTTTAAACCAAAGGGAAGTTTCCTATAAGCGAATGTGCCCCAGGGACAAATGAACGTTGACTTATGTTGGTCATCTAGGCGGATATTGATTTTATTGTAGTCGGAAAATCCATCCATGAACGAAAAAATTTCGCATCCAGCACAATCGTCAATAATATGGTCGATAAAGGGAGTAGGATAGTTGTCTTTTAGAGAAGCATGATTAACATCCCGATAATCGACGCACACTCTTATGGTTCCTTGTTTTTTCATAATAGGAACGATATTGGAAACCCACTCAGTTAGCGGAGCAGGGTAAATGAAACCAGCACGCAAAAGTTTTTCAACTTCTGCTTTGATGGCAGCGGCTTTCTTCGGATGAACAGGACGAAGCCATTGATGGACTGGTTTGACATCAGGATACATATTAATAGTGTTTTCAACTATACTAGTATCTATGCCTGGAATTTCCTCATAATACCAAGCGAATACATCACGAAATTCACGAAAAAGAGAGCGATATAAATCAAGTTCTGATGGAGAACAAGATACACCAACATGAATATTTTCTACAACGCCAAGTTTGGTCAAAATATCGATAGAAATTGTTTCTTCAATATTTGATAAGTTTTGCTCAGAATTGATTTCATTAATTGGAAAATAATTCGAAAATAAATTTTTGATGGATGGGTGATATAGTTCACTGAGATTATTTTCTTCATAATTTGGAAGATGGGAACGATGATGATAATCTTCCCATGGTTATCCTTCTGACATCATAGCTTCCAAAATATTTTCATCTGTCAAAAATTTTGAGGAAAATGGGTCAGATGGAGTACCAAAATCTAAGGAACGATCAACCCAAACACTCGGTGACGTTGATTTCGGATTTGCGCCCAAGCCAAATAAATTGATTTCTATGCTAGCTCAATAGGGTTGGGCGGTAAAACATCATCCAACATAGAAATTTCAGAATCACCCATACTCTCCCTTAAGCCAGATAAAGTGGAAGAGATCATGTAGCGGGTCTCTATACTTGCAATTTATGTCAACACTGCAGGCGGCGGTAATGCAAAGGTTCCCATAAGAGTGGAATCCTTTAAGAGTCATACACCAATGTTCTGGATTTATAGTTAGGGTAAGTGAACAAACGGAACGCAATCATTGAAGCGGAGACAAAAAATGATAATTGATTAATGACTGTGATTTTACCTTTATGTGGAAAGGCAATCATTCTAAAGTGTGTAGAAACAATGGCAGTCATTGCATATACCCATGGTATTCCAAGTAAAATATTATAGTCAAGGGGTCTGTCAACAACCTCGACATCTCACTATTTTTCCCCCTAGTTCAACATGCAGGTTATTGCTAATACCACAAGATTTATATGTTCTTCCGTTAAAAGCCTTCAATGTCGTTGATGATTGCGATAATCACGGCAAGCCAAGTGACTTCCAACAGTTTAGAGACATAATGCACGTAGATTCTCCCTCATCAATAATAGTGCGATGAACAAGGTGATTTAGAACATTTACTTGTATGGAGAATGCCAATTCTGCTGGTAACTACGACACATAGCCCGTATGATTAAAGATGACAAGATTAGAGTTGGTTGGATCAATTCCACCAATGGCCGACAATAAAGCCTACTTATGGGAAGGACAATTTTGTAATACCTCAAGAGCGGACATAGCTGAAAGGGATTGAGCCAAATATTCAACTATATTATAATTTTGTGCATCTCTTGCTCAAGGATTATATGTCGATTTATGAATTACTCCCTTCGGTGGCTTAATTGTCAATTCAGGAATAATAGTAGGTGGTACTGATTCATTAGATGGATTTGTTGTCGAGGTAGTAGGTTGATCAATAGCCAGACTACCATAGTCTTTATTCCGCGTCGACACCAAAACATATTGTGAAGGTTTTGTGGTGGATAACATTAACACTTGGGAACTAGGAGCTGGATCTATAGCAACCAAATTTGTGTCCGGATTTGGAAAGGGGTCTGTCAACACAGCTGATGCATGAGAAATCTTAATGATTTTTGAGACTTCAGCACGGTGAGGACAATCCATAAAAAAATGTTCCTCGTTATAGATTATGCATGGAAAACGAGGTTTCCGTTGTCCTGACGGTTGATAAGATGATATTTCCTGCGGGTTAGAAGTTTTCTTTTTCTTTGATTTGCCCTTTTTCTTACCTCTTGGTTGCTTGTCACTTTTGCCTTTGTCAAATGACACGGCATTAATTTTGGAAGTAAGAGCAGGATCAGATGCAATAGCGTGGTGTGTGTTTGCAGTGCCTATCAAGCCATCTCCGGCATGAGAGTCCTTTATTTGATGAGGAATATTGAAATTAGATCGCGGCGCACTAGGAATTTTTTCATAGAGCGTGTCAGACTGAGTGTAAATCTGATCAGTAACTAGAAATGGGTCAAAAAGACAATAGCTAAGGCAGTCAAATTGTCAAAAGAAGCTCTAGGTAACTCAATGTACCATTTAGCAGCTAGACCTGTGAGCGTACGCTGGAAAAGACGTAGTCGAACAGAATCATCATTTAAGGAATTTGATGAACACCATAAATGATAAGTCATGACATGATTCGATGGATCTTCTCCAGGGTTTCCATTGAATTTAGGAATATCGGAGGGTAATTTATGAGGTATCACCGGCCACCAAGGAGCATAATTTATAGGATCATTGGTTAATCAGTTTAAATCTAGTAATTCCAAAGTTGCAACAAAAGGAAACTATTTATTAAGGTCAGGTTGAGCATAGCCAGGATAAGATGGAATTGCTTGGGAACCAGGTCTTTGAGCACCAGCATACGGAATCTGCTGCTGGTAACCCAGATAGGGGTTGTTTTGCATAGCAAACGCTTGAGAATTCCGTTGACCAAAACCTGGATATGATACTTGTTGAAATGAAATTTGAGGAATTTGCACCTGGGGCTGCCAAGGGATCTGTCCACCAATGTGATAACCCAAATTAGTGTAAGTTGGATTCGGTTGATATGTATAACTAGGTTGCGTTTGTGACATCCCATAAAATGATACACCAGCTTGTGAATAAATGATCCCTGATACATGTTGTTGTAAATTAACCAAAGGATTTTGAGTCTGTGGACCCAAAATTTGATGATATTGAATCGAAGAACTTGCCTGATAAGGTTGATGTAAAATATTTTGATTCTGTAACAAGGGTATAGATGTATTAACAAGTGGTAATGAAGTGGGTGTAACAGGTTGAACTGGTTGATACGAGTGTACAACCGTTTGTGGTTAGATAAGCAGAGTGGGTTGCCATTGACAAACATTCATGTCAACATTAGTTTGACCAAAAAGTGACTGAGTACTGTCATATTGGGTGACCAAGGGTTGCCCCCCAAAATAAGGAGGATAATAAGACAGAAAATATTGTTCCCTGAATGCTGGGAGTCCAATTGATATGGTACTTAAAGGAATTGAACCATAAGGACCGACTTGATATTGCCCTGATGATGGACGTAATGAATCAAGTCGTTCAGTACTAACTATAGGAATACCAGTTAAAACACCAGATGATGACATTGGAAACGATCATGAATGTGAAGATGCACCAGAGAAAGTGCTAGATAATGATTTGTAACCTGTTGGGACCGAAGGGCCACCGTGCAAATATGACTCTGGTGAGGTTGTGAACATCGATGGAGTAGCGAGGGTAGGAGCTTACGTAATTGGAACAGCAGACCCAACCGAAGATGTTGGTTCAAACATGGTTGTTTGACCAAATGTATACCCTCGAAAATCAATGAGAGATTGAATGGCAATAGGATCAACAAAAGCATATGGAAACGATTGAGGAAAATACTGGTATAGGTAAAGTTCCCCCCCAAAATGGGTTGGAGTTAAAGGTGTATTGTCTTGTGGGATTTCTTCAATCGCAATTAAACCAGGAGGAAGAACTTCACCGCTAGGCCCAAAATATATTTCAGACGGTTGACTGTGTGATATAGGAGTTTCAGTGGCTACAGAAATTTGTGGAGTGACCAAGGTAGTAACAACTTTCGGTTGTTCGACTTCAGGATTCAGATTTTCTGGCAAAGAAGAGACAGGATCCGGATCAATTTTTGTTTGAACAACGTCGGGTCTAAGAGGTATGGTCTCAGCGATTGAATGGATCATGACCACGGGTAGCTGTGAAGACTCCGTTTCAACAACATAAATGAACCGGGTTGTGTGGAAACAAGTTGAGCTAACTCTGGTTTAAAATATGATGTTTCGCCAGAGGTACAAATTGTACTTGATTCGACAGATCGTGATCGCCTTCGCCTACCAGAAGTAACTTCTGGTGGTAAAGGTGGTTTTAGAGCTAATCTACACGAACGAAGAGGGATAGAATTTTGTTCTTCCACGATGACTGATTTATTTTAACCAAAAAACAAATAAACAAAAAGAGGGTAATGCTAAGCAAAAGGGTTTACCAAGAAATTGTGAACTGCAGAATACCTCCTAGCGAACCAAGAAGTACGGGCAGGTAATCTCCCTGAATGCTGTGTTTGATGTATCACAATTTCAAGGCGGCCGACTCGGTTCACTATGGATGGATAGCACCTGAAAGTTGTCCTCCCAAATATACCTGAAGGTACGTGGAGGCCCAAGTCCGTATTAGCACTGTTTGATGCGAAACCGCACAGTGAGAGCACCCCTTTATACTTATCGTACTGTAACACCGCCCGATATACTCGAAATTACGTGGACGAGCTACGATATACTTACGTACTTGGAGTGAGATATCACACTCGGAATGTATTGCAGACAAGTTAACGACAGCTGCTATGTTTTATGACGCAGGAACACATCTCTAGCCTAGACCTTCTAAATGTTATCGTTATGGTTCCAAAGCGTTGTTAAGTAAATTGTGATTTATTTTATGTTAACCTTGCTTAACAATTTTCCTTTCAGGTTCACTGCGATGATGTATATGAAATTCCTAAAATGCAAGCTAAGAATGATAAACAAACTTTCACTTTTAAAATATCTCTGGCTTCTGTGATCCATCGATAAATTATGAAGAAATATCCTTTTCTACATCTATTTAAACTCAACGTCTGATCTGATCTCTCACCTAGTCCTGATGATGAAACACACTGGTTGGTTCGAAACGCGTCGACTTTGTTCATTGTAATGTGATTATTACCGAAATATTTCTTCATAAACTTTCACTTTCAGCTTTTTCAATGAAGAACCTAGCTACTAAGGGAAGAGATAAAATAGTTCGTGAGAAAACAAATCAATGAACAAAAACAAAATCAATGAATCACAAGCTAAATGTAGATTTCCTAATGTTCCTTTTGCAAAACACACACAATCCTACATGCAAATGCAAGTTTTTATTTTCAGTTTCCTTAATGTTATGAATGCAGAAAAGAAACTAGGTGCACTAGATCAATAATTCAAATGCTTTTTACTTTCGAGAAACGAAGAATACAAACAACAATTTCTCTTTTGAAGGAAAAATAGGCATTTCAACAATAATTTATCCTATCAAGGAAATGAAGATTTTACGACAATTTCCTATTTCGAAAGCAAATGATTCTTAATGCGACCATAAAAAAAAATTATTTGAATTCAACTTGTCAATGATAAAGAAAAACTTTTCTAAACAAACATTGAACAAATTTTCAGCCAAAGGAGGAAGAATTATATAGATTCATTGGTCAATTGAGAATCAAACTTTTTAGAACACAACAGCAAACAAAACTAAAGCAATTTGCAAAGTCAAATTCAAGGGAATTTGGTCACTTTCAGGAGTCAACACAGTCTCCAAGGGGAGACAGTGCTCTGCAACGCAGGCTTGGAAGGGAGACAGTGCTCTGCAAAGCACTGTGTCCAGTCTAAGAGTGCATTGGGCGCGGTAAACAAAGAAAAATGCTACTGTTTAACTCACTGCCTTTGCAAATTAAGCTCTGAAAAAAGTTTAATAGTTATGTGAAAGAACTACTAGGTGGATAAACAAAGTAAATCAGAGGCTCTAACACCTCGAACTAAGAGAAATTCTCCCCAGCAGAGTCGCCATTTTGTTGGGCCATAATTGTAATCTATGAATATATTACGCTTCCCTAGACAGGTGCTAGTCTAGAACAACAGGTGAAAGACTATATGACTATTTCTCCTAACTCAGAAAAAATACACAGAGAGGATTGGAGGCTTACTTGTTCAGTCGCTTCCAAATGGCTCCTTCTGTCGCTTCCACTGCAGCTTCAAATTCAAGCGGTTTGTGAGTTGAATGCTTCCTGTAAGAAAGAACATTGAAACAATAGAAAATGCAATAATATAGATATATATTCAAGCTAGTTACGCTTGGATACCTACACATAGAACAAGAAACAAGAACAACATTCGACATAATGGTTTCACTCATAACTACTAGCCAGTCAAAGAGGGCTAAGCATGTTGCATTAAGCATATAACATAATACAAAATGGGAACCAAACAATAGTCGTGTATATAAATGAATAGAAGGAAGAGTTATAACCAATTCTTTGACGTCGCAGTTTCCTTTAGCAGGGTTTAGCCGAAGCGCGTCTGAGATGCTTGTTCTAAGAGAGATAACTTCTTTTATAGAGGAAAATGAGGAGGTTAGGATCCCTACAAAGGTGGGATTGAGGCCTATCCTTTAGGGAGTTCCCATAAGAGGTGGAAACCATAAACCTAAAGGAGGGAGTCTGTGGTTTTTCAGTTCAACCACTCCCAATGACTAATCCTCGAGGTGCTTGGAGTGGAATCTCCACCTATATTTTTAAAAAATGTTACATAAACAACTTGACACAGGGCCCAGTGTCAATCTTCCTCTTCGGCGCAAGGGAATAACTGATTACCCGCACCAAGGCAAAAACAAGGGTTTTTGAGTCTCTGCTCAGGGAATTGTCAACAGAAGGAATATTAATCTCATGTAAAGGCACACAATGATGGTCTTTGCAAGGCATGACACTTCTTATTGATCACGAAAATGACCCTCCAATGGGCGAGATGGGGATTGCAGGGACAGTGACAAAATTTTGTGTAACACTATGTCCCATTGATGTCGCTATACCATTTGCAGCTACTCATGCAGATTTGACTCATGTCCATTCTGAAGCTGATAGGGCTAACAACTTCATTGAGCGCATTCAACAAATTCGCCAGCAGGACCATGACATATTAGAAAAATCCAATGCTAACTACAAGCGTCGGCAAGATCATCATAGAGTTCCACACAAGTTTCAGGTGGGCGAAAAAGTTTGGATACATTTGCAGAAGGAGCGCCTTGTTGGGCCCCACCGCAAGCTTCACCCGCTCCGATATGGGTCGTACACCATCACCAAGGCTATAGGAGGCAATGCCTTTGACAATGCCTTCAAGCTCAACATTCCACCGTTCCTTGCCCTACACCCAGTATTTAATGTGGACTGACTACGACCATATTTCCCCCCATTATTGGACACATCCAACATTGCTGAGCAGCTGACACCATGAGAGCTCAACCCAAGTTGCATTGAATAGGCCACAATTGATAGGATCATGGACAAACAGATTTTGAACACTCGCCAATAGAGGATCCATCTATATCGAGTTGTCAAAGTAGGCCAACTTCTTCACTAGGGCAAGTGGTTCAGTGAGGACGAGGTTCAATAGAAATTTTCTCACCTCGTGGAGGCTCTACACGCAATGGGGACCATTGCTTCCTAATGGGGGAGGAATGATCTCGGTGGATATTGGTGGCCACCTACCTATTCCACCAAGACCTCTAGTCGATTTCATCTATTTCCTTGATTATTGCAACATTTAATATTTTTAGCAATTTTTTGGGTCCTAAACTTTTGGAGTTGTTTTGACCCCCTAAACGAAATTTTTTTGAGGTCCGCAACAGGCCCATAAATGTAAGCAAGGGAATTTTCCTTTGGAAAATCTTGTATAATTCAGAGAGATCTTTCCAACGAGGTATCAAACGTGCCAAACAGAGATCATATGACCAAGTTACGACCCTCAGAAGTTGGATGCCCAATTAATCCCAACAGGGCCCACAAACTCTTAGCTTTCCATCTGGTAGGTATTGATTTTTGTAGCATAGGAAATTTTTCTAAGTCTCAAACTTTTTGAGGAGGCTTGGAAATCAGTATTCCAAAGAACCCAGAAACTGTTTGTCGAAATTCCACTCGGTTCATGCCTTATTAAAATAATTAACTATTTTAATGGAGACCCTAAGTCTAAACTAAGGGAAATTAAACAATTAAAGGGTATTAATAAGGAAGAGTGTGAATTCAAGTTTTAATCTTAGCCATTGATTAGAATTGTAATCTGGGTCGTTGATTCATCAACGAGAATATTATAAAAGAAGACTTTAGGGTCATTTGGAAAGCAAGTCGGGCATACACTCAATACCCGAAGGAGATTGATTATGAAGGAATAGAATTCTATTTTAGAGGGAGAGTTGCAGGGTGGAGTTGCAGAAGTAGAAGGAGAAGAGAGATTCAGCAGTGAGTGAGCACGAGGACAGAGGGACGCAGAGAACCATAGAAGGTAGCACAGAGCTACAACACAGTGAACCCATGCAAAGTGATGCAGTCCAACGCAGGGACTGCGCAGAGAGACATGCAAACAGACACAAAGGAAGTCAAAGACTCTTTCGTGTGTCAACAAATTTTCAGGTTGGTCCAGGAATTTTGTCTCAGGTGTTTTATGATTATATATGCCAGCGTATTCCTTGTAAAGATTCATTTGATGAATAATAATAATAAAACCCTCATCTGCTGCATCGATTTTCCCACATTGGGATTTTTTCGGGGACAATTGTCCAAAAATAAGTGTGTACATGTGATTGGTTCTTATGCTTATGTTCTTTACTATTTCCTTCTCTGCATATGTAATTTTGAATGTTTCAGTAGTATTTATTCCGAAGTTTACTGATATATTTATATAAATAACTTATCGAAGTATCTAGATTGAATTTTTCACATGGTATCAGAGCCAAAGATGAGTAACAGGAACAGAGAACCGGCAAGTGAACAAAAATATGACATTTTCGTGGCGACTTGGAGGGGTTCACGCAATTCTCCAGAAAGGAAGAGAAGCATGAAAGAAGATATGGATCACGATGTTTCTATTCTAGCATCCAAACTAGAAGAAGAGTTTGCTTGTGTGTCAAGCACTTCTTCTCCTGAAGTCTAGTACATTAACAGTTGAGCTTCTGCTCATATGACGGGAGTGCGGGAATGTTTTTCCGTCTACCGAGAAGATAAGATGAACTTTAAAATTACCATGGGTAATAACGCAAAATATACCCCTATTGGAAAAGGTACCGTAGTATTTCAGACCAAGGTGAGAAATAAGATTTGGGCCACTAATGTATTGCACGCGCCTGGGTTGGGGATGAACTTACTCTCAGTGTCTCAACTTCAAAATAGAGGTTACGATGTTTACTTCATTGGTAACTGAGTTTACATCAAACACCCCAGTTGGAAGAAGAAAGCACAAATAAGCATAAGGAGCAAAAAACTTTATAAGTTACAACTTGAATCTTTAATGGCACTAATGGGCAGCACTGATGAAAATGACCTGAATGAACTATGGCACAGAAAAATGGGGCATTTTCATCACGGGGCATTAAAGATTCTCAAGAAAACTGTCACATGAGTTCTAGAACTGAGCACCAAGAGAGACGATGTTTGTAGAGGGTGCGTGTTGGGAAAGTATGCCAAGGCAGCATATCAGAGGAGAAAAAATAGGGCTAAGAGTGTATTGGGCCTGATACACTCGGATATCTACGTACCGATGTCCACTAGAGCTCATAGTGGTGACGAATACTTCGTCACCTTTATTGATGACCATTCCAGGAAGACCTAGATCTACTTTCTGAAGACCAAGGACAAATTCTTCAGTCGTTTTAAAGAGTTCAAAGCTCTAGTAGAAAATCTGACAGGAAAGTGGATCAAGGTGTTGCATTCAGACAACGGTGGAGAGTATATTGATAAGGAATTCACGGGGTTCTGTGCAAGGGAAGGTATCATAAGAGAGTAGATCGCTCCATATAATCTGGAGAAGAATGGTGTGGCATAATGGAGAAATGGGAATATTGTCGAGGCTGCAAGGGCAATGTTGTATGATCAAGACATGCCCAAATTTATGTGGTCTGAAGCTTGTAATACAATTTTCTATGTTCAGAACAAGATTCCTCACCAACACATTGGGAAAGATCATGCCAAAAAGTGTCTTCACTAGTAGCAAGCCTGAAGTGAGTCACTTTAGGATCTTTGGCAGTACGACATATTGTCATGTGCCTAGTGAAAAGAGGAAGAAATTGGACATGACTGCGAAAAATGGGTATATGGTAGGATACAACGAGAATGAAAAGGCTTACCACATTTACATTCCAGAGAGTGAGAAAGTCATAGTGCGAAGGGATGTGAAATTCATGGAGGAGAGAGCCTTCAGAAGATCTCGAGAGTTGCCTTCTTCTACGCAGTCTGAGGAGGATCTGTTGGTTCAACTATAATGACTTGCGCTAGATAATTGAGCTACCGCTCCAAGGCATGGGGATCCAAGGGACACTTCTCCTCAGGACTTGCAGGAGGGAGAGCAGGTAAATCCACCGACTACTAGTGGGAGAACAAGCAGGGAACTGCGACAAATTTTGAGGGACGCAGAATATTTTGACGAAGCCCCCCAAGATGTGAAGAGACAATGCAGGCAGCCTGAGAGGTATCAAGCCTTGGTTGCAAAGGTTGGGGAACCTTCTAGTTTTCGGGAAGCAACTCAGCACTAGGTATGGGTAGATGCGATGGTGAAAAAGAACAATTCCATCATGACAAATGATGCCTGGAAGGTGGTCCCCAGACCTTTGGATAGATCAATTGTAGGTTCAAGGTGGATCTACAAGATCAAGTATGCTGCATATGGCAACATCAAGAAATTGAAAGCCAGGTTTGTGGCTAAGGGGTATGCTCAGAAGGAAGGGATAGATTATGAAGAAACCTTCACCCTAGTAGCCAGATATACTTCCATTAGATCCGTGATATCCCTTACTACGCAGATGGGATGGGAGATTCACTAGATGGACGTTAAGATTGCATTCCTAAATGGGGTGATAGAAGAGGAGGTGTACATTGAACAACCAGAGGGCTTAGATATGCATGAACAAAAGACTCATGTGTGCAGGCTTAAGAAAGCCTTGTATGGAATAAAGCAAGCCCCTAGAGCTTGGTATGGTTGAATTGACAACAAATTGCAGAAGATGGGATTCTTCAAGAGTGACGCAGATCCCAATATATATTATCTGAGGGTAGGGAGTGAGCCCATAACACTGGTTCTATATGTAGATGATATATTTATGACATGGTCATCGAGGCTCATCAAGGACTACAAGGATAATTTGGCTACTTCGACATGAAGGATCTATGGGCTAATGCGTTATTTTCTAGGGTTGGAATTTTGGCAACAGAAGGGGGAGATATTTATTGGTCAAGGAAGATATAATACATAAATTCTGAAGAGATTTCAGATGGAAGACTGTAGACCCATGACGACTCCAATGATCACTAACTGGAATAAAATCATCACCTCCAAAGATGATGAGGTTGATCCTACACTATATAGGCATTGTTGATATTTTTGGGTGTTGGGGTAGCATCAAATGTACTCTAGCTCCCAAACTTTGTGGAGGGACTAGAGTACATAGTATCTCCAAGACCCAAAAAAGCGTTTTAAGAAATTCCATCCGGTTTAAGAAATATTTAATTAATTAATATTTTTAATTAAGGACCCTAAGTCTAACTTAGGAAAATTAAAAGATTAAAGTTAATTAAATTAAACATGTGATGAGAATGACTTAAGTGACACGGATTAATCATCCTCTAATCTTAGCCGTCGATTAGAGATTAGATCACGGTCGTTGAATTTTCAACGAGAAAAGTATAAGAATAGGGCTTGGGGTCAGTCGGAGAACACACACACTGGCAGAGCACTGAAGCTAAGCAGGAAATCTAGGGCGTGGTTTTCTAAGAATTACAAAAGTGTTTCAGCTGCATCGAGGGGTAGTATTGGTGAGGGGGATGGTATAGTCCCAGGACAAGAGTACAACGAGGGCAGAGAAACATCAGACCAAGGCAGCGCAGAGGCAACATGTTGAGATTGCAACAAGATGATGAGCTTAGTGAAAAGAGTCGCCTTCACTAAGTGGGCCCGCAGGCTATTTTTGGCGCAAGTCTATTTTTAGACATGTCAATCATATTCTATGAGTTGCAGGATGCTATTTGTGGATGGTTGTTCAAGTTGGAAAAATAGATGGACTTCTATTTTTAGACATATTGGGCGGAATCTATTTTTAGATTGCCAGTCTAAAAATAGATATGTCGAATATTATTAGCTCTTAATAATATTTGGACTCTAAACATTAACTTATTCTCTTGGAGCACTTCAGCTAAGTGCACAGATGTGGCACAGGAGCTGACAGAAGGAATTACCCTATTCCTAAGGGTTTAGTGGAGCTATTGCATGGAGAACTTCAGTTAGAACTCATGTGACAGAGTTTGGTGGAGTTGTAGAAGTGGTTGGTGGAGTTGTGTTCAGTTTAACTTAGTTAGACACAGTTGAGCTAGTTGTATTTAGTCTAACTGATTAATACACTAGTGAGAGTGGTGTTAATTAATTATTAATTAATTCACTAAATATTAACTCATTAATAAACTAAAGAATACATCAGTTAACTACAGTGCATGAACATTTTCAGTGGAGACCAGTGGAGAGATAGGTGAAAGGTCAAGATGACTATCAGTTGTGACTATAGTGATGCATTGATTGCATCCAACACTCAGTAGAGATGCCAATGAGGATTGCGTGAGCCAAGCTGGACCAATTCGAGTTCATTCAGAGCCATTCTTCAGCAGGGATTGCGCAGTAGAGGCAGGCTAGCAGGTGGCAGAGATCGGTGCATGGATTTGCAAGATCAGGACCTGATTAGTGTGTAGAGATTGTATTGTACTAAGAGCTTGACATGATCAGCTTTGTATGAGGATTATTACATGATCTCTATGACATATATTATATACAGATAGTTGGGGTTTTTAGCTTCAAGCTTTCCCGTTAAAACATTGTGCTAATGTGTGTGATTTTTTTATGGTTTCAATGTGTGCATGCAATTGATTTAATTTCTGCATGTAATGATCAATGGTGGAATAGATTATGTATTGTGCATGAAGTTAAAATAGTGTGTGATCATGAGAATCTTGGATGTATAACGCATTAGTTATATAATTTCTACATGGTATCAGAGCATCGATCATTGGAGCAATTGCAAATCATTGAAGCGGTTGAGTTTTGTGCTGGTGGAATTCGAATTTGTTGCAATGTTTTGTTGGTGTCGAAGTTGAGATGTCTTTCAACGGATTGCGATTGGAGTATGCCCTTGAGGTCAGCTCGAATTATATTGCATGGAAGGACAGGATGGATGCGGTGCTGGAGGATAATGGGTTGAAGGAGTTCATAGATGCAGAAATTCCAAAACCTGCTTCTAGCGATGCTGCCGCACTTGACGCATGGCAAAAGAAGACACCAAAATGTCGAAGGATTCTGTTGGAAGGTGTGAAGGATCACATAGTGTCCAGCCTTCATGGTAAAGCTTCTCCATTCTTGATGTGGAAAGCTTTGACAAACTTATTCCAAAGAAAAAACGACCAGAGGAAGTTGGTGCTTAAAGGCAAGCTCGGGAAAATAAAAATGGAGAAGGGCGAAAGTATACCCAAGTACCTCACGAAGTTTGTACAGTGCAGGGATAAGCTGGGAAGTGTGGGAGTTACTGTTGATGAAGAGGACTTGGTGAGCTTGGCTCTCCTTGGGCTTCCGAAGAGTTGGCATTCCTATGAGGACTCTGTCAATGGTCGGGAGAAATTGCCGGGATGGGAGCGGCTTTGGTCGAATCTTGTGCAGGAGGAGATAAGGCGGAGTACCAGGGATGGATCTTCAGCGAAGAATGAAGATGAATAAAATTGTGCTTTGGCTTCCAAAGCAAGGAAAGGGAAGGGAAATAAAAATCCTTCTCAATCCGGTGCGAAAGGCAAGAAGCAGGACATGTCCAAGGTGAAGTGCTTTCATTGTCACCAACATGGACATTACGCCACTAATTGTCCACAGAAGAAGAAAAATAAGCGGGATGTTGGATCTGCAGCTGGAGAGGCCTTAGCCTCACAGTTTGAGCTGGATTTTTTACTGATCGCATGCTTGGTCTCAAGGTTGATGGGATCAATGTGGTTTCTTGACAATGGTGCGTCTTTCCATATGACCGGAGACAAATATTTGTTTACTGATCTGGATGAGAAGGATCTTGGAGTGCACATCGAGATGGGCAATGATGGTAGATACAGTGCGACTGGTATCGGGACCATTTCCTTTGAGAGGGAGTCTGGAAAACCTTTCATCTTGAAGGATTTCATGCATGTTCCAGGATTGAAGAAGAATATGATCTCTGTGGCGATGTTGGAAGAAAAGGGATATGATGTTGTCTTTAGCGAGGGAAAGGTTTTCCTGCGCAGTAAGGCAACTGGTGAAACCCGAAGGTTAGGGTTTTGGGTTAAGAACCTTTATCAATTGCAGGTAGATGGTTGCGCAGCAATGGCAGGCAAAGCAAAAGGAGTGGTGAGCCGGGATGAGGGCGAATTGTGGCACAGGAGATTGGGCCATCTTCACCATGGCGCTTTGAAAATTTTATAGCAGATTTCTACTGGGCTTCCCAAAGGTACACTTGCACAGTCAGATCAGTGCAAGGGATGTACTTTGGGAAAATTTGTGAAATCCACCTTTCATGAGAAGGATGGTCGTGCCACGACGATCCTTGAGAGAATTCACACAGACGTGTGTGGACCTTTCTTAGTAGCTTCGATAGCAAAGCGCAGGTATTATGTGATATTTGTTGATGAATTTTCTCGTAAGTGCTGGATCTTCTTCATGCAGAAGAAGAGCGAGACATTCTCAAAGTTCTGTGAGTTCAAGGTACTGGTGGAGAAAGAGTCGGGGAAGCAGGTGAAGGCTCTTAGGAGCAATAATGGTGGTGAATTCATCTTTGGCGAATTCAAAGACTTTTGCAGCGCAGAAGGAATTCGAAGAGAGCTCATAGCGCCTCATAACCCATAGCAGAATGGGGTCATGGAGCGAAAGAACAGAACGATCGTGGGTGCTGCACGGGCGATGTTGCATGATCAGGGCCTTCCCATACACTTGTGGGTTGAAGCTTGCAACACCGTGGTTTATGTGCAAAACCGTTGTACTCATAGATTACTTGGCATGAGTACACCCGAAGAGGTGTTTTCTGGTAAGAAGCCTGATATTTCTCATTTGAAGATTTTTGGCTCACCTGTTTACATTCATGTGACGAAGGATGCCAGGAAGAAGCTGGAGCCGACCGCAGAGGTTGCGATATTTGTGGGGTACACAGAACACCCCACAACTATCGTGTGTATTTTCCAGATAGTCAGAAGACTATTGTGTGACGGGATATCAAATTTCATGAGGAGAAAGCCATGAAGTGTTCGCTTGAGAGGGAGCTACACTTGCATGCAGATGAGGAGCTATTAGTTCCTAAGGATGAGCCTCAGGATATGGATTAGCCACAAGAGGAGGTTCATGGAGTGGAAGAAACCACTCATCGAGACAAACATCGAGAGGGCGGAAGCGCACTACGAAAGTAACGGCCGAATCTTGATGCGTATGAGATAGCAGAACTACATCCACGGCGCGACAGAACGATCCAGGCCAAATATGCGGATACATGGCTACGATGAAACGAAGTGTATCGTGACGGAACCATCCTCTTTCGAGGAAAGGCTGCGGAGGACACATGGGTAAATGCCATGGTGGAAGAGTATGATTCGATTGTCGAGAACAGAAACGGTGCATGGGATATTGTTCCCAGTAGGAAGGAAATCAATGGTAGGTTCGAGATGGATCTACAAAGTGAAGCAAGCGGCGCGGGAGCGTCGAGAATTACAAAGAAAGGCAAGATTTTTTGCAGGAGCTTCTCACGAGATCGAGGGGATCGACTATGAAGAAACCTTTGCACATGTCGCAAGGTATTCTTCCATACGGACCATCCTTGCTCTCTCAGCGCAGATGGGTTGGCACATTCATCAGATGGATGTGAAGACTGTGTTCCTCAATGGAGTCATTGAGGAGGAGGTGTACATAGAGCAGCCTGAAGGTTTCGAAATCTTCAGCAGCAAGTCGCATGTGTGCAGGCTCAAAAGAGTGTTGTATGGGCTGAAATAAGCACCTCTTGCTTGGTACACACTGATAGACAGTTATTTCACCAGTCTTGGATTCACCAAGAGTGAGGCGGATCCAAACCTATACCAGATTGTGGTGGAGGGTAAGTTGTTGATCATTGTACTTTATGTAGATGATTTGATACTGACAGGTGATGAACAGTTGATACTCTCATGCAAGGCTAATCTTGCAAAGGAGTTTGAGATGAAGGACTTGGGCCTCCTTCATTATTTCCTGGGATTGGAAATTTGGTAGCGTAAGGATGGACTATTTGTGTCTCAAGGCAAGTATGCTCGGGAGATACTGGAGAAGTTCAACATGCAAGGCTGCAAGCCTATCGACACTCCTCTTCCTGGCAGTTGGAGGAAAGAGGATGCTACATCGATAGAGGTAGTGGATGCCACTGTTTGCTGACAGTAGGTTGGTTCACTCATGTATCTAGTCAATACATGACCGGACATATGCTATGTTGTTAACCAGCTTTCACAAGCTATGGTTAAGCCTACCAAGCACTTTTGGAAGGCATGCAAGCATGTATTGAGATATCTCAGAGGCATATCGAGATATGGATTGTGGTACAGACAGTCGGATGAGGTGAAGCTGCATGGCTTCACGGATGCAAATTGGGCAGGGAGCCCAACGGACAGAAAGAGCACATTTGGAGGGATTTTCAGTATCAGGTCTACAACATTTTCTTGGTACAGCAGGAAACAGAGATCCGTGGCACTCAGTTTAGCGGAGGCCAAGTTCATGGCAGCAAGTTTGGCTGCATGCGAGGCTATATGGATGAGGAAGATCCTAGTTGGGTTGTTCGGTTCACACTTAGATCCTACTGTGATATATTGTGATAATCAGAGTTGCATTAAACTCTTGGTTAATCCAGTATTTCATGATAGATCTAAACATATTGACATCCGATACCATCATATTAGAGATTCTGTGCAGCGGAAGATCATGTTACTTTCTTACCTTCCTACGAAGGATCAGGATGTTGATATTCTGATGAAGGCGCTCACCAGGAGAAAATTCGAATACCATAGAGACAGGATCGGGGTGGCAGATAATCCCTATCTTGTTGAGAGGGAGTGTTGAGATTGCAACAAGATGATGAGCTTAGTGAAAAGAGTCGCCTTCACTAAGTGGGCCCGCATGTTATTTTTGGCGCAAGTCTATTTTTAGACTATGTCTATTTTTAGACATGTTGATCATATTCTATGAGTTGCAGGATGCTATTTGTGGATGTTTGGTCAAGTTGGAAAAATAGATGGACTTCTATTTTCAGACATATTGGGCGAAATCTATTTTTAGATTGCCAGTCTAAAAATAGATATGCCGAATATTATTAGCTCTTAATAATATTTGGACTCTAAACATTAACTTATTCTCTTGGAGCACTTTAGTTAAGTGCACAGATCTGGAACAAGAGCTGACAGAAGGAATTACGCTATTCTTGAGGGTTTAGTGGAGCTATTGCATGGAGGACTTCAATTAGAACTCATGTGACAGAGTTTGGTGGAGTTGTAGAAGTAGTTGGTGGAGTTGTGTTCAGTTTAACTTAGTTAGACATAGTTGAGCTAGTTGTATCTAGTCTAACTGATTGATACACTAGTGAGAGTGGTGTGAATTAATTATTAATTAATTCACTAAATATTAACTCATTAATCAACTGAAGAATACATCAGTTAACTACAGTGCACGGACAGTTTCAGTGGAGACCAGTGGAGAGATAGGTGAAAGGGCAAGATGACTATCAGTTGTGACTATAATGATGCATTGATTGCATCCAACACTCAGTAGAGATGCCAATGAGTATTGCGTGAGCAAGGGTGGAAAAATTCGAGTTCATTCAGAGCCATTCTTCAGCAGGGATTGCGCAGTAGAGGCAGGCTAGCAGGTGGCAGAGATCGGTGCATGGATTTGCAAGATCAGGACCTGATTAGTGTGTAGCTATTGTATTGTACTGAGAGCTTGATATGATCATCTTTGTATGAGGATTGTTACATGATATCTATGACATATATTATATATAGATAGTTGGGGTTTTTAGCTTCAGGCTTTCCCGTTAAAACACTGTGTTAATGTGTGTGAATTTTTTATGGTTTCAATGTGTGCATGCAATTGATTTAATTTCCGCATGTAATGATCAATGGTGGAATAGATTATGTATTGTGCGTGAAGTTAAAATAGTGTGTGATCAGGAGAATCTTGGATGTATAACACATTAGTTATATAATTTCTACACAACAGGAGGCTAGGAGGGCTGACGCAGGCCCAACCAGGGTAGCGCAACCCAGTCTAGGGTGACGTGGGCTCTTCCTAAGCAACGCAGAGGCTGACGCAGAGGGATTCAAAGCAATGTTGGGGTTTCTAAGCGCCGTAAAATGCTGATTTCTGTAAATCTCATTTGAGGGTGTGAATCGATCACTTTTCTATGTTCAGAATAGAGGTATTGTTGTAAATTTATTTCTCTTTCGGGTTAACCAATTTGGTGCCTAGATTTGTTGTACTTAGAATCTGCTTAATAATAAAAACCCTCTAGAAGCTAGGAGCACCGGTTTCCCGCATTGGGTTTTTTTGGGGGCAGTTGTCCATAAAATCCTTGCGTGTCACTTTGTCATTGTGCATGTTATTCATTTTTTATATGCATGTGTAGGTTGTTAAAGTATTTACTCCGATGTTAATGCTGAAGATTTTAGATTAATAACTTATGTAAGTAGGAGAAGTAAATCAAGGATTTAATAGTGGGGTTTATGTTTAAGTATATTAGGAAAATTTCACATGGTATCAGAGTGATTGCAGATTTAGTTGAATCTCCAGCAAGAAGGCTGGAGAATTTGTGTTGCAGAAAGCAGCAGTAGCAGCAGATAAACTAGAGAGGGTTGCGTAGCAGCAGAGGGACACAGAGGCAGCAGAGCCACGCAGATGCTGACATAGTCCTAGCTAGGTGACGCAGAGGCAACACAGATTCTTCCATAGGGACGCAGGAGCAGCCTGCGCTGCGTTGAGTGAGTCTGCCCACGCAGAGGCCAGCCAGGGTGACGCAGTCCAGAATCTGATTACTAGGAAGAGTGTCGTGAACCAAAATTTGAGCTACATAACTTCAGTAGTTGTTGGTGGGGTGAAGATTCTGTCGGTGCAGAATTTAGCCTAAGCTAAGTTAACAAAGAGCGGGAGGAGAACAACTTCTCAGTAGATTTCCTGCCAAAGAAATATGAAGATCGACAATATGATTGAAGAGAGTTGATTCGTTGTGTTTGGCAGACTTCCAAGGGAGGGAGTCAATTATCAAAGGGAGCAGAGGGTGCCTTTCTCTCCAAGGACCCTAGATCTGAGTCTATAGTATAGAGAGGAGGATCTGTTCCGACAAATTTCTAAGCAGATGGCGCCACACGGACTACGCGATCAAGATAGGTTTGATGACATGTCCAAATTTGCTATCTGGAAGGCCAGAATCCTAGTAGTCTTGGAGGCCTACAGCATATGGGAGCACGCAGATAAAGTCTTGGCTACACTAACCGATGTGAAACTCTTGGAGAACCATAATAAAGCAGTGGCACATGCCAAGCACTTCATTATGGACGAGGTCAAAGATCATGTGGTACCACACATAGCCGAGAAGAACATGACTCATGAGATGTGGGAAGCCCTAACGACATTATATCAAGGAAGGTTTGTCGAGAGAAAGATGCTTCTGGAGAACCACCTGAGGTTATTCATGATGTCCAAGGGAGAGGAAATAGATCCTTTCCTATCCAGACTGCAGTCGATCCGGGATCAGCTGACTGGCATGGGGGTGAAGGTGGATGATGATGTCATGGTGAGGATTGCTCTCAATGTTGTCATAGAGGACTGGGAAATTTTTTTCCAAAGTCTCTTGGGTAGAGCGGACCTTCCCAAATGGGACAATATGTGGGATATTCTCCGACAATAGGAGATCCGTCGAATGAAAAAAAGGCAGTACAACACCAGTTCGAGCAAGGTGAAGAAGGAAGAAGAGGAAGATGCAACCCTGGCTTCAAAGAGGGAGCAAGGGAAAAATAAATGTAATCTGTCAAAGATCAAATGTTTCCAGTGCGACGAACTTGGAAAAATCGCTAGCAATTGTCCTCAGAAGAAGAAGGAAAATGAAGCTTCTAGTTCCAAGGTTGTTGTAGCAGATGGTGGCTCCAACGATGACGTAGCCATGAGTGCTCATGAACCACGAAAGTGGGGCGATCTTGATCTGTAAAGCAGCTACAGAGTGGTGGTGGGATCCTTGAGTAGCACAACTCTTGGATCACATATGTGCTATGGGAGCCTTAAGACAGTAGCAAGGAATGATTGGGGCAGTGGGTGCAAATATCACGGATGAAGCAAAGGCAGAGGCTGAAGAGTTGAAGAGGGAGCAGCGCAGTAGAGCAGCAGCGCAGTGTAATTTTCTAGCAGCGCAGTGCAGATGTAGCAGTAGTGTAGAGGTAGCAGTGCAGAGGAGGTTTGCTTACATAGTGCAGAGTTGCAGCAACACATAGGCTTCAGGTGGACAACACAGAGTAGAAATCTATAGAGCTTTAGTGATGAGATGTAGCCCGACTCACTTATCTGTCATTTGGGCTGGGGTCCTTCAGTTGCTTACTCTCAGCAACTGAGTTGCAGTGCAACAGTTAGTAGTGGCAGTGCTATGAGCAGCACGATGCAATAATTTGAGAGGGAGATACAGTACGGATGTAGCAGTGGTGGTGGCAGCATCATAGGCAACAGTACAGAAGAGCAACAATAGCGCAGTGATGAAGGGCAACAGGCCAAGCATCAGTGCAAAGACCAACACCAAAGATCGAAGCAGCCTTTGGGGAGAAGTGTTTTGCTAGAGCACATTCCTCACTAAGAGGGAGTGTTGATATTTTGGGGTGTTGGGGTAGCATCGGATATGCTTTAGCTCCCTAGATTTGTGGAGGGGCTAGAGTATATAAGATCTCCAAGACCCAGAAAACGTTTTAAAAATTTCGTTTGGTTTAAGAGATATTTAATTAATTAATATTTTTAATTAAGGACCCTAAGTCTAACTTGGGAAAATTAAAAGATTAAATTTAATTAAATTAAACATGTGATGAGAATGACTTAAGTGACGTGGATCAAGCATCTTCCAAACTTAGTCATCGATTAGAGATTAGATCACGGCCATTGAAGTTTCAATGAGAAAAGTGTAAGAAGAGGGCTTGGGGTCAGTTGAAGAACACACACATTGGTAGAGCATTGAAGCTAAGCTGGAATTATAGGGCGTGGTTTGCTAGGAATTTCAAAAGTGTTTCAGCTGCAGCAAGGGGAATTATTGGTGAGGGGGATGGTATAGTCCTAGGCCAAGAGTACAATGAGGGTAGAGAAATAGCAGACCAAGGTAGCGTAGAGGGAGCAACTACGCAGAGTAGCTGAGGGCCCGACAGGGGCAGCGCAGAGGCAGTAGGAGGCCAGGAGGGCTGACGCAGGCCCAGCCAGGGTAGCGCAGGGGTAGCGTAACTCAGTCTAGGGTGACGCAGGCCCTTCCTAAGCAGCGTAGAGGTTGAGGCAGGCCAACAGTGCTGACGCAGAGGGCTTTAGAGCAAAGTTATGGTTTCTAGAGGCCGGAAAAGGGTGAGTTCTGTAAATCCCGTTTGAGGGTGTGAGTCAATCAGTTTCCTGTCTCATGAATAGAGGTATTGATGCAAAATTATTTCTCTGTCGAGTTAACCAGTTTGGTGCCCAAATCTGTTGTACGTAGAATTTTCTTGATAATAAAAACCCTCCAGAAGCTAGTAGCATCGGTTTTCCCGCATTGGGTTTTTCTAAGGACAATTGTCTAGAAAATCCTTGTGTGTCACTTTGTCATTGTGCATCTTATTTAGTTTAGATCTACATGTGTAGGCTGTTAATGTATTTACATCGATGTTAATGCTGAAGATTTCATATTAATAACTTATGTAAGTAGGAGAAGTAAATCAAGAATTTAACAGTAGGGTTTCTGTTTAAGTATATTCAGAAATTTTCACAAGCATCTCATAGGATCTTTGATGTATGTGGTAAATACTAGGCCAGACATCTGTTATGTTGTAAATACCCTCAATCAGTTCATGGTGGAACCTAAGAGGGCTCACTGGGTAACAGCCAAGCATGTTCTCAGGTATCTTCAAGGAACAATCGAGCTTGGATTGAAGTACACCCGTGGTAATGACATCAAGTTAAGTGGGTTCACCGACGCAGACTGGGCAGGGAGTCCAGTAGATCAGAAGAGTACCCATGGGTATTGTTTCAGTCTTGGATCATGGATGACTTCTTGGTGCAGCAGGAAACAAAAATCTGTGGCGCTGAGCTCATAGGAGGTTGACTATATGGCAGCTAGCACAGCTTCATGTGAGGCCATATGGCTTGAGAAACTGCTTGCGAACCTATTGAAGGGGAAAATGGAAGCGACCAATATTCTATGTGATAATCAAAGGATCATCAAGCTCTCTAAAAATCATGTGTTTCATGATCAGTCAAAACACATTGACATCGGGTGTCACTTAATCAGAGATTGTGTCCAACGAGGAGTTGTACAGTTGCAGTACACTCCAACAGGAGAACAAGTGGCAAACATTCTCACGAAGGATTTGGGGAAGACCAAGTTTTTCTAATTCAAAGAGAAGATGGGGATGGTCAAGAATCCATTTCATTAGCAGGAATGGATAGGATCAAGATTCAGAGGGAGATGCAGTACAAATGAAGCAGTGACAGTGGCAGTGTCAGGGGCAGCAATACAGAAGGCAATAGCACAACAAATGATGGGCAATAACCAGAGATCAGCAATGCATAGGATGCTTCAAAAGCAAAGCAACATGCAGCAGACATATTGCTAGAACACCTTCCTCGCTAAGAGGGAGTGTTGATTTTTGTAGCATCAGAAAGTGTTCTAAGTCTCAAACTTTGTGAGGAGGCTTGGACATCAGTATTCCAAAGAACCCATAAACCATGTTGTATCTCAAAATACAATCCCTCGGTTGTGAAAGGAAGCAATGCTTAAGAACATTTTAAAAGTGTGTCACATGAATGATTTTATCATGAGGTATTTGTTTTATCCCTTTGGGAACTAGTTTTCTAAAACCCTTAATGATCTGGAATAATAAAATATTTCACAATGTCGTTCATTGTTGATATCTAAATGGAAAGAAGAATTGCAGGGGAAACTCAAAATGATATGCTGAGGAGCAGAATCTACCGCTTTAAAGTTTCAGAGGAGATTCATTGAGAGAGAGGAAACTTAGAAATAATATGTTGTAAACACATAATCTATTACTTTAAAGTTTCATCAGGAGCTTGGGAAGAGAGGGGAAACTAAAAATGATATGTTGAGGAGCAGAATTTACCACTTTAAAGTTTTAGAGAGAATTGGTGAAGAGAGAAAAGTTGGAGTGAAGGAGCGCAAATTAAGGTTATTTAACTCTTACACATAGATGTCATTAAGAGACCGGCTACTACATTACTTCACTTCATTCAAAGAAGAAGGGACACAAAATGTCACAAGAAATACGAATCACCATCAACAGTTGCAGGAAACTTGCTGCTACTTTCATTTACCAATCAGAAAAAGAAGTACAAAATGTAATCCCCAAGAGGTCCAGAACTCGGAACCCCCTTTCTATCTTTCTCTCTTGCTTAAATACAAACAAAAGCAGTTTGTAACTACTCGAGCTTCTTGGAACTCCTAAACTGCCTAAACTGTTAAACTAATTATTAAATTGCAATCGAGGACACCATTGTATCTTCGATCTTAACAAAGAAAACATAATACACTTGGAATAACCATTTTGTTGAGTTTGATTTGTTGCTGATGTGTCCCTCCGAAGTGTTGAGGTGCCCTTTCTCGTTATGATGTGATAGTTGCATAGTTCTGCAACAATGCCCCTATGCTCGACTTGCCCCAGCTGTCGTGCTTCCAACAGTGCCACTATATGCTCTTCTGCTTGACTCTGCCTATGCCTCTGTGCGTTTTGGCTGTGACATCTGAATAGTCTATATAAACGCATCTCCACCAGACTCTGCCCATGCTTTTGTGTTTCGAATGCTATCATCATGTCACCTGCTACCCGGCTCTGCTTCTTCTGCTTGTGCCTGCTGCGTTATGTCTTTTCTTCTCCTTTTCCTCCGTCAAACCACATACCCGAGTCTTTCTACCCGCGTTTAGACTTTCTTTCATTACCAAGGCGTTTCACCAACTTTACGTTATAATCCTCTTTTCTCCCTTTGATGTGATTTAACACAAGAACTTCCTTACCTCTAGATTTGAAAACCTTTGGCATTCACCTTTGAAACCACATCGCATCCGAATATTGGAGTTTTATTAAACATACATACAGAAGAAATCAATAACGGTCGCTTTAAAACAAATTGCACATAAACTCAAACCACTTACATACATGCAGAGCTATAGTTGTAGGGTCCCACAACATGGTGACCAATCGAAAGCAATCAGACTTCGCAACTTATTTGATATCGCATGTCAGCAATTATAACAAATAGCTTAAATGGTAAACAATGAAATCGCCGATGCGAAGTTGCGATGGCGATGTCGCATCACAACATCACAACTTTTACAACTTATCGCAAATTGTCGCTTGTAAGTTTAAGGCTATACCGATAAGAGTTAAACCATAATTTATGCGATGTGCGATGTGCGTTGGTGCGTTATGCCGACACATGGCCCTTTTCCTCATCGCATCACAATCCAAATAACATCCTACACAATTCCTTAGCGCTAAACACTAAAATCTGCGATTTGCGAAATCACTATAATTGCGATTTAATCTTCATCGTTGATCTATGCCCATATCCAACGGTCCTCACTGTATCTTTACTCTGGTTTGCCGACTTTTCTTCTTTGGTTGTGCCTGTTCGTTTCTTCCTTGTTTTTTGTAGAACACTTGACTCGTTCACGACTTGACCTGCTTACCATTCACGACTCTGTCCAGCACGATCAGGACTCTACCTTTGCTGATTGGCTGCCTTTGCTCATTTTCTGCCTTAACTTCCTTTGTTGCCTTTGTTTCTTTTCTACCTTGTCCGCCTTTGCTGCCTTTGCCTTTTCTTCTAAAATTGCTCCTCTCTACTCCTTTGCCTTTGTTGATGGTCTAATTCTGTTGCTGCTTCCCTAACTTTGGTTCTAGTGCACATGTGATAATGAATCCTCGTTGCGCTTGTGGTTATCCTTTTGAGCATATTGTAGGTCTTCTTGACATTCTAACAACTGTTCCTCAACCACCTTGAATTTCTCAGAACCTCTCTTGATTTTTAGCTATGTCAAATTAGGCCACAACAAACCATTTGTGGAAATTCCACTCGGTTCATGTCTTATTAAAATAATTAATTATTTTAATGGAGACCCTAAGTCTAAACTTAGGGAAATTAAACAATTAAAAGGTATTAATAAGACAAAGTGTGAATCTTATAGAGAACGAAGATCAATTCAAGTTTTAATCTTAGTCATTGATTAGACTTCAAATCTGGGCCATTGATTCATCAACGAGAAGATTATAAAATAATACTTGAGGGTCATTTGGAAAGCAAGTCAGGCATACACTTAGTACCTAAAGGAGATCAATTCTAAATGAATAGAATTTGATTTCAGAGGGAGAGTTGCAGGGTGGATTTGCAGAAGCAGAAGGAGAAGAGGGAGTCAGCAGTGACTGAGCATGAGGATAGAGGGACGCAGAGGGCCACAGAAGGCAACACAGAGCTACAACGCAGTGAACCCACGCAGAGCCCATGCAGAGTGATGCAGTTGAGCGCAGGGACTGCGCAGAGAGACACGCAGACAGACGCAGAGGAAGTCAGTGGCTCTTCCGGGTGTCAGGAAATTTTTGGGAGGGTCCGAGAATTTTGTCTCGGGTTTTTTATGATTATATCTGCCATTGTATTCCTTGTAAAGATTCATTTGTTGAAGAATAATAATAAAACCCTCATCTATTGCACCGGTTTTCCCACATTGGGTTTTTTCTGGGGACAATTGTCCAAAAATAAGTGTGTACATGTGATTGGTTCTAATGCTTATGTTCTTTATTGTTTCCTTCTCTGCATATGTAATTGTGAATGTTGTAGTAGTATTTATTTCAGAGTTTGTTGATAGATTTTTGTAAATAACTTATTGGAGTAATAAGTAGGAGAAATAAATCTATCACTGCAACTGTATATTTCTAGATTGAAATTTTCACACTGGGTTAGGGTTTTGGTTGTTTAGGGTTTTCCTTTGTTGTTCAATATTAAAAAGGCCTTTGAGCCTCATTGTGACGTTTAGAGACATGTAGCCGCCACATCTCTTCTCATAGATAAGCTACCATTGCCTGAGCTAGTTTATTTCCATTCTACTTGTAAGCATTTTTCAGTTCTTTGATATTAATAGAATGAAGATTTATTTCTGTTGCATATTTGTGCTTATCTTTATATTTGTATTTTGTTGCGTTCCTACATAAGTACGGATTAACTGAGCCCTCCACTCCCTCAATTGATTTAATTATCATTTAACAACTAGAAATAAATGATCACTAATTATTATTTATAATTGTAAATTAAATTATTTTGTTGATGATATACTTAAAAAACAATTTTTATTTTTATTTTAAATAATTTAATTATTTTCTTATCTTAAAAAAATATTAATTAATTATAAATAATTTTATATTTTAATTCAAAAGTAAAAATAATTTTTAACATAAATAATATATTTTTTAAAGTCAATTTGATATTTAACTTATCTCTGATTTTAAAACCAACCTAGATCCATCTTAATTTCGGATCTACCAAGTGTCGAGAGGGATCAAATCTCTTTTCACTCTAAAAGAGGTTTGCACCTCAAGAAATTTGATCCCTTTCAGCGTTTGGTAGATTCAAAGTTAAGATGGATCTAGGTTGGTTTAAAATATATATATTATTTCTTCTTACATAAGAATATCTTTTGAAAAACCATGGGTTGTCAAGATAAGATAAGATAAAATAATTATATTTATGTCCAACTATTGACCACAAAGTAGGTCAAAGGGATTGTTGAGTACAATGATGTCCATACAAAGCAAGAGAACCAAATGGTCTCCAATAAAAGATATAATGCATGGATATAAAAGATACAATGAAGGAACATAAAAGATACAATGTATGGAATGCCCTGGCGGAGAAGATCCAAGAGCTAATGGATCTGAGGGTCAGACCCATCTCTCTTAACATCCGAAGTTGGATGAAGAACACTTAAAAAAACTCCACAAAATTGTTGGCCCGATGAAGGGTTGGTGGCAAGTGCAGGCTATCCACTAAATCATTGCCCAGGGGAGCTCACACATTACTGAGGCCTAGAGGACTTAGTCTGTCTCCCATGAATAGATATGAGATAGATTTTCTAGTGAAATCTCGCATGGCGGGGAGAGATCCCATGAATCCTCATTGATCTAGAGTCTGGATATGAACTGGTATCAATCGATTTCTTAGTTCCCTTGTCTGAAGGTAGTACCCTGAAAATGTCGCGATCCTATGTGTGGGGTCTGGTCTGATAGGAGGATGAAGAATATGTGCTCAGAACTTGAGAGCCTCCTGCATATATAGGGCCAAACATCTCTGATTGGAATAGCTTAAAAATTAGGCGAGGGTCTGAGAATCTTTGAACAAGTAATGGAACCTTCCTCTGATCTCATAATAGAAAGGGCATCCAAAAGTGAAGTGCACCTCGGTCTCCACTTCCTGTAAATGACATACCTAGAAGATTTTGTCTGGTCTATCAATCTGGTGGTTTGTCTCTACCCGAAGTATATGAGAACCTACCTTGAATAGGCCTATATAAATGCGAAGAGCATGCATCGAGTTGTGAAACGTATATTGGGGTTGAACAATGGGCCCTTCTCTCAACTCTAAGAAGTCCTCAACATAGAAGGCCATATTTGGGCACAACCCTCCTGGAGGATTGACCTAGGCGACCTGTATGAACTACCTGTAGATGTCCTCCTTGATGATCTTGTTCAACTCGTGTCTAGTAGGTAAAAGGTGACCAAGAGCATCTAAGGAATATCAGAAAGGAGGGAGACGATCTAATTGAATGCCCACTAACTCTAAGAGATCTAAAACTCTTGTAAACCAATATCTAGCTTGGCCTGAGGGAGTAGAATGGGCAATAGTCTCATAAGAGAAATATGCTAAGTAGGGATATCGATCCCTACTCTTTATCGAGTCTGCAAAGCCCCGTACACGATGCAAGAATGAGACTAATATGAAGACCGTCTTAAGCCGAAAGGGCTGAGCTCCAAACTCTGCAAGGATGATGTGTTGAGGTATTGTCTGTTTGCATCTAATGATGTGGCAAAGAAGAAGCATCTAGACTCTCTCAGCTGAAGCCGAATCCGACTCAAGTAAATATGTTACCCAAATCTATGAGCCATATAGAACAATGGGATGGATCAAGGTATACATGAGGATCATCTTGGAGGAGATGTCGTGGAAGTGATGTCGAAAGCACTATCTCTCGAGGAGGGCTAAGGATCCATATCCTTTGTTGATACGAGGCTGAAGCGCTGGTCGCAAACTGAAGCGGGGACATGAGAGTTGCACTCCCAAGTAAGTATACGTGTTGGTGGCCTCAACCTCCTCCCCTCTGAATATGAAGTGAAGGTAGGAAGTTTTCTTCGCCCCGTTGAATATCACAACCTTGGTTTTACCTAGGTTGATCGTTAACTGCCGAATATCACAAAAAAACGCTAAGGAATCCAACTGCCTTTGTAATCCTTCCGGGGATGAGGAGAGGAGGACCACATCGTCAGAAAAGAGTAGAATAGATATGAAAACCTGGTGAAGAAGGCAAGCAATGATGTCATGGATATGATCATGAAGAAATGATTCCAAATCATCAATATAGATCCCAAACATGGTAGGGTATAGTGGACAACCCTGCTTAACCCCAATAGTGCTTCGAATGAAATCAAACATCCCAGGAGCCGTGTGAAGATGACCAAGGATAGAATCATATAAGCGTGTAATAATTTTCAGTAGGGTCACCAAGATGCCAATATATCTGAGTCTCTGGAGTAAGGATTCCCTCAGAACAAAGTCAAAATCTTTCTAAAAATCTACAAAACAACAATAGACTTTCAAAGAGCGGTGTTGTGCCTCCTCAATCACGATGCAAAGGGTGAAGATGTGGTCATCTGCCTATCCCCTAGCTCTGAGTTGTCTTTGCTCAAGGTCACTGGAGAGCTTCCTATGTAGAACAATAACATACAACTTCGAGAATGCATGGCCTACCACGATCGTTCTATAGTTATTGGGATTTGATATGGAACCTGATTTGTGGATCTGATTGATGATGTGGTGTGACCATGTTTGTGGATAACCTTCACAGACTACATGGTCAATGAGATCAACCAAGTAGCTAACCAAAGCATGGAAAACGTGCTTAAATAACTCTACTTGGTAGCCTTCCTCATCGGTTGCTTTGTTGTTGTTCATCACCTAAACGACCTCTCTAATATATTTGTCTAAGAATAGGTAACAGGAAGAGGGTGAGGAGGTAACATGAATTTGGGCCTGCCCTGGAATATCATAAAGGTTGGAAGTGTGAGAGAACATGGATGTAGTGTCGAGGCAAAATGGAAGAGGGGAGCATCGGGGAAGGATGGTATGCCATAATTTTTTAGGGGAGTGGGTAAGGAGAGCAGAGGTTCCCATCTTCTATGAGAGACAAAGAGTCGTTCTTGCGACAGAGGAGGCAATAATAAGAAGCTTTGAGGTCAGGGTAGAAGGGTTGAGAGTGGGTGAAAGCATATCAAAGTTCTCGATGTAGAGTCTTTCATTCGTCATTGTTCTATTTGTTCATGGGGCAAGATCCAACTTTTGGGGAGATGGGAGTGGAACAAGTGCAGTGGGGGAAGGATTTAAGTGCTACTTCCCAAATGGCAGATGAAATACATGTGTATTTAGCGGAAGCAGAATCAAGCAAGGAGAGTTGGGTCTCTGATCGGAGCATCTTGCACAGGGTATAGGAGAAGATGACAGGGTAGCCTTCGTCAAATCAAAAGGTGTTTCGGGGTGGGCCCTGAGGGGAAGGATGAGGAGGAAGGGGAGGGTCAAATCAGAGAGAGAAGGAAAGAAGTGCATGATCAATAAGGGGGAGATTGAGAGATGGGGAATAAAAGGGAGCAAGTTATGGCTAGCGAGGACATAATCAACTACACTTGCACCCCCGCCATATGGTCGACATGTGAAAAAGTGGGAGTCTGGGAAACAAGGGAGACCATTTAAAATAAAAAATTCTTGTGATTCCCCCAACTTCAATAGATGCTTACCATAAACTGTAGTGATCCCCAAAGCATCATCTGACATCCGGGGAAGCCCTACTAAATATGGATCTATCCCCTGGGTACAAAACACATCCTCTTATCGATCGTGAAGAGGGATTTGGAGATCTCTAGTGCGGGAATTAAAGTCACCTAGGAACATGACTTCCCCATCAGCAGAGTACTAGGTGATGCCAGTCTACAAGTCTATAAAGGGGTCCCCATTTGAGCCATTATGGATGGAAAATGGTGAAGAGGCTGGGGGACAGTAACATATTGCAATGTAGATGTCTGTCGGAGGAGATAATCCGATGCTAATCCAAATCCACATAAACCTAGAAAAATCATCTTCGGCTACTAAAGATACCCAGTTCTAGAGTGAGTTACTAGCCAAACAAGCAACTCCACCTGATCCTATGACCCCTCACTAGATCCTTGTCTCCTACCTGCAAACTAAGAACCAATGGTAACCTGCAATATCTGGGAGAGGTCAAATAGGGCTTACATGAGTTTTGGTCATGAAGAGGATGTCCGTTGATTCGAGAGTGTCATACAAGAGTCCTGATGATGACCAAAAAGATCCATTTCCATTCCAACAACCGATAGAAATGCCTATACTTTGTCGTCTCCCTAAGCGGGCCCATCATTTGGAACCTCTAGTTCGGGGTCCCCACCAAGGTGGGAAGGAATCTTGAATGACTACCTGAAGATTTCTGATAACTGCCCATTTCCTTGCCTATCATGCTGCCATAACTGGTTCTATGGATTGTTTAAGTTCCACAACCTGTGCTCGAGTGAGGTCCTCATCCAAGAAAATCCTGTTGGGAAGAGAAAACAACTTACGCTTATCCCTGAGGGTGCGGAGTCGATCAGATGTAATCTGGAACCTTAGGAAGAGAGTGGAATCGTAGCCTGACCAAGATTTTTCCAAAGCTATATTAGGGAGGCTAAGGGTATCCTGAAGGAACCTAGTCCACACTTCCATATGATCCGAAGAGGGGTGAGGTAAGGGGAGGCCTCTCACCTTGAGATTCAATTCTCTTGCCTGTCTGGTGCATTTTTCCACAAGTTTTTCTTGCACCACCTCCTCAACTACTGCAAGAGGGGTAGGAGTTTTATCCTTTTCCTGAACCACTTGTGCCCAGGAATTGATGTGTGTCTCCGTTTCTTGTTTGAAGGTGGCCTGTTGGGATCAAATTTATTCCTGCTTTCTTTTAAGGTTGATAATTTCTGCATGCAACGTATCATCTAGAGGATGAAATATTTCCTGCTCTTTGCTTTAATGTAACATCTTCTTAAGGGATAAATTATCCCCTTCCACCTCCGAAAATCTGGCAGAGAGGGTGTGTATTTCTAAACGAAGCTTGTTGTTTTCAGTTTCCAGATTCCAAAAATTCCATTTTTTGCAGCATTTGTTTTACCTAGGCTATCCAAAATGAGAAATTTGACTCCATGGATTTTTTATGGACCCCAGTTTCAAGTTGTACCCCTTGACCCTCAACCACTATTATTGCGAGTTCAGGCGAAGCTGGGGGCTTTGATAGGATTTCAAGGAATTGGTTGATGTCCATCAGAGGTCCTGTAAAAATACTGCAGAGACAAGAACTGTTACTTCAGTTGTTATACAATTGATTCTTGGTATTTGTCAAACACTTAGCGTGCATCCCAAAAACACGTTGCAACTCTCTTCCTTTCCTAGTTTGCACCTCTGTTGTTGTTGTTCTTCTCTTCCCTGCTTGTCTGCGCTTCTGCATGCTGATAATGTGAACCAATCTTAGATTATATTTTCTCGCTATATTGGATGATACCTCACATGAACTTGAACTTGGAGCAAAAAAAGTGCCAAAAACTTGGAGCAAAACCTGTCAAAATTTGGAGCAAAAAAAGTGCCAAGTGTAAATTGACTATTTTACTTCAATTTTATTTTAATTTTATTTTTATGTAGTTTGACCGAGTCAAAATGTTTAACATGACAAGACAAGATATTACAACATCTCTTCCATTCTAGGCTCGAGACTGCCTCTCGATGCAATTAAACTATTATTATTACCTTTTAATGTTAACATTATCTTCTTTAACAACATAATATGTTTTTCAATAACATTTAACTTCTTTTTTTGTGGGGTAAAGGTTTGTGTTGCTTATTAACAGATATTTACATTCTAAGCATACAAAGTTTGTATTGGCCTACCACTAGGGAAGCCAAACCATACATCGAGTTTCAGTTGTTCCAAAATTTTAAAAGGAAGAAGAAAGTTTTTAAATGCAACATAAAAAATAATTGGATAGTCTAGTAAGCCATAATGACCCTTCTTCAACATGGCGCTAAAATAAGAGAACGTAAAAGAAAATGAAAAAGTAAAGATGCATATACACATGCATGTCTATTTTTTAGAATCCATGGTCTTGACATGTATGGGCTCCTTGTTGCTACCAGGAGAACACCTAAGATAAGGAGCACCCAAATGTCGTTTTATTCTTGGATGCGTTCCATTGCCATCAAGAAATATTACATCTGATTCAAAGACAAAATAATGTCGTTCTTTAGCTCATTGGAGTCTACCAACACTCTTCCCAGGAGGAATTTGAGATGCCAATAGATATTCATTGTATACATGCACTGATTGTGTCTACACCTTGTGTGAACAACATTAGGAACCCAATTTTCCACCTCACCAATCACCTCAGTGTCTATAAGATTGCATCTCTCATTGGAGAGCTCTCGTTCGGATTGAGTGATTTCATCTTGGATTGGATGAGGGGTCAAATCCCTATGATGTGTGGCCAAATTCTAAGCTTGAGCCTAAGCTTTGGAGGGACCTCGCTCCTGATAGTAAGCAACTCCTTTTCAAACCTTGACCTATTGCCTAGATATGGCTACTAGCGAGAGGAGCGAGAGATGGAGAATAAACGCCTTGGAACCAGTGAGAGTGAACAAAGTCCGACAACACCTTGAATCTCTGACTGAGCCTCCTATTGGTTTAGTAGAAGTGTTGGCAGAGCCATCTTTAGAGGTATAACTGAGACTGATCCAAAAATTTGTGTCAAACTGTACCTAAGCTCATATCAACTACCGAGCTTGGAAGGGAGCTTTCCTGGAGGGCATCGCTTCTCTGTTGGCACGACCTAACCATTTGAATGAAACCATGTGTGACTTTACATTGGAGTAAATTCTAGAAGAATTAGAGTGCCATGTCAGCTGATGCCTTCCTTGGTTTGAGAAGAGAAATAACATGGCAGTGCCAACCTTCCCTTCCTAGACGCAGGGTTGGCCATATAGCTAAGCCATTGAAAAAGCAAGCTCAAGATGGAGAATGCCATCGGCAACTAATTGTAGCTCATCAAACACAAGGGGAGACCTAGCAAATGAAGTAGGGAAATGAACTATTGAGGCCACCAAAAGAGCTATTTGCCTCCGTGTTTGCTGAGAAAAACCTTATTTGGCATGTAGAATCCCAATGAGTCGACCATTGATGACCTGTCATTGAATGTTGATGGATTAACAAGATTACAGTGATTAGACCGATGCGTGGAACGATACTATTACCTACAACATACTTCTAAAAATCTACCAAAATCACTATTCACATGGATTGTTGACCATGGTAATGAATTTAAAGTCTTTAACCACCTTTGTCACTCTATTTGAAACAATAACATTCAACTTAAATCCCATAAATAAAACTATTTTTTTTAAAGATATCAAAACTTTTCAAAAAGTATTAAATAACTACTCTACATGAATATTGGTGGTAACATCACAATTTATTTAAAAAAACCACATCATCTAATCCTTATTAGATGTTCATAAATTTTAAGCCATTAACTTATAACTTCAAATTTAAATAAGACAATTCCTTTAACTTATAAAAAAATAGTTTAAAGTCTTTCCATGACTAAGACTAAATAAAATAACTTTCTACAAACATAAAACATTATAATTAATTAAAACATTTCAATTTATTTATTAAAAAAATATGCCAATGCATATTCTAAAGCAAGAGAGTGTTCGTCAAGTATCACTGTTCCTGTCTCTGACTACCAATTACAGAAATATGTAAAACGTAAAATTCCACAAGAGGGCGTAGAAGTCAAAGTAAGGCAAAATATATTCAGAAATGATGTCGGTTACCCTGGATTGACGAAGAATTCCCAAACTGAGTGATCACCGGGTCGAATTTCACAGGATTGCTCATCTATTAGGCATGAGTAGCCGCAAACGTAGCCTACAGTAATGGCGGAGCGGTTCACAAGGAGTCATGGGTACCGGACGCTTTCTGGTAAGTCTGAAAATAAATTTGAATTTTCTAAACGAGTTGGGTAATTCAATTGAACAAAATCAATCCTCATGTTGCTTGAAAAAGAAGTAGCCATTCATTCTCTGTGAAAGCTACCTTCGAGATCTTTGTGAAATTCTACCTTTGTGTGAAATTCATAGCTAGAGGTTTCTTAAAGTAATACCTTTTCTTGTGATAGTGGCATACGTTGGCTTGTGGAAATCGCTTGCCAAAATGATGACCCAGGTTCAAAAATTGAGCAGGTTTGATCCCGGTGTAACGGGTTTGTTGGAGCCTTTCCGAGGTGTGGGCTGTTGAGGCTGCAAACATGCTAATGCGGAGGTGCTGTTAATGGTAGTGCCTATATTGATGTTGTTATTGCTGATTAGGTGCAAGTTTCAGGTGGCTTTGATGGAATTGCTATCCTTAATTACATCTTGGTAGACAAAGGTCATCTGATTGTATAGCTGATATTGTGAGGAGTCATGTACCCTCTTTAATCGAAAGGGGTTCAGATAGTTCGATCATGTAACATAAAAAATAAGTTGCTTTTGCGGATTTTTTTTCCCCTTAACTATTTATTCCAATTTTCCTTTTGCAAACTGCTCTCTCAAATTCTGTAGACCTATAATTATATATTTCTATGGGGTCTTATAGCCATCCATTATCTCTGAACCGCAGAGAATATGCACTTGACCAGTGGAATGCTTGGTTGGTACGTTGATGCTGTTGTAGAATTGCCCGTCTCTCTAAATATAAGGGAATTCTACTGTACAAATGGCAGAATTTGTGCACACTATATTGGAATTTTTGGAAAATAATCACTTCACAGATGCAGAAGCTGCTTTACGATCCGAGTTGATGACACGACTAAGTTCAAATGTCTCTGATTCCCTCTCCCTTTCGGATGACTTGAAACAAGAAAGTGGAGAAATGCACAATGAAATCTGCAATGGAGGGCAGGGGCCCGAGTGGAGAGATGCTGGATATATGCACATTAAAGGTGATAGACCAAATCACTTGAACAGAGGCACATCCTTTGAGAATGGCATGGATGGCCTCAAGGATGAAGCTGAAAAGTCAAGGTCTTTTCCTTTTTCTCACAAGGCCATGTTAAACAAATCAAGAGATTCAGAACTTCTAGTGAAGGAGTTGGGATGCTATTCCTCTAAATATGAACCTTCTGGAGAGCGCAGAGATCAGAACACTGAACAGGCTGTTTCTGAAGCGAATCAGATGTCTGGCTTAGAAGACGACTATGCAGATGAAGCTTGGATATGCAGTAAAACTCCTTTTGAACCGAAACAATTGCAGGATTCTGCAGGAGCCAGTGAAGACAGGTTCATGTTTCAGAAGGATAATACGATGTCCAAAAAAAAGTTTGACCACAACTCTTCAGAGGAGCAAGTTTTGGTTCTAAATGCTGTCTCCAATGAGGTGGTTGAAAGTGAAGAGAGATTAAGAAATAAATCAGGTAAGGCAAAAGACAAGTTTTATGAGACACAAAAAGGAGAAATAGTTGACGAGGGCTCCCCAGAGCTACGTGATCCTTCAAGGAAAAGACATAGCACAAAAGAGTGGAAAGCTAGGATAGACCCAGTATCACGAGTGGATGGTGACAGCCATGCCAGCATGAAATGGGATGGAAGCGTGAAGTTGCATGGAGGGCAGATTAGTTTGTCAGGACATGACGAGAAAACATGTTCTCAAGTTGCAGGTGCTATGTTTGATAGAGAGCTGAACATCAAAGAACGAGCTAACTCAAATCAGGAAAGTAAGCATTTTGTTAGAGAAGTGTCAGCAGATGAGGGTGCACAAAACATACCATGTTTTCAAGAATATTTTGGAGAAAATAGAGGATTTGAGAGTACAGTGCAAAGTCAGATTCCTTTTGGTCCATGGAAGGAAGGTTCTTTTCGGACAGTAATGCCATTTCCCCTCTGTGAGAATTCTGTTAATGATGAGGAATTATTTGAAAATCAGTCATTTGAAAAAATAGTTAACAAGCGCCAACAAGGAGTTGAACAAAAGGGAATGGAAGGTTCTAAAATTACAGAGGAAGAAATTGATAAGGAAGGGGCATCTATGCAGATATTTGATCATCAAGGAAGTCCAGAGCAAGAGAAAGTGGAGAGATCCACATCACTGCAAATTGGAGAGAATATTTTGAATGTTTCACAGGAAAGGTTTGACGTGGGGAGGATCATGAACTCAATAGGATCCCAAACCAAGAGGATGGACATGGAAATTTCATTTTCACTGGGACCATATTTTAATGCTCCTGCTAGAAAGGAAATACGATCCTCAGGTTTGAATTCAGTACAACTGAAATGCTTTCACCATACTTTTGAGTCTTTGACATTTGGGCTTCATTCATGTAGTTTTAACTTTTAAGTTTCTGGTATGAACAGAATTAGAGTTTGACAGTCACCTCTGCTTACAGCCTAAATTTTACATATTTGAGTTTTGATAAATTAATAATGCGATCCTTGAATGTTTTATTTGAAGAAAAATTTCAAACTTTAAGTATACATTTTGTTAAGAAATAAAAGAATCCCATGTTAATAAGGAGGGCCATTGCGTAGGAGCATTGATAAAAATGTCATTTGTGCAAAATATTGGAAATAGGAAACAGGAATGGCAGGAAATGAGTTTCTGGAAACGGGAATGGCAAGCGTCTAGTAAAGGCAGAAAAATTGGCATTTTTATATCCAAATGCCTTCATTTTGACCTCCAAATGATGATCTTCTAATGAAAAAGGTTGTATGTTAAATTATGATCAGATAAGAGTGATAAACACATCTGACATATGCTGATACGTTGAAACACTATTGGCCAAAATAGCTAAGAAAAACTTAGGCTTTTCCTACTAAGCAAGGAATGTAAAGAGGTCAAAACACACACTTAAATGTTTTGAAACGTCTGAAATGGAAATCTTAATTTCACAACGAGATCTGGAATATTTGACAACAACGAAGAATGATACTTGTGGAAAACCCTCAAAGAGACCTTTATTGATTTTAAATAATGTTTTAGATGGTAAATAATTTGCCCTAGATGGAATCTGTAATGCTAAATCAGATTTAAACTCAGATAATTCCCATGCCATGTCTCCTGAGGCATGTGATAGCTCATCTTTAACTAGACGCCAAGATAAAAGGGACTGCTCATACATGGGGAATTTAATAATGCTGCCAATAAAGTGTTTAGAAGCGAGGTTATATCATCATAACTGCAGGATGAAAAATGGTGGTAAAAATGAGAATAAAATGTCTATGATTCTGCATTGATCATTGCCCCAGCCCCCATGGGTATCTTTAAGGGCAAGAACTCGTTCAAAGTTCTTTTTTCATTTTCAAATAGTGGAAATACATTTTACTGATGAGTTGTCTTGTGAGTTCTATTTTGGTGTTCAGCCCATCACTGTGGATGATCTCTTTCAGATATGTCCGGGAGCTTGAGAGATTGGGTTCGTGGGGGAGCAAGCCAATGCTGGAAATAATAAATTGATACATAAAGCGACACAAAAGGATACTTTCTACAGTTGGTGACCAATTACTTTGCCAATTAATTAGGATATCTCTTCCTGATTGGAAATAGTTATTAGATGTTCATTTGCTGATGGTTCAATTCAGACTCCAAAATTATCCTGTGAATTCATTGAGGGTACACAACACTGTCTTGACAGTGTTGCTATAGGTACTAGAGCAATTTTCAATGTGAAAAGACCAAGGCTCTCCTTATTGAACAAGAGGATTTCCCTGTCTAGATTATTAAGAGATGGAAACCCTATTGACAAAAACATATTATCTGTTATTTATGTAAGTCACATGACACGAGGACACGAAAACACGAGTATATGACACATGGCACAGTGAGCCCCTGGAACATTGTAATGTCCTCTCCAAATTGAGGGATTATGGAGGACGTAATAGCCTATCCGACCTTGTAGGCTATAAAGGGGTAAAAAACCAATTTATCCTATGTTGAGGCAACATTGGGCAAAAATTGGGTCGGCTAGGACAAATTAGGGGTTGCCCACACAACTCCTCACATTGTTGAAGCCCATGGAAAATCTATAAATAGAAGAGGGTTGGGATCAAATGAGGCATCAAGTGTGGATCAATTCATTTGTTTCTTGAGCATTACCTCCGAGGGTTTTAAGACTTTTTTCTTCTTGTCAATTTCGGTGGTGAAAGATTCCACCCTAGTTGACACCATTCTATCTTTTCTCTCTGTTCTAGCTCAGGAATACCAACTAGAAGGCAACAATCTCTGTTTGTTTTGATGATTGTTCTGGCGCAGGTTTTGTGAAGGCAACTCTGGTTAAAATTTCCTTCAAAGACAGTATCTAAGCTAGTTATTTCTGAAGTAGTTAGGTCTCTTGAAAGCAGAGAAGAAGCGAAGGCTGTGGTACAACCCTAGTCTGAGAGCTTCTGAATTCTTTGGACAGACCAAGCTCAAATTTTTGAAGCCAAGTGTATCCTGGATGGTTAGCGAGGAAGGGATCAAACCACAATGGCATTACAATTGTTTTCTAGGCAGAGCGAGGATATTTTAGAACATGACCTAATCGGGACACCATCAAGTTTTGTAGCCGAGATTATTACTTGAGCGGGTTATTACCTAAGGTAGCCGAGAATAGAAGCATTCTAGGGCAGACGTCTACCCTTCCTATGGAGCAGGAACCTTCGGTGCAAGACTCAAATTTCTCCTTTACTCTTGTAGCTTGAGTCCTGTGACATATTGAGAATTGATGTGGAATATAATATAGAACTACGAAAGCTCATTTGGGTAGAATCACATACAATGTTGATTATTGATTAATTCAATCTCTGGACGTAATTAAACATTGGGATAATTCGTGGACCTTCCCATAGTTGGTTCGAGCTCCTAAGATGAAGGAAATTGCACTGTGAGCGTTTCGTGGAATCCTATGGTAGAGTCCTAGTGTCGCGGCTAGCATCACAAAGCTGAAGTATAGTCCCTGTAGTAGATTCGAGATCCTGTAATAGTCAGATCTTGAAATAGAATCGACATTATTGTAGTAAGGTTTTTTCAATATGCCTGCAATTAGGGTTGATCAAGAGTCTAAGTTATGAGAAGTCTAGTAATAATAGTTGTGAGTTGGAGCTAAGGCGTTGGATCGTTGAATCAATACAGTTGGTAAATTTATGGATATTGGCTTGGCGTAATTGATTTAGTGATTGTATGAAGACATTGCATCACTTTGCATGAATCTATTACACTACTCTGTGATTGTTGATTGGAGATTATGCTACACTGTCCTGTTTGATTACTTGAGAAATTGTGGTTGTTTGTCATCAAAGATTAAAGGGATTATTGATTTTGATAAGAAACCCTAATGCCCTAAGAAATACTATGGCAAAATTGACCTAGCCCATTACAGTGGTATCAGAGTGTACATTCTTCCAGCTTGTGAATACACGAGCATTGTATGTTTCCGGAAGATATAAGCAATGTCATAGTAAGGAAAAGACGAAATACACATCATCAAACATGGGGGATAGAACAATTCAAGGAGAATAGGTGGCTCCACAAGATACTAGCATCATGCTAACAACAATACTCTAGAGACGAGCAAATGACCATTGCATTACAAGGGTAACAGCAAGGACAACAGTTGATGCAGGCATTGGCTCAGGGACAACAACAACTTGCTTAGCTGTTGACTTATCTCATAGGAAACTGAAATGTCACTGGAAACAACATAACCACCACTGAAGGTAGCAGGAATCATAACCTGGTTCCCCTGTACACCCTAACACCAGGATGACCATCGGAAGGAGTCACCGATTGTTACTTCCTCAATTCACAAATAATCAAGCTGTGGCAAACCAAGAAGCTGTTGAGCCAAATAGACTGCTGGATGATTACCTTTGGGAGTATGTAGCACTAGAAGAAAACACGCGAGCAACCATGACTTTCAATGAATACAATAATTTCAGATATAGAAATAGACCTAGAGGATAGCCTAATTCTGAGCTCACACACAGGGTAAGTAAACTTTCCCTCTCCTCATTTGATGGATCATCTAAATGTTCAACAAGAGCGTGGGTGCAAAAATTGTACACCTACTTCAGGCTCAACCTTATGTCGGAGCCAGATGCTATCCAATTTGCCACTCTACATCTTGAGGGAGAAGCACATGAATGGTGGTGCTATGGTCTAGTTGCGTTGGGGCATACAAACATCACTTCATATGAAGACTTTACGCAAAGGTTGATAAATAGATTTGATCGTAAGAACTCGGACATACGCCTCAGAGAATTGACACAACTCAAACAAACTAGATCACACGAAGAATTCATTGCAAAATTTGAGCAAACCGCAGTCATGGTGATGGATATATTTGAAGAATGATTAGTCATGCTTTTCACAGAGGTATTAGACGAACCCTTACAAGGTTGGGTCAAGGCATTCAACCCCACCACCCTTCAGGAGGCTTTCAAGAAGACTCCGGATATGGGAAATGCAACAACTAAGTCTAAGGATCCATCCAAGCCCTTCATTCGCCAAAAAGATAAGGAAAAGAGGCCCTCTCAACGTGATTGGCCTAGAAAAGACAGGTTAGATGAGGAGACCCGAAGTGAACTAAGGAGGACGAAGTTATGTTTTACTTGCAGGGAACCATGGGAACCTAGACTTCGCTGCTTAGGTAAGGGGAAAATTCACTACATTGAAGTGCTCTCTGACGAGGAGGAGGAAGGAGAAGAACCCACACCTATCAATGAAGAACCCACCGAGCTTAACAGTCCCAAGGAAGAACAACCATGGGAAGAAGCTAAAGAGGAGGAAAAACCCCGCAAAGAGAAGAAATCCTGACCACAAATTAAGATTGCGACTCTATCAGGAACACCTAGATATTACACCTTCAGGGTTAGCGGAGACATCAAGGGACAACGCATCACAACTTTGATTGATGGGGGAGCTACACACAACTTCATTGATGCAACATTAGTAGCAAAGAGAGGGCTTCCCATAGAAGAATTCGAAGGCCTTGATGTGATAGTAGCGGGCATATACAACTTGGATTGCACACGGATGATCCCAAGTTTGAGTGTAACACTTGGTACTTATACTTTCACTATTGACTTTCACGTAATAGATCTTGTAGACATTAATATGGTATATTGGGGGTTCAGTGGTTATATTCGTTGGGAAAACACAACATGGACTACCAAGTATTGGAAATGGAATTTAAAATACCACATGGCAGTAAGGTAGTTTTGAGGGGTATGGAAAATGGTGGCTTACAGGTCATTTCTGCTAGAAGGATGGAGGCCATATTTAGGCATGGAGATGTAGCATATGCTGCAGAATGCAAGCCCCAATGGATAGCTCAATTGGTCGAGTTCCCATTGCTAAGTACCTTGCCAATTGGGAGGTCACGGGGTTAAATATCCTCGACGCCCTTGGGGTTAGGCCCAGCGTATTAGGCCGACGGGTAGATCCCTTAGGGTGGATTTGTCTGGATTATTTCCCGTCAATGTAGCGGCCACTCAATGATCGTGAATCACAATTGAAAAATATGCAGCAAAATGCAGGATTATGAGCCAAAATACTCCCAACAGTGGTAAACAACAGTACAAAGAAGACATTCAACGAGCGCTGGACAAGCATGTTCATGTATTTGATGACATTCCCCTAGGATTACCTCCTAAAAGAGGATTTGAACATACTATAGAATTGGAAGAAGGGGCAAAGCCGGTAATTACCACACCATATTGGCACCCAAATAAATTTAAGGACTAGATAGAAAAGACCATACAGGAATTGTTAGCGATGGGACACTTCAGACCCAACTCAAGTCCGTTCACCTCATCATTGGTTTTGGTGAAAAAGAAGGATGGCACATGGAGAATCTGTATTGATTACCAATCTCTCAACAAAAAAACCATCAAGAACAAGTACCCTATTCTCAAGATTGATGAGTTAGTAGATGAGCTATATCGAGCAATATATTTTTCAAAGATTGACCTATGATCAAATTATCATCAAATCCTAGTTTGAGAGCTAGACGTGCCAAAAATAGCATTCCAGTGCCACTATGAATAATATTTTCAGCAAGGAGTTGAGGAAGCTCTTACTAGTATTCTTTAACGACTTTTTCATATATAGCAAGACATGGGATGATCACTTTGGGCATTTAGATGAAATTTTAAGCATAATGCAGGAACAATCACTCTATGGCAAGGCATCAAAATGCGAATTTGGAATGATGGAAATCGACATATAATTAGTGCAAAGGGAGTACAGGTTCATCAAGAGAAGATTAAGACAATATTGGATTGGCCCACACCTAAGAATCTAAGTGAGTTACGAGGATTTTTCGGGATTTGCAGCTAATATCGATGATTTGTCAAAGGGTTCTCTCAATTAAGCTCACTGTTAACAAGTTTGACAAAGAAGGGAGCATTTAGGTGGGTGGAGGAATCTGACAAGATGTTAAATAAGCTCAAAGAAATAATGAGCTCATGTCCAATCTTGGCCCTCTCTGACTTTAGTCAATCCTTTGTGTTAGATTGTGATGCATCTAGAGAAGGAATAAGGGTCGTCTTAATGCAAAAGGGCCATCCCATCGCATTCGAAAGTCAGAAGCTTTAGGATATAGAGATAATTTACTCCATATAAAATAGGGAGATGTTAGCTATCATGCACACCTTGGAAAATTTCAGACAATATTTGGTGGGAAATAGGTTCATGGTCAAGTTAGACCACAACAGCTTGCGTCATTTCTTGGAACAAAAGGATCTAAATGAACAACAACAAAAATGGGTAAGGTTCAAGCTTATGATTTTGATATTGAGTATGTGAAGGGAAAGAAGAATATCGTGGCCGATGCACTACCTAAAAATTTAGTTTGCGATCGGGACAATAGGTTTATGGGTGCATTTTGGCAGGATCTCTTCAGGCGAGTAGAGACAAAATTAACCCCTAGCACTAGTTATCACCCACAAATAGAAGGGCAGACATAAATCATGAATAAGTGGATTGAAGGGTACTTGCGTAATTATGTGACGGGTCAACAAAAAGCATGGATCAAATGGTTGTACCTTGGGGAGCATTGCTACAACACCACTCACCATTTATCCATTGGGATGACACCTTTCATAGCTCTATATGTATATGATCACCGTCCTTTATCGACGAGATCTTTGGAGATAACAAGTCACCCATCATGAAAGATTGGATACAAGAGAGTCAGGATATTATTAGGATACTCAAGGAAAACATGGAGGTTGCTCAAAATCGACAAATGATGTATGTAGACCAACATCGGACATAACATAACTTTAAGATAGGAGACCTCATTTTCTCGAGATTGCAGCCCTATAGACAATCTACACTCAAGAAAGTGGTGTAGAAAAGCTTAAGCCAAGTTTTTATGGACCTTACAAAGTCCTTCGAAGGATTGGCGAAGTGGCGTATGAGTTAGAATTTCCAAGCGACAACAAAATCCATAACGTCTTCCATGTGTTATGTCTCAAGAAGGTTGTGGGATAGCAGGTCAACAACTCCATCAAATTGCCACCATTAGACGAAGAGGGACAACTAGAATTTATTCTAGAAATAATCATGGCTGTATGAGAAAAGAAGTTAAGAAGACGATTAATTCCATATTACCTTATTAAATGGAAGAATTTACCAGAGGAGGACGCCACCTCGGAAGGAGAACAAATTTTATAGCACCGAAGTTTGCAATGCTTGATGGCAAGCAATTTTGGGAAGGGGGGACTATAATGTCCTCTCCAAATTGAAGGCTTATGGAGGACGTAATAGCCTATCTGGCCTCGTAGGCTATATATAGTCTTGTTAAAGGGGTAAAAACCCAAATTTTCCTATGTTAGGGCAACATTGGGAAAAAATTGGGTCGGCTGGGGCAAATTAGGGGTTGCACACACAACTCCTCACATTGTTGGATTCCATAGAAAATCTATAAATAGAAGAGGGTTGAGATCGAATGAGGCATCAAGTGTGGATCAATTCATTTGTTTCTTGAGCATTAGCTTTGAGAGTTTAAGAATCCTTACTTCTTGTCAATTTCAATGGTGAAAGATTCCACCCTAGTTGACACCATTCTATCTTTTCTCTCTGTTCTAGCATAGGAATACCAAATGGAAGGCAACGGTCTCTATTTGTTTTTTATCTTTGTTTTGGCATAGGTTTTGTGAAGGCAACTTTGGTCAAGATTTCCTTCAAAGACAGTATCTAAGCGAGTTATTCCTGAAGCAAAAGAGTCTGTTGAAAATAGAGAAGAAGCAAAGGCTATGGTACAACCCTAGTTCGAGGGCTTCCGAATTCTTTGGACAGACCAAGCTCTAATTTTTGAAGCCGAGTCTATCTTGAATGGTTAGAGAGGAAGGGATCAAACCACAATGGATTTACAATTGTTTTCTGGGTAGAGCGAGGATATTTTAGGATAGAGCCTAATCGAAACACCATCAAGATTTGTAACCAAGATTATTACTTGAGGTAGCCGAGAATAGTAACATTCTAGGGCAAACGTCTACCCTTTCTGTGGAGCAGGAACCTTCGGTGCAAGGCACAAATTGCTCCTTTACTCTTGTAGCTCGAGTCCTGTGGTAGATTCAAATTTGATGTATTACATAATACAGACATGTGACAACTCATTTGGTCATAATCACATACAACATTGACTATTGATTAATTTAGTCTCTGGGACATAATTAAACGTTGGGATAATTCGTGGACCTTCCCACAGTTGGTCTGAGCTCCTAAGACGAAGGAAATTGCTGTGAAAATTTCGTCAAACTCAGTAGTCCTACTATAACAACTGATGGAAAGTCTTCTATTCGTTATTTACTTAACAAATTATTTAGTGTGTTCTACAAGTAAATATCGAAATCCAGTCACTACAACCTACACAATTATACTGCAGAAGAAATACAAGTGCGGAAACAAATCTGAACACACATAGATCACACAACCATTTGGCACAATTATTTTTGGACTAATGTCCCCGGAAAAACCCAATGCGGGAAAACCGGTGCAACAGATCTGAGGGTTTATGTTATTATGCAGTAAATTCTGAGTACAAATCTATGATTAACGAGACTGTCAAATCATACAAAAAAACTGACAAAAGAGATCTCGTGAGACAAACCTCACTCCTCCACGGGAAATTGGCATTGATCTGCACCAAGGCTGAACTTCCCTGCGCTGCCTCTACGCAGTGGCTGCGTCACTCTGCACAGTAACTGCGTCACAATTGTGGTTGCCCTCTGCCTCTGCGTTGGTCTCATTGCTGGCTGGAAATTGAAGCCCATTGGCCCTCCAAAAAATCTCTCCAGGATCTGACACTGGCTCTGCGCTGTCTCCTCAGTAGGAAAACGACTTTCCCTCTAGCTCTGCGCAGTGGCTACATAAGCACTACGTCACTGGCTTTGCGTTGCTGCTATGGCTCTCTCTGTCTCTGCTGTTGTGTACTCTCTAGCGCAGGAAATCTTCCAACCGGATTTACTGCTCCTCACTGCAATCAAAAATCACTTGGATCTGATTTCTTTCGAGCACTGCTCCGTCAGAAAAATTCGATCTCTAGATCCTCTGTGTCTCCGAAATGTAATTTCCAAATGACCCTTCAATTCATTCTTATAATCTTCTCGTTGAGACTTCAACAACCCAGATTAAATCTCTAATCAACGACTAAGATTAACTTTTGACTTGATCCATGTATTCTAGATCATTCTCACTCATATTCTATTAATACACTTTAATTATTTTATTTTCCTAAGTTTAGACTTAGGGTCCCTTTAAAAATATTAATTATTTCTATAGAATACAATCTGAGTGGAATTTCACCAAACAATTTCTGGGTTATTTGGAATACATGTTTCTAAGCCTCTCCACAAAATTTGAGACTTAGAGCACATCTAATGCTACCCAAATTCAACACTCCCTCTTAGCGAGGAATGTGCTCTAACAATATGCTCTGCTGCACATTGCTCTGACCTTGAAGCATCTCCCTTTGTGCTGTTGATGTCTGACACTGCTGCCCATCAACTGTGCGCAAATGCTACATCTGTACTGCTGCTGATACTGCCAATGTCATTGTCAACACTGCATCTGTACTGCAACTCCCTCTGAATTTTGCATTCGTGCTGCTGCTGACTCTACCGCTGCCAACTGCTACTGCATTGCATCACAGTGGCTTTCTGCAATTGAAAAACATCCAAAATTGGACAAGTATAATGCATCTCAATGATGAAGATCAGACTGCTGCAAGCCTCTGCACTGCCTCTCTGAGGCTGCTATGCTGCTGCTGCTCCTCACTGTCCCTCTATGCTGCTGCAACACTGCTTTGCGCTTCTCAAACTCTGGCGCTGCTAATCACTGCGCTGTCACTTCAACACTTCTTTGCACTAGCTAGCACTAGTCCATCCTGCTACTGCTGTTTTGGGCTCTCGTAGCAAGGTGATGATCCGAGAGGTGGAATCCTCAAGGATCCTACCCATCTTGTAGATCTCTGGGTCTACAACTCCAAATCAGCCCACTTCCCTCCTGGAGGTATATGAGCAATCAAAAAACACTCCTCCTCCTCTATCTTTGTTGCTCCAGCCTGAGGATCATGCTTCTCATCCTCGTCCTTCTTTATGAGAGGACACTGTGTGGCATAATGCCCCATCTCGCCACACCGGAAGCATTTGATCTTTGACAAATCCTTCTTCCTCCTGCACTGCACTTGCTGCCCCTTTGATGCGAGGGCCGCATTCTCTTCCTCCTCCTTCTTAATATTTGAACCGCTGCTGCTGCTACCCTCAATTTGACACTTGAGTAAGTCTCTCCGCATCTCTTATTGCTGAAGAGCTGCCCACATTGAATCCCAGTCCGACAAGTTCTCTTTATCCAGGATGCTCTGGACAAAACCTTTATAATCCTTGGACATTGAGTTGAGGGCCAATCTGCTCCTACGACTACCGACTGATCTCGGTTTTCCTGAAGTCTAGATAGGAATGGATCATTACGCTCTCCTTTCTACATCCTGGTGGTCCGCATTTTCTCCGCCAGAAACATCTTTTACTGCTCAGAAGATCCCTGATATAGCATCTTTAGCCCATTCGACATCTCCTTGGCTGCCCCTTTAGCTGAGATGTGAGAAACAATATGATCCTTCACTCCGTTGAGGATCAACCACTTGGTATTTGCCATATTCTTCGTGAAGGCCCTTAATGGTGCTGCATCCACCGGTTTAGCCTGAGCACTGTCGATAAAGTGCTTGAGGTCATGCTCATCTAGAAGGAAGGAGATCCTTGCCTTCCAGATTACATAGTTGGAGGCACCCTCCAACCAATCTTGGTCGCGCAATCCACTGGTGGCCATCTCACCCAAACGCTGTTGATCTGCTGCCTCTCACCCTCTGTGCAGCTGGCTTTACGCGCTCCTGATGGAGCAAGCCACAAAATCTGCTGTTACTACACGAGGAATCTGAGTTTGTTGGGCAAGAAAACTCACTGAGGTCAGAAATCCCCAAAACTGTGTTTCAACTACGCTTTCTGACCCTCTGCACAAACAATCACTGCTGCACATTCAACTGCGTCCCTCCAGCTGCTGATCTGCGTAGATCTGTTGTGATGCTCCCTCTGCCTCGGAAAAACAACAATCTGGAACAATCCTACCTCTATGTCGGCTCACTTGGAGATAGATTTTCCTTGCTGATCTAGCCCTCCTAGCTTGAACTACGCACTTCCTTGCTGGTCTAGCCCTCCTGGCTTGAACTGCGCACTTCCTTGCTGGTCTAGCCCTCCTGGTTTGAACTGTACACTTCCTTGCTGGTCTAGCCCTCCTGGCTGATTCTCAAGTGCGAGTGAGGCATGCAAAGCTTCTCGAGGAAGCTAGAAAGCTTAAAAATGTACTTGGACAAAAAGAAAAAGAAAAGAATGATGTTGTTTGAGGTCAGGACCTTGAGAAGACTAGAGAGCTACGTGGTTGGAAGATGGAATTGATGTTACAAATTGTTGCTATAATGAAGAGGGGTGAAGAAAAATAAAAAACCGAGAGCGAGACAAGCAATTAGGAACCGGGTCCTGTCAAACAAGGTAATGTTGTAGAAACCCTAGATGATTAGACAGAGGTAAGAGAAATGGATAAGAAAATATACCAAATACAAAACAACATTAAGCACGAAAGCATGTTTTTACGTGAAGGAAAAATGTTATTGCGTGATATGAAAATATCATTTGACCATATTCCAGAGTGTAGAAATATTTTGGATCAATGATTGGATTCCTTGAAGACGCAGATCTTTCAAACGGAGAATGCGTAGGCCATTAAGGAAAATTTGGGGACCTTGAACGTGGGTTTAAGGAAATTGCAGGATTGATACCTTGGTATATATGTTACTAGGCAAAAAGCATTAAAAATCCCAAAGAGGCTAGAAGAATATGAACCCCGACTGATTGGTGAAGAATGTGATAGTGAAGAAACTCTTGAAACAAGAAGAATGGAGAATGTAGGACAGAGAACAAAAATTGCTTTAGTAGTAGCATATACTTGTACTCTTGACCTATGATTGATTTACGAATCTGTAAATGGAGTGACTATTGCAGGGTGACACCCCTCACCAACATGCTAGTTATTGGGCTGCAAGAACTAAAGAGGGATGCTGTTAAATTTGAAGAGGAAATTCAACAATACCTAGACATGCCATTTCTTGAGGGCAAGCAATATCCAGAAAGGGGGGGGAGGACTGTAATGTCTCCAATGAATTAATTGCCCATGGGAGGACAAAATAGCCTATTCAACCCTGTAGGCTATAGTCTTGATATAGGGGGAAACCCAGATTATCCAATGTTTGGGGAAACATTGGGTATATTTTGGGTCGGCTGGGGTAGAAAGCCCAAATTTGGGGGTTACACTTGCAACCCCTCTCATTAGATGGAACCCCTGAAAAAATCTATAACTAAAGAAGAGTTGGAGTCATTATCATCATTGAATTGGAATTGAATTGTCTTTGTTTTCTTGAGCTTGAGGCTTTGAGGGTTTTAAGACCCCTTTTCCTCCACTAATTTTGGTGGTGAAAGATTCCATCCTAGTTAGTGAAATTCTTTTTTCCTTTCTATTATGGTGTGGAAAACGTGGAATTCACCAATTTGAGAAAACAACAGAATTCGTGGCATATTTGGGACATAAATTCGTGGCATCTTTGAGGATAATTCGTGACAATTATGAGGTGAAACTCGTGGCTTTTAAAGGAAAAGTTCGTGGCATCTCTAAGGCAGCGAGATTAGAAAGGAAGAAATCGTACTGCTCAGGAAGTAGGCTTGTGAATTCAGCCTTCATCAGGCTACGGACCATCTCAGGGCATCTATTCTGAGGCTACGAGATTAGAAAGGAAGAAATCAGACTATTCAGGAACGAGGTTTGTGGATTCGACCTTCCTAAGGCCGCAGACCATCTCAGAGCATCCATTCCGAGTCAATGATATTAAAAGAAGACTGAATTGTTGCGTTAGTAAGGGTTTTGTGGAAGATTGAGCTCCAAAATTGAAGTTATAGGCCACCGAGGAGCTCGAGTTGTTGGATAGGGCATCTCAAGGGTTGAAACTAAATCTCTGAAGCTGTGAGACCCTCAGCGAGGAAATTGAGTTTGTTGTGACTCTCTCTTGAGACCAACAAGCTTAAGGAGTAGTCCAAGTTCTATTTACATAAATAGAGTAAATTAATTACTACAGGAATTAGCTCAATTTAATTTTATAGTTGGATCTGGTTTGTTTGGGAAACAATATTATTGGTCTGTGGATAATCTGGTTACTGGAGAGTCAATCCTACTATTCTGGATTTGAGGAAGCTGCTACTATTGATTATAATATTTACGCTGCATGTCTACTATGGTTGATTTATATGAAGAAATATTTGTTGATGTATAAAGGAATAACTTCTGTTGTACTTCTATTGGAAAATCTAGTCTAAATAAGAAGCCTTAGGACAAAATGTTACCCTAGGACATTACACATGAGCTCTACCTCACTCATCTGGCCATCACCTGGTTCTTGAGCACATGTTGCTCCATTACATCAAAGGAAGGAACCCTTGCATGTCCCAAACTTGATGAACGATCAATTGACTCATCATTAAGGGGTAATACAACTACCACATCATTCAAAGCAAGCTCTAACCCTTGAGCTATGAGCAATAATACAAAACAAGATCAAGAAAAGGTAAAAGGCACACAAGAGGGGATGAAAAACAAAGACTGAGTTGGTAACTCATGCATCCATGAATGCTCCCTCCTCACATCTATACATGCAAGATGTGGATCCCCTCATCAATTGGTCCCTTTGACCATGGCACTTGGCCATGAAGTCTTATCCCTTCCGTTACCATCATTACTATTCACTAACTCCTATCAATTGAAGGGTGGACTAAGGAAATGTTACTTCCCCTTAGGGGATGAAAACACCTAATAGGGTTGTCTTTTAGCCATTCCTACCTAGGGAGAAAACATCGTTGCTAGTTTAAGGCCCTGATTTTGGAAGGGGAGCCTTATATGAAGTATTAAATAACCCATGACACTTAAGCTTGGTTCATTTAGATGCAAATGATTTTTGTCCCTAATGACTGGTTGCTTTCACTCATAGTTTTAAAACCAACCCGATTCGAATTGGACCAGGCCTGGTTGACCGAGCCGAAAGGCCTACCGGTCCGACCAGGTAGATGAAACAGCCAGTTGGCCGGTTTGTTACCGAGCCGGCCGGTTTTTTGACCGACTCGGCCGGCTCGTTGTGGGCTTCAGTAAAACCAGAACGCTCAGCCAAACCGGCCAGGCACAATGGGAATTCATGGCCTAGTGAATCCAGTGACTGATGCATTTCAAGAGGTGAAAAAAGTTTAAACTCAAATTAGTCTGTATTACTTTGCAGTTTTTTAGGTTTTCCTTTCCCATCTATTTAACTAACCCAACCCTCATCCCCTCACATCTTTCTCATTTCTATTTACTTGACATTTGTGAAGAGTTCAGAATTGTGAGTTGGTTTGGAGGCGACTTCATGGTAATGTTGAATTCTTAAAATAAAGGATGAAAATGAGGATAAATATTTTATAGTGCAACATTACCATGAAATGACTCAGGATGTTTGAGAGTGGTTTTGACCTCATTGGATTTCATATGGAGAAAGTAGAATTTTAGATCTCATTCAAAATCCAGCAGACTTATCAGTTTTTCAGGATTTCAGGATTGGGTTATTGCAATGTTTCCATCGAATTTTGTCATGTATTAGGGTATGGAACTCGTATTTAATCAAGAGCACCAATCTCTCTATGTACCTTGATGACATGATGTTAGTGACATTGGTTATGTTTTTTGTTTTGATCTCTATATCATCATCCTGTATTGGACAATGCACTAGGTGCAATTTTGATATAATGGATATATTCATGAGCCTACTTTGATCATATGTTGTCTTTTGTGACTTATCTATATTGTAATGCATTGTGTTTGGAAACATGAATAAAAATCTTTAAATTTATGTTTTTGTACAAAAAAATTAATATTTAATGTATTTTTTACAAAAACCGAGTCATTGAAATCGAGTCGACCGAGTCATTACCGATTCGGAGTCGACCCTCGGCCTGGTAGCTGACCGATTCCGTTTTTTAAAACTATTCTTTCACTATAATCTGTTTTGTGATTGCCAAGTGTTTCAACAACCCTGCGGATTTCAAGTAGCATTGGATGTGCTCTAAGTCTCAAAATTTGCAGGGAGGCTTAGACACATGCATTCCAGATAACCTAGAAATCATTTTGGGAAATTCCACCCGGATTGTATTTTATTGAAAAACTTAATTATTTTAAAGGGACCGTAAGTCTAAACTTAGGAAAATAAAATAATTAAAGTGAATTAATAGAATATGGGTGAGAATGTTCTAGAAAAAGCGGATCAAGTCAAAAGTTAATCTTAGCCGTTGATTAGAGATTTAATCTCGACCATTGAAGTTTCAACGAGAAGATTATAAGAAGGGCTTGAAGGGTCATTTGGAAAATACACGAGACGGGGAAAGGATCAAGAGATCGAATTTCTGAAGTGAGTAGTGCTCAGAGGAAAGATTGATCTAGAGAATCTACGTACGTAGAGAGGGGCAGTAATTCCGGTTGGAAATTCTATTTCCTGAGCCGAAGAATACACAACAGAGAAGGCAGAAAGCAGTACCAGCAGAGACAGCGTAGCAGCTACGCAGAGCCATGCAGAGGCAGCGCTGCAGTCTCGAAGAAGTCTGTTGATCAGCTGAGGATCAATAAGATCCTGTGTTGGAGAGTCGGGGTGTGAGACTAGAAGGGGCCAGAGGGTCAGATCCAACCAACAGAAGAGCTAGAATGCAGAAGTCACGTAGTCCCCACGCAGAATGATGCAGAGACTGCGCAGAGGCAGTGGAGGGCTTGCCATCTAGGGTTTTGGCTAGTCAGGTTTCCAGTGTCAGTGTGTGAGGTAATCTCACAAGTTTCTTGTCAGTCAGACTCACTATAAGGATAGCCAACAAGGCATCCTGTTTGTATTCAGAAAATTACTGCATAATATTCAACCAAAGATGAAAAAATCGCGATCAGGATATAATCGCCGAGGGGAAAAAATCGGGAAAAAATCGTAAAAATCGGGAAAAAATCGGCACATACAAAAATATTCATTTTTTTTTCAATTTTTTTAATATCTAAAGCATCTACAGCATAAAATAAATGCATTGACACATAAATATGAAAAAAAAACTAATATATAAGATGTGTAATATCATGTCTAGTGCTACATCACACATAATAGTGAATCATGTTCTGAATACTAAGTCCTGAGTCTCAACTCAACCTCAAAATATCAACAAAAAATATAATAATGTATCTCATATCATGAGTCATAATGTTATATACAAAGGAATGCACCAAATAACCTATACTACTGATTTCCTCTACCCCTCTTAGGAGAAAATGTAACAGCTTTCCCTCTAGACGAAGAAGCAGGCGGGGCTGGCAATAGACTCTGTTGTGCTCCAGATCCTGAAGCACCAGGAGCTAAAGTAGGCAGACCACGTCCTCTACCGGTAGCAGGGGTAGGTGGTGTCACCTCCTCCTCCTGTTGTTGCTCCTCCTCCTCCTCATGAAACTCATCATTGATTCATCGCTACTAGAAATGGGATCATCAACAAGAGATACATAAACATCATCTAGCTCAAAGTCTTAAGACTTGGATTGCTCAACCTTATAACATGATAGAAATTGAAAAAGTTTAACATGCCTAACCAATGATTTTGGTTTGAGTGAAGGGTTCATCTCCTCAACCTTAAAATGCGGTAGAAAAAGATTAACATGCCTAACCAATTGTTTTCCTTTGAGTGAAGGGTACATTCTTGTTAAGGCCACGGTAGGGGAGTTCAACAATCAATACCACCAACATCAACAAAGTTCAACAATCAATGCCACCAACATCAAGGTTCTTAAGGGACTTCATACTCTTGATCAAATGCCAATCTCATACCCTTACACATAATAGAATCAAATGGAAACAATGCAAATCCCCAAACCATGAAACCCTGAAAACCATTAAGTCTGTTGAATTTTGAGTGAAATCTAAAATTCTAGTTTCTCCATATGAAATCCAATGAGGTCGAAACCACTCTTAAACATCCTGAGTCATTTCATGGTAATGTTAAAAATTTAAGTAAAAGGATGAAAATGAAAACATCCTTTTACTTTAAGAATTTAACATTACCATTAACTGCCAACAGGGTGTGTCAGGAAAATGAGAGGGCTGCAAAAATGACAAAACAAAAAATCGATTTTTGAACTTATAGGGTTGTTGTTTGATGGGCCCACGATTTTTACCAAAAAAATCGCGCTTTTTTGGCGATCGGCGATTTTTTCAAAAAATCGGGAAAAAATCGTCGATAAAATCGTTGAGTTGAAAAAATCGCAAATTTTTGCTTCTTTGATTCAAATCCTCGAGTGCTTTGCCTTTGATTTTACCACATTGGGTTTTTCCGGGGACATTAGTCCAAAAACAACTATGTCACATGTGTTTATGATTTCTTCTTGTTCAGTTTTGTTTCTGCACTTGTAATTATCCACAATTTTATTAGTGAAGGTTGCAGTGTGTTTAATTCGATGTTGCCGTAGCAATAAACTGAACAATTAATTTATTAGGTAGAAGAATTAATACCAGTTGCTACAATAGGATTCCAGATCTAGGAATTTTCACATGGTATCAAAGCTTGTATAGCTGAGTGCAACGAGGAACAAAAGAACAAATTGGTAGATCCAGCTTTGGTGAAGTCGGGATCAAAGAGCTGCGTAAGTAGCAAATTGATCTCCCAATAGATTCCGTAGTCCAAGCCAAGAGGGCCAAAACCAGCAAGGAAAATCTCTCTCTGAGTGAGTCGACAGAGGAAAGATTTTTCAAATCGCTGTTTGGCAGAGGCAGAAGGAGCAACACAACAGATTAGTGCAAATCAGAAGCCGGAGGGAAGCAGTTTTTTGCGCAACAGAGCTTGTGGGTGTAGAAGCGTCAGAGACTCGGAAGAGAGATCTGGAGACACTTTGAGGGAATTTTCTTCCTCAGGGAATTCCTAGCTGGGGAATTCTATTTTTCGAGAGCTGAGCAACAGTCTTGGGTGGCATATCTACCATCTTCAGCAAGGTGTGCGGAAGCCAGTCCAATGTTGCGTAGAGGAGAAAGAGAGGGAGTTAGATTCAACATTTTCTATTGGTAGAAATGGCAGCAAGAGGGCTGAGAGTCAAGACAGGTTGGAGGGAGCCTCCAACTATGTGATCTGGCAGGCAAGGATCAATTGCCTGCTGGATGAGCATGATCTCAAGCTCTTCGTCAAAGGTATGGTGCATGTTCTAGTAGATGCAGATCCTCTGAAGGAATACAAGAAGAATATGGCGAAGGCAAAGTGCCTGATCCTTGATGGAGTCAGGGACCATGTCGTATGTCACATAGCTAGCAAAGGGACTGCTAGAGAAATGTGGCAGGCCTTAGAGAAGCTATATAAAGGATCTTCTGAGCAGTGGAAGATATATCTGGAGGAGAAGATGCAGATTGCTAGGATGAAGAAAGGTGAGCGCATTAATCCATTCTTATCTAGACTTCAGGAGAACCGAGATCAACTGTCAGCTGTGGGATTAGCTCCTCAGGCCACCGAGATGGTTATATTGGCCCTCAACTCAGTGTCCGAAGACTATCAGGGCTTTGTCCATAACATCCTGGGCAGAGAGAATTTGCCGGACTGGGAGTCAATGTGGGCTGCTCTTCAGCAAGAAGAGATGAGGAGGGACTTACTCAAGTGTCAACTTGAGGGCAGTAACAGTATTGGGAAGAAGCCGAAGGAGGAGGAGGATAATGTTGCCCTTGCATCAAAGGGGTAGCAGGAGTAGCGCAGGAGGAAGAAGGACCTTTCCAAGATCAAATGCTTCTGGTGTGGTGAAATGGGTCATTATGCCACACAGTGTCCTCTCAAGAAGAAGGACAAGGACGAGAAGCATGATTCGCAAGCAGCACCTGCTAGGATCGATGAGGAAGAGTTCGCCATGATAGCTCATATACCTCCAGGAGGGAAGTGGGTTGACTTGGAGCTGTAGACCCATAGATCTACAGATTGGGCAGGATCCTTGAGGAGTCCACCTCTCGGATCAATACCTTGCTACGGGAGCCCAAATCATATGTAGCAGGATGGACGAGTGCCTGTGGGTGCAGAGGAGTGCAGAAGTGACAGTGCAGTGGTTAGCAGCGCCAGAACCTGAGCAACGCAGAGTAGAGTTGGGAGCAGTGCAAGAAAGCACATCGCAGAAGTTAGCAGCAATGCAACAACTTCAGAGGGACAACACAGAGGCTAACAGCGGTCAGATCTTCAGTACCGAGATGCATCATACTAAACACTTGTTCAGTTTTGGATGATTCTTCAGTTGCAATAAGCAACATTATTGCAGTGCAATAGCAGTTGGCAGTGGCAGTGTCAGCAGCATCACGGATGCAGAGTTTCAGAGGAGTTGCAGTACGGATGCAGTGCTAATAGTGGCAGTATCAACAACAGTACAGATACAACATTTGCACAGAGTTGGTGGGCAACAGTGTCAGACATCAGCGACGCAGAGGGAGATGTTGTAGAATCAAGGTAGTACTCAACAGGGTGTATTGCTAGAGCACATTCCTCGCTAAGAGGGAGTGTTGATTTCTAGTAGCATTGGATGTGCTCTAGGTCTCAAAATTTGCAGGGAGGCTTAGACACGTGCATTCCTGGTAACCCAAAAATCGTTTTGGGAAATTCCACTCGGATTGTATTTTATTGAAAAAATTAATTATTTTAAAGGGACCCTAAGTCTAAAATTAGGAAAATAAAATAATTAAAGTGAATTAATAGAATATGGGTGAGAATGTTCTAGAAAAAGTAGATCAAGTCAAAAGTTAATCTTAGGCGTTGATTAGAGATTTAATCTTGACCGTTGAAGTTTCAACGAGAAGATTATAAGAAGGGCTTGAAGGGACATTTGGAAAATACACGAGACGGGGAAAGGATCAAGAGATCGAATTTCTGAAGTGAGCAGTGCTCAAAGGAAAGATCGATCTAGAGATTCTACGTAGAGAGGGGCAGTAATTCCGGTTGGAATGTCTATTTCCTAAGCCGGAGAATACACAACAGAGAAAATAGAAAGAAATACCAGTAGAGACAACGTAGCAGCTATGTAGAGGTAGTGCTGCAGTCTTGAGGAAGTCCATTGATCAGCTGAGGATCAGTTAGATCCAGTGTCGGAGAGCCGGGGTGTGAGACCGGAAGGGGCTAGAGGGTCAGATCTAGCCAACAGAAGAGCCAGAACGCAGAAGCCACGCAATCCCCACGCAGAGTGACACAGACACTGCACAGAGGCAGTGGAGGGCTTGCCATTTGGGGTTTTGGCCAGTCAGGTTTCCAGTGTCAGTGTGTGAGGTAATCTCACCAGCTTTCTTGTCAGTCAGATTCTCTGTAAAGATAGCCAACGAGGCATCCTGTTTGTATTCAGAAAATTACTGCATAATATACAAACCCTCAGTTGTTGCACCAGTTTTCCCATATTAGGTTTTTCTGGGGACATTAGTCCAAAAACAACTGTGTCACATGTGTTTATGATTTCTTCTTGTTTAGTTTTGTTTCCGCACTTGTAATTTTTTGCAGTTTTATTAGTGAAGGTTGCAGTGTGTTTAATTCGATGTTGTTGTAGCAATAAACTGAATAATTAATTTATCAGTTAGAAGAATTAATACCAGTTGCTGCAATAGGATTCCAGTTCTAGGAATTTTCACAAACCCATGTCTTGGGCACCTTTCCACAGGTACCCAGGCCATTAGAGAAGCATATTGGCACAAACAGGTGGAGAGTTGACACTGTTGGGCCTCCTAGCAGCAACAATATTTGACACATGTACCACAACACCTCTTGCACCCAAGACATTGTACCTTTTTGCACTGGATTTGACGATTCTTCAAGATGACACAGTTGGACCCAGCATGCCCCCAGGTCGCCTTAGGACCAATTGATGGATGGCAACTAATATAGGGCCTAGATGAGGATGGTCTCACCTTCAAAGACTAGGGAGGGCTATTTGCACTCGAGAAGCCCTCGACGCCGAAGCAAAGATGGACACTTTGAGCAGTTGGAGACCCATAAAGACCACTTTGTGGTGCCCCAACTAGATCTGGGGACCATAGGGAGCCATTGAGGTGAATTTGAGGGCTAACCATAGTTTTAAAAACCGGCTGGCATGAACTAGAAATCGGTCAAACTGACCGGTTAATTAGGCAACCAGGTCGAACTGGGCAAAAAACCCGGTTTAAGGGCTGACTTCGCCAAAAAATCACAAAAACCGGACCAAACCGACTAGTTTATGATGAAACCAACTGGTTTATGGTCAAACTGGCTAGTTCTGTCATAAACTGGCCGATTCATTGCCAAGGCCGCGACGGACGGTTATAGATCCACACCAACTCTTTTTGGAAGCTTCCTGGGTGTTTTGGAGGGAAAGTAAGGGTTGTTTCCCTCCAAAAACTCCCTCTCCAAGCCTTTAAAAGGAGCTCACCCCCTCATTTGCCTCACACATCTCATTTGGAAATTTTGTGAGTTTGACTAGGAGCTTGGAGAGTGTTGAGATTTTGCTGCAGTAGTCATCTTGGAGGCTTGGAGATAGTTTGGAGCTATTTTGGCGCTGTTAATAGAGTTGGCATCTTCAAGAAGAGGCTAAGGAAACTAGTTTGCATTTCTAGGTAAGATATTTCACTTGAAAAATTCCTCATTTCACTACTGTCCATGTATTAAATTTTTTTATGTGTTCTATGCTATCAAATCTCTGGTTCTATGCTATCACATTTTGTAGGCTACATATGCATTTTTTTTCCTAAATTTATCTTAGGTTTTCAATTTTTCTTAGCTGCAATTTTTTTTTTTTTAAATGGCAGATTTCTTTGCAAATTTTAATTATTTCAAGCCAATATGGCTCCAAAAGCCAAGGACACTGCATGGGCTCATTGTGATGTGATTGATGGAAAAATGATATGCAAATTTTGCAATAAATCTATTGGAGGTGGGGGTATTCTCAAATTGAAAATTTGAAACAACACTTGGCTGGGATAAGAGGTCAAGTAAAGCCATGTGAAGCACCAAAGGAATTGTTAGGTTCTGTTAGGGTAGAATACCTTGCCAAGTTTGAAAAGTTTGAGGAGAATAAGGCCAAGGAGAAAGCCATCCAAGAAGAAATTTCAAGGAATAGGGAATTATTACAAGCCATGAAAGAGAGTGGGTATGATGATTATGAGATTCAAGACTCCTCTTCTATCCCTTCCACCAATGACCCCTTTCATTATGTTCCTCCTGCTCTTGGCCAACAATCTAAAGGAACAAAGAGAACAGACATCCATAGTTATTTCTCATCCTCTGCCACCACTGCCTCTGCTAATCCTACTTCCTCCCAGCCAATTCGTCAACCTGCTTTAGATGAACATTGCAAAAAACAATGCAAATAATCTTCTTATCAATACATTGCTAGATGTTGGTATGATGCAGATATCCCATTTAATGTTGCTCGCTCACCTTATTACCAAGCTACGTGGGACTCTGTTATAGCTGCAGGAAAGGGCTTCAAAGGCCCTACTATGCATGACTTGAGGGGAGCTTTGTTGCAAAAAGAGATTTCTTCCATTGATGAGTATTTGGTTGAGTATAGAGAGTCATGGCTCAAAAAAGGTTGTTCCATCATGTCAGATGGATGGATCAATGGAAAGAACTGCACTATCATTAATTTGCTTGTTTCTTGCCCTCAAGGAACCATGTTTTTGAGATCAGTTGATGCATCTGAGAATGTGAAGGATGCAACCATTCTATTTGACCTTTTGGATGAGATTATTCAGGGAGTGGGGAAGCAGAATGTTGTGCAGGTCATCACAGATAATGCCTCAAACTATGTTCTTGCTGGAAAGATGCTTGAGTCCAAATATAAGACCATATCGTGGACTCCATGTGCTGCACATTGCATAGACCTCATGCTTGAGGACATAGGAAAAGTGGAGTGGGTAAAAAACATTGTAGAGCATGCCATGTGCATTACAAAATACATCTACAACCACTCATGGGTATTGAGCCTGTTACCACTCAAACCAACATGGGACCTAAAGGGGTTCCTAATAGGGCAACTGCTAGACTAAGGGCAACGGTGGAGGCTTAGCCCACTGTCACCACGACTAAGATTCCTTGCTCTTTACAGACTTTCATTGATGGGAGGAGTCCGATGTTTCTGGGAAGCCACTTATAAAGGATATGTCAATGGATAAGTATAAAGTGATTCCAGTAACCCTTTCCAAAGGAGGAGGTGAAGAAATGGTGCTTGCTTGCTCTTTAAGCAAAGGACTTGCCTTCCAGGGGAGAAGCGGTGAGGAAAAGGGAGAAGGATACAACTTGAAGAGGTACTTCCCAATTCCTAAAATCCTATATGAACTTTGTTTCCCAATATCCCTTGATAATTAGTCTTTGATAGGAAATGAGACCACATAGGACCAAGTGGACCCAACCCAGGTTCAGGGGTGGAATATAGCAACCAGTGATGTTCCTATCCTGGACAAGGTCAGGGGAAAGGATCAGACAAGAAATTTTGCTTCAAAAGGTTAAATTGATCCTACTAGGGTCTATCCTTGGGGATGCCTAGGCAAAACATGGTCCTAGAGCTAGGGCTTGGGATTCTCAGAGATTCCATCATTGGAATTGCCTCAAATTCGAAGGAGACGGAGGGGACCCACCATTGCAGTAGCCTTTAAGAGATTGAAGTTTTCCTGTGGGTGAATTCTCGGGAAATTGATGCCCTAGGTGACATATCAGGGCTAGACCTGGGGAAAAAAGGAAAAATGTGAAAAAGAAGGGGAAAATGACCACCCTTTTGAGGGATCAGTGCCTATTTCCCTTGGGGATATGGAGTCAAGGATGATAATGATTGAGAATTCAATTTCTTGAGCAAGGAGGCTTGGTAAGTCAACTTCATCCAATTTTAGGGGAAAAAGAAGAAAATCAACCTTCAAGCATTTATACTTCATGCAAATATTGCAAGAGTATCGAGATAAAACAATCCCTTAGGACATTTCATTCATCTAACAATGGCCCATACATTAAACGAGCTAAATAGAAACTTAATTCCACATTTCAATCATGCAACAACTAGCCCTAATTATAGTGAAGTTCAACAATATGCAGAAACAAAAACATATTATCAAAATTCACTTACAGTGTTAGAGAGTATATTCAACCAACATCACATTTGCAAAAGACGAAGCTCCAAGATAAAATGGCCCAAATCCATACATCAAAATTCATACATTTATCCAAATTAATCCTCAAAGAAGAAATGTGAAGTTCTCTAAAGATAGAGAGATCCCAAGTGAAGTGATGATACAAATGAATGTAACTAACATCAATATATACCTCTCTTAGGGGTTCGAATTAGCCTATGAGCCTACAGTAGTCCCTAATGATAAAATAATGTGCAAATAAAGCCCCTATTGATGACAAGCCCACCAAAGTAGCTCATAAATGGAAAAATAAGCCTCTCAGTGGGCCAAATAATAATATGTACATGTCGTGGAGCCCTCCAAAGGCCTAATAATAGCTTGAAGTGCCATAATGAGGAATAAACTCCTCGGAATATGATGGACAAGGGGGTGGCCCCTTGTTCTCCAAGTAGCAGACCTGTGGTGCTCCTAGTGGGTGTGGGGACACACAAATGACCCCATGGGTCTCCATATGAATCGAAGATGCCTGTAGATCCTCTACAAGGGCTCGTATGATGGAATGAATACTGCCATGACATTGTACAAGTCCTGGGACACCTGCCAAGAGTGTGGGGCTCTTGTGGGGCTACTGCCAAGAGTTTACTAAGCACATCATCATCATCCCAAAAGTGGATCGCTAGTAGTCTTTGCACATCGATGGGGATCCGTGGAGTGCTATCAGCTGCTGTGGAGGCCCATGGCTCTCTATGCACACCCTAGATGTGCCAATGTAGCCCTATGGGGGTTAGACCCCGTATATAGGGAGACCAAACCCAAATGGAAACCACGGACAATCCTGTATAAGATCCAATGCGTCCCCTAGGCTTCTAGTACAACCAATCATTAGAGTAATTGTGTAAAAGAGCTTACAAATCATGGATAACAAAGTGGGCACTTCATAGTTGCATGCCCTTCCGTAGTGGGCTTTGGCATGTGTTACTGTCTCCATATTCCAAAGGGGGTTAGCCACATACCTTATTAAGTGGTTTCAACCCTTTAAAGGGGATAGTCGGTCCAAGGTACATCCTTTGAATGGGGTGGCAAGTGATAAATAAGTGAAACAAAATAGGGAATGCGAGGGGCAATCCTGGGCCACATATTGAGGCATAGGGGCATCCAGATAAGGGGAAGCCCACACCAGGGTATATAATGTGTAGGAGGGAGCAATCGTGGTACATGTGTCCCGACGTTGATTTTTCTACCATTCTTTATATGCCTTTTTCCTTTTATGAATTTTCTTTAATTAACTGCTCGGGGCTCAAGGATAAGAGCATGATGTGTCAGATATAGCAGTGATTACCTCTTTAAGGTAGGGCGGTTCATTGCCCTCCAGGGGTTGGGACAATCATGGGTTCCTGTATGACAAGGGAGGCTCATCTAGGGCCTATGGAACCAGGGTGATGGCCATAGGTAAGGGGCAAAGCTCATGCATTGGCTTTCTCGACCCTATTTTGCATTTTGTTGTACAATTTCCTATTAAGTGTGGCCAATCATGCTTTTTTCTTTTTCATTTAGTTGCTTCAAACTTCGGGGCATCATTCCAAGCTTGACCCAAGGTGGGGGCAAGGGGATAGGGAGGCTGACCCTGTGGACCCATGGGGGCTATGTGGACCGAGGTGGGAGAAATGATGAATGGGGGAATAATGAGTGGGAGGGGAGTAATATATGTTGATAAAGGAGCAAAACCACACACCCAAAGTTTGGGTTTCCCAAGTAGTACCACCCTAGAACTAAATGGTCAATAAAGAAGATCCCATGGGACTAAGATGCATGGGTGACACCCAAAAGAGATCAAGGGGACCGTAGAACAAACTAAGCCCACTCTTTCCGCCAAATCCCCCCATCAATCCATGCCCAGAAGTATCCATGATAAGTAAACCCAATACTTGATTACCAAATGATAAGACATACCTTTCAATTCGGGAGGCCCACCTTCAAACATACGATCAATACAAATGGGTGAGAGACCACATGGTTGGCTCAGGTGCGGAGAAATGACACAACGAGCTAGCAGGCTGCAATGGGCTGCTGGTTGCTGGCTGAGGTCCATCATGGAAAAAAATTTCTCCTAGGGATATCACCCAGGAAGTGGTGGGTAACATCTGGCTCCAACTGGGACGTGATCTCTCGAAGAAGTGGGCAAGGCTACTCGAATGGGAGGTCACAAGAACTCCAACAATCTCTTGTTCACCATAGACCTGTTATCTGCACATATCAAAGATTAAAGCCACGGGGCAACATGTTTTTCATAGTGTCTTATGATCACACATGCTTAATGTTAGCTCATAAAATCAACAAGTAATATGCAAATTTTAATCTAAATGCAGGTAATCTATTATGAGCAATATCATATGCGGTTAGTTCTAATGCAAAATTGAGCATGCAATGTATCCTACTCTAACATGCATATAGATATGCCACCACTAAGTGTAACCATAAAGCCAGTGCAACCAACATATCATCATATCAATACCAATATACATATGCCTGCCATTATGATTAATCATGTAGCGAATCTCAAATTGAATGTGGTCGTAGTCATATGGGGGGGGGGAGGCAAGAGAACATGATCCCTCTTTGAGGTAAAAGGAATCCCTGGGAGAAAGAAAATGTGTTGATCTAGAAGTGTCGGGCTTTCCTTCCAAGTACAGAATGGAGGAAATGGATGATCACTCTTAAGAAATCCCTATCACGATCATTACTTATCGTATTATGTTTTATAGATTCCATCAGGCCGTGATGAGAGGGGAAGGAATGTTGAGGGAAAGAAGAAGTGCAACAACTAGGGTGCTTGAGGTGATGGTCACATTGGAGAGGGGAGGACACAGAGTGATCAAATCCCTAAGGGTGCGGCCAAGGAGGTAAAGTATAATCACTAGCGGGTTCTTCCTTGACACTACACTTGGAAGGGGGAAAGGGCTCACAAACACTTGAGATCATATGAGAAGGGGTGAGGGGATCACTTGAGGGAGACTTAAGATGATGAGCAAGAGGAAAAGACGAAGGGAAGAGTGAAACATTATATTCAATGGGTCTTTCTTCCTCCAAATCATAATCTAAAGGCTCAAGTGATTTGAATATAGAATCATAAGGAACGTAGGTGGGAGGCTTATTGATTTCATTATTATTAGTACTAAAGATTGAGTCTCCCCTAAAAGGAGAATCAACTCCTTCCAACGACCCCTCCTCATGCAAAGGAAAATAATAATCCTCTTTCCCAAGGGTATCAATGGATATGTCATTGTAAGTAACGCCCAAGAGAATACTAATCTCAAGCTCATCCTCCTTATCGGTGTCATAAATGGGAGCACAATCAAATGGAGGCTCGACAATCTTCCATTTCTCCTTTTCGATGCGGAAATAATCTTGAATGTTATCTTCCAAGGAGCTTATGGGATCACCTCCCTCAAGGTTCTTGAAAGGAGAGTTGTCAAGAGTGACACCCTCGGGAGAGGTAAAGTTAGCCTCAACTTTACTTTCCATAGCCTCCTCATCCTCAACACACGTGCTCTCAAACTCATCCCATTCATTATGAAGACCAAACAAGGACTCATCTTCCTCATCTATATCTTCAAGGGTATCTTCATCTTGGTTAGTTGACCAACGAGAGGACTCTTCTTCCCTCTTCTCTTGAAGCACAATAGCTAAGGTATTTGTTACAAGATTTTGGAAATATGCTTCAAGGAGGAGAGCATTAGTAGGGTGTTCTTTATATTCATGTTTCATCTTATGAAGCTTCACCTCTTCTTCGTGCAAATGAAAGAATACTTCATTAGAATTACATTACCTCACTAACCCTCTGCATGACCTACTATATTCATCCATTCTTTCTTGCGTGATTTGGAGGCTCAGAGGATCCAACTCTTCATCATCCTCGGAAGAGACAGTGTCATTGTCTTCCACCTCCATAACTGACATTTTCTCATTGTCCTCGCTTACACTTTAGATTTCTTCAATGTTATCCAATTGATTATCTTTTGTAGGACTTTTTGGTTGACTATAACATTTGTCATTGATTAGGTTGGTTAGAATATTGAAAGCGTAGGTTAGGCGAGCAAAGTTAAAGAGGCGACGAGGATCCGCCTCATAGAAACCCTTCATTATGTCGAGTTGCACTCGTTGTGAACTATAAAACCCGAGCATGAGATCCATATCCTTACCTTCAAATACATTTTGATAAGATTCTGCATATTTATTTGCATTCTTTTGTAGTTCCTGAATCTCTTGGTCAGTGAGTTTTGCAAACGTAGGACCAAGATCAATCTCTTTTTTATGATAGTCCATTTTCTATGATTTTGCATATTAGGATCAAAATGGAGTTGCCAGGGTGAAATGAAGTGCCTTGATAGATGCTTGCTTCACCCTACAAGCATTAACTTTGAAGTTCAATGAAGAACTAGGGCTTCGTTCTTCCAAGGGAGTCGCCAATAATGATATGTCGATATGTCGTAAGGGGAACAAAGCTCACGTCTCGTGTCCTCGACAATGGCGTCAAAAATGTTACCGCTCAAACCAGCAGGGGTTCCTAATAGGGAAAATGCTAGATTAAGGGCAATGGTGGAGGCTTAGCCCACTGTCACCACGACTGAGATTCCCTGCTCTTTATGGACTTTCACTGATGGGAGGAGTCCCGATGTTTCTGGGAAGCCACTTATAAAGGATATGTCAATGTATAAGTATGAAGTGATCCCAGTAACCCTTTCCCAAGGAGGAGGTGAAGAAATGGTGCTTGCTTGCTCTTTAAGCAAGGGATTTTCCTTCCATGGGAGAAGGGGTGAGGATAAGGGAGAAGGATACAACTTGAAGAGGTACATCCCGATCCCTAAAATCCTATATGAACTTGGTTTCCCAAATATCCCTTGATGATTGGTCTTTGATAGGAAACGAGACCACACGGGACCAAGTGGACCCAACCCAGGTTCAGGGAAAGGATCAGACAAGAAATTTTGCTTCAAAAGGTTAAATTGATCATACTAGGGTCTGTCCTTGGGGATGCCTAGGAAAAACTTGGTCCTCGAGCTAGGGCTTGGGATTCCCGGAGATTTCAACGTTGGAATTGCCTCAAATTCGATGGAAAGGGAGGGGACCCACTAGCGTAGTAGCTTCCAAGAGATCAAAGTTTTCCTGTGGGTGAATTCTTGGGAAATTGATGCCCTAGGTGACCTATCAGGGCTAGATGTGGTGAAAAATGGAAAAAGTGAAAAAGAAGGGGAAAAGGACCACCCACCTGTTTGAGGGAGGAGTGCCTATTTCCCTTGGGGATATGGAGTCAAGGATGATAATGATTGAGAATTCGGTTTCTTGATCAAGGAGGCTCAGAAAGTCAACTTCGTCCAATGTAAGGGAAAAAGAAGAAAAGTGGCCTTCAAGCATTTATACTTCATGCAAATAGTGTAAGCTTATCGAGATAAAACAATCTCTAGGACATTTCATTCATCTAATAATGGCCCATACATTTAACGAGTTAAATAGAAACTTAATTCCACATTTCAATCATGCAACAACTAGCCCTAATTATAGCAAAGTTCAACAGTATGAAACAACAAAAATATGTCATCAAAATTCACTTACAGTGTTAGAGAGTATATCCAATCAACATCACATTTGCAAAAGATGAAGCTCCAAGATAATGGCCCAAATCCATACATCAAACTTCATCCATTTATCCAAATTAATCCTCTAAGAAGAAATGTGAAGTTCTCTAAAGATAGAGAGATCCCAAGTGAAGTGATGATACAAATGAATGTAACTAACATCAATATATACCCCTCTTAGGGGTTCGAATTAGCCTATTAGCCTACATTAGCCCCTAATGATAAAATAATGTGCAAATAAAGCCCCTATTGGTGACAAGCCCACCAAACTAGCTCATAAATGGAAAAATAAGCCTCTCAGGGGGCCAAATAATAATATGTACATGTCGTGGAGCCCTCCAAAGGCCTAATAATATCTCGAAGTGCCATAATGAGAAATAAACTCCTCAGAATATGATGGATAAGGGGGTGGCCCCTTGTTCTCCAGTTAGTAGACCTGTGGTGCTCCCAGTGGGTGTGGGGGCACACAAATGACCCCATGGGTCTCCATATGAATCGAAGATGCCTGTAGATCATCTGCAAGGGCTCGAGTGATGGAATGAATATTGCCATGACATTGTACAAGTCCTGGGACACCTTCCAAGAGTGTGAGGCTCTTGTGGGGCCTGTTGGGCATAGTTTACCAAGCACATCATCGCCCCAAAAGTGGATCGTTAGTGGTCTCTGAACATCGATGGGGATTCGTGGAGTGTTGTTTGCTGTTGTGGAGGCCAATGGCTCTCTACGCACATCCTATATGTGGCAATGTAGGCTTCTGGGGGGTTAGGACCCCGTATAGGGAGACCAAACCCAAATGGAAACCACCTACAATCCTGTATTAGATCCAATGTGTCCCCTAGGCTTCCAGTACAACCAATCATTAGAGTAATCGTGTAAAAGAGATCATGGATAACAAAGTGGGCACTTCACAATGGAATGCCCTTTCGTAGTGGGCTTTGGCATGTGCTAGTGTCTCCATATTCCAAAGGGGGTTAGCCACGTACCTTATTAAGTTGTTTCAACCCTTTAAAGGGGATAGTAGGTCCAAGGTATATCCTTTGAATGGGGGTGGAAAGTGATAAATAAGTGAAACATAATAGGGATTGAGAGGGGCAATCCTGGGCCACATATTGGGGCATAGGGGCAGCCAGATAAGGGGAAGCCCACACCAAGGTATATAATGTGTAGGAGGGAGCAATCGTGGTACATGAGGTGTCTCGACCTTGATTTTTCCACCCTTCTTTATATGCCTTTTTCCTTTTATTAATTTTATTTAATTAACTGCTCGAGGCTCAAGGATAAGAGCATGATGTGTCAGATATAGAAGTGATTACCCCTTTAAGGTAGGGCGGTTCGTTGCCCTCTAGGAGTTGGGACAATCATGGGTTCCTGTATGACAAGGGAGGCTCATCTAGGGCCTAGGGAACCAAGGTGATGGCCATGGGTAAGGGGCACAGCTCATGCATTGGCTTTTGTCCACGTGCTAATCATCCTGACCATCTTTTGTATTTTATGGTATAATTTCTTGTTAAGTGTGGCCAATTATGCTCTTTTATTTTTCTTTTAGTTGCTTCAAACTCCGGGGCATCATTCTAGCCCTGACCCAAGGCGGGGGCAAGGGGATAGGGAGGCTGACCCTATGTGGACTCATGGGGGCTATGCAGACCCAGGTGGGAGAAATGACGAAGGGGGGATAATGAGTGGAAGGGGAGTAATATATGTGCATTGTGGATAAAGGAGTAGGACCACGCACCCAAAGTCTGTGTTTCCCATGTAGTACCACCCTACAACCAAATGGTCAATAAAGAAGATTCCACGGGACTATAAGATGCAAGGGTGACACCCAAAAGAGATCAAGGAGACAGGAGCACAAACTAAGCCCACTCTTTCCGCCAAATCCCCCCATCAATCCATGCCCAGAAGTATCCATGATAAGTAAACCCAATACTCGATTACCAAATGTATATACATACCTTTACATACCTTTAGATTCGGGAGTCCCTCCTTCAAACATACGATCAATACAGATGGGTGAGGGACCAGTTGACTGACTCATGTGGCGGAGAAATGGCACAATGAGCTAGAAGGAGGCTGCAAGGGGCTGTCGACTGAGGTCCATCATGGAAAAACATTTCTGCTAGGGATATCGCCCACGAAGTGGTGGGTAACAGAGCCTAATGAGAAAAAACATTGGGGGCAAAGAGCTTGTTAGGCCTGCAATTACGAGATTTGCAACTCACTTCGTCACGTTACAATGTCTCAATTCTCAACAAAAAAACCTATAGAAAATGTTTTCTTCTGATGACTGGACCGAATCTCGGTGGGCTCGTAGACAAGATGGCAAAGACACCAAAAGTAAAGATTTTGACAATTATTTTTGGAAACGGTCCTCAGAGCTTGTGAAAATTACCAAGCCACTTGTTAAGGTGTTAAGGATGGTGGATGGGGAAAAATTGGCCATGGGCTACATTTATGAGGCTATGGATAAGGAAAAGAAGTAGATACAGGCAACTTACAAGGATAAGTTAGCTAAATATGGCCGTATATGGGAGATCATTGATAATAGATGGAACAATCAACTCCATCGTCCTATACATGCAGCTGGGTATTTTTTGAACCCAAAGTATCATTATAAAGCACGATTAGGAGATCTGTAGGGTGGGGAGGTTAGATATGGATTGATTGATTGCTTGGAGTGCATGGTCCCTAACCATGCTGACCAGTTGGAAATACATAAACAATTTACTCTTTTCAGTATGGCAGCTGGTACCTTTGGCAAAAACTTGGCAAAGATGGCAAGAGATGTGGATCAACTAGGTAAGTGATTTCAATTTGTTTTTCTTTTCAATTTAAATTGTTTACAATTTACAATTAAATTATCTATAAATACTTGTAATTTGTAAATAAGTAATGAAATGAACTAAGTTACTAACTAATGTCTTTTTCTTTGTAGCACATTGGTGGGAGTCATTTGGTGGCCAATGTCCTCAATTGCAAAAGTTTGCAGTTAGAGTCCTTACCCAAACTTGTAGTGCTTTAGGTTGTGAGCGCAATTGGTCTATTTTTGAACGCATACACACGAAGAAGAGAAACCATTTGGAACAAAAACGGTTAAATGATCTTGTCTTTGTGTAATACAACCTTCGACTATGGCGCAACCAAATGATGAACAGAAGACCTGATGAACAAAATACCTGATCTAGATCCCATTGTGTTGGAAGATATTGATCCAACATTAGAATGGGTGGAGGAGACTGAAGATCTTGAGTTTGATGCCGATTTTGATATTGACATGGCGTTAGGGGGGGATGAAGCAAATTTGGCAGTGCCATCACACCAGGGTTAGTCGCTGCATCAAGCTAAGGCAAACAACCAATGGAAGGCACTTGTCGTGCAACTCGACCAACTCGTGCTTCCAGTAGGTTCACTTATATTGTTATTGGTGCCAATTTTACTACTGAGGTTGTAGATGAGGCTGAGTTATTCTCAGACTCTGATACAGATGGTGTCTATGTAGCTCCTGTTAATGTTCCTGTGTCTAGTAGTGGTGATGAATTTGATTATTGATCATGTGTAGACTTGTAGTCTTGTAGTAGGCCAATGGCCTCATAGCTTGTAGCATTGTTTTTGGACTTTATAGGCCGTTTAGAGCCCCATTTCTTATGTATTTGGTTGATGATATGTATTGCACTCAGTGCCATTTTGATATATTCACCTTTACATGGTATATAGATGAGCAAACTTTGCATATTTTGTCTCTATTGGTTTGGAATCATGGTTTTAAATCTTAAAAATAGTTTTTTTTTCATTAAAAATTAATTAGTTAATGTATATTTTTAAAAACCGGTTGATTGAGATTTGACTAGTCCTGGTTTGAAACCCGGTTTATTAGGTCGATTGGTCCGGTAGCTAGTTCCGGTTTTTAAAACTATGGGGCCAACCCTCAAATTTTGATTTTTACATGCTTCTACATCACCTTGGACACCTCATAGCACTTGGACATGATATTTGGAGCCTATTTCATGCATGACATCATCCCTAGAAGGCTAGCAACTTGCACTTGTGGGCTTATTAGAGCATTTATGATTGAAGCTAGTGGGTTGGCTTGTGCCCAAGCATATTTTGTGATTAAACTTGTTTTAGGGGTGTCATTAGTCTAATATTGGGTCCTACTCATATAAATAGAGAAGAGAGTCATTCATTTCTAATCATCATCGCTTGTGGCTATTTCGACCCTATTTGGACATTTTCAGCCTCTTTGTATCTTGGAGAGATGTGATCTATTGAGAACTTTGCTTATTGGAACTATTGTCTTGGCATTGGAGAAGTTATCTTGGATGAATGAAAGGATTGTTCATGCAGTTTGTCTTGTAAGTGAGCTTTGAATTTAATAAATATTTGATCTTATTGTCTAATGTATGGAATGTATTGATAATCTAGGGGTTTTCTATGTATTGATAATCTAGGGTTTTTCTATTGCACCATTTATTATTGAAGATCAATTATATAAAATCTAGATATGATCATTGTATGCAGTACTCATGAATGAAATGTGAATGCCAATCCCCTTGGTGAACTTTTGCAATAGCTCTCCCAAGTGAATATTGATCCCTCACAAAGGTAATAATTAGGGTTTTGGGCTAGGGCATCAAAACATCCTTATTTCCTAACAAGATTTGGATAATCTATCACACCCATAAACTCCATCATCCCAAGGCCTAAGCACCGGCCTTGTCAATTTGGTGATCAAACATTATCTTATCCTTAAACATGAATTTTGCTCTCTTTCTCTCTCCTAATTTCGACCCTCCTAAGGATAAGTGGCCTAAACTAGGGCTTAGAGCGAATTGGTTTAGAAGGAGAATTTAGGGTGGTGAAAGGATTCGACATCAAGAGAAGACTTATTCGCCTCAAATGCGACCTTCTTTGTTGGCTAATTCTTTGATATTAAGCCTTAATTCTCTTGCCCTAACTAGTTTTCCCTAGGAGAAACTCTAATTTTGCTATGCTTCAACTTGAGGACTTTTTGAAGGTTTCATATGCCATTGGCTTGCTACTATTCATTGTTTGGAAACCTTTTCTTAATAGAATGACCTTAAAATATTTTATTTTTCTTGTTATTGCTCAAGCCGCAGGTCCAGTGTGCCCTAATTTTTGGTAGGATGCAAATTGCCTTATTCTCCTTGATTGAACCTTAGAGTTAAGAAGAGCTATCCTTTAGTTGTCTCTAGCATCACCTCAAACCTTTAAGCCTAGAATATCTCTCATAGGTGACCTATTTAACGGGAAGCCTCCCATTGGTGAAAGTCCATAAATAGTTGGGGATAATGGCTATGGTGACAGTGGGCCACACTTCATTGTTGTCACTTAGTCTAGTGCTTGCCTTGTAGAGCATCCCTTCACAAGACTAACTAGATTTTGAGGCAACAGGTTCAACTACAAAATTCACCCAAGGATAAGTATTTATTTTTAGGGTTTCAGGTGATTTAGGATGGAAATTCAAGAGAGCGAGTTCAAAGGACCCTATGGCTAAATCTAGAGGGCTTGGTAAGACCTAAAGACGCTCAAATAGGTTCCCAAACACATGCAATTTGAAAATTCACTTTGTTGTTATAAACTAGGGTTCTAATCAACAAAATTACAACATGCAAATATTTATAACAACATTAAGAAAACAATCCTACAGTCTACGGTAAACAAGATGAAAAATAGGACTATTCAATGAGCAAACAAGGAAATAAATACAACCATTTTCAATGGTTGAAAATACATAAAACAACAATAGAAACCCTAGATGTCAATGTTTATTTTTCCCATACCATATTAGATTTATTTTAATCCAACAAATTATTAAAACCCTAGAAAATATGTATCTTAAATATTTATGAATTTGTTAAAAAATAAATACACTGGTATATTAACTTAAAATGCAATGGAAATAAAATTGAAGAGATCAATCACACCAAAACAACAAATTTACTCCCAACACAGTCTTACTTCATGAAATTTCTTGGGAAAATTTTGGGTTGACCCACAAAGAACACAAAAAAAAAACAGTTGCTGGGCACCTAGAAACTTGGCCGCACTAGGAAAATTGGTGTCAAAGAATTCAACCTCTTGAAGCAAATTTTCCTTGGAAAATTAACTTGTCTCACCAGCAAATCGACCTCCCTTTCTCCTTGTCTTGTACAACCCCTGTGCACGAGAGAAATCCGCGTCCTCCACAATTTGACTTTCTTCTTTAGCAACTCGCTCTCCCTATTTTTTGAACTCTGCCTCCTTGAATCTCTCTCGAAATTCCCTATTGAGATCCTCTCCACTTCTCTTATCTCTAGTTGAGCCTCTCGCTCTAGAGAAAATCACTTCCTCCACTTGTATGTATCTTCACCTTTCTTGTAGGCTTATTTTATAATTCCATTAAGCCAAAATCCCTAACCGTAATCTCATAAGTGATCAATGGCTAGGATTAAATCCTAAGCCTCACTTGAGATCAACGGTTGAGATTATACCAAGTCACTTAAATAATGCTATTATCTATCCTTAGAACTTTGGCCCAATATTCCACAGTAATTAATTCGATTAATTATTGTACTTTTTCTAACCTTAGGGCAAAATCATAATATCACCTACTCCATCAGTGAAGCACCTAAAGAGGCAACCAAATATCTTCTACATGCTAAGACACCAAACCTATGTAGAAGACCTTCAGAAGCTACAAAAACTTCAACACACTCTCCTAGCAAGGAAGGGATTCTCCACTCTATAAAACACAAACCTCCCCTTCACTAGAGGCTTGTTAAGAATACCTGCTACTTGCTGCTCTATAGTGATGTATTGCAATCTCACAACACCACTCTAGAAAGCTTACTTGGTAAGCTAAGATGACTGTTTCATTGACCTACCCACCCTGTCTGATCCTGAGATGGTGATGAAGTGGCATCTAATCTCTATATGCTTGGACCTATCATGAAACACTGGATTCTCAGAGAGCTTAATTCAATTCTGATTGTCACAGTGAGTCATAGTCTGTCCCATCTCAAAAACAAATAATCCCGTGAGCATCTTGCGATGCCATATGGCCTCACAACTCGCTAGACTCACTGCCATGTACTTTTCCTCTATTGAGTTAAGTTCCACTGAGTGTTGCCTCCTACTATACCATGAGATCATAGCTGATCCCAAGCTGAAAAAACAACCTAAAGTACTCTTCATGTTCGTTGCAACTGCACTGCGCTAACTTTGACATATCTTAGTCCAGACTCCATACTCCACTGTACTATGAAGATGCCTAAGCACATGCTTCGCTGCCACCCAGTGAACTCTCCTCAGCTTCACCATGAATTGGTTTAGTGTGTTCACATCAAAGCATAAGTTTGGCGTATTGTTGATCATATACATCAAGGACCCGATCAACTTCTTATACAAGCTGGGATCCACCAACTCACCCACAAAAGCACTTGGCTTCCTCAAGTTTGTGATCGTAGGCATACACATCGACCTGTATTCCTCCTTCTCAAATCTCCTTAGAATCTCAACTGCATACTTGCCTTGTCCTAGGAAAATCTCTCTTAGGCTGTTGCCACACCTTCAATTCCAAAAAGTAGTGCATCAATATAGTGTCCTTCATCTTACACATCCCTATGAGGTTCTCCGATCTTGTCAAGAAGAGATCGTCAACATAGAATTACCAATATGAGTGGCTCACCCTCAACAAGTACGTAGTACAAGTTGGAGCCTGCCTCACACTTGTTGAAGCCAAATCCAAGTAGGTACCCATCAATTCTGGAGTACCATGCATGAAGTGCCTGCTTAAGTTCGTATAAGGCTTTTTTCAATCTGCATACATGGGACTCCCTCCTATGCACCTCAAAGCCCTAAAGCTGCTTTATATACACCTCTTCCTCAATCACCCCATTGAGGAAGTAGTCTTCACATCCATCTGAGGTATCCTCCACCCCATCTCTGAAGTAATAGATATGACTACCCTGATAGATGCATATATGGAGACAAGTGCAAATGTCTCTTCGTTGTCCGCTTCCTCTTTCTGGGAGAACCCTCTCACCATAAACCTCCCCTTATACTTCTTGACACTCCCATCAGTTGCATGCTTGATCTTATAAATCCATTGAGAAGTGACCACTGATATCCCCATAGGCCCTGGTACTATGTCCCAAACATCATTCCTCATGATGTGTAATATCCCAATAATGGATTCTTCAGTAGATCATGCCTGAAAAACGCATTCTTCAGGTATGAGGGCTTCAACTATCATATCATATCTCTGAAAATGTTCAGCAACCAAAATAAATAGCAGCAGCAACCTTTACTCAACTTTTAAGGGCAAAAAGGTGGGGAAAAGTGAGGATTTTGGCCCTAAAATGAGTGAATAAGGAAATCTGCGTAAAATGACGGGTCAAGGTTCTGGAATATGTTAGAATAGGTCAAGAGGGACTTCCATGTCTAATTTCAGCTCAAACAAAGGCGTTTTGCTATGTTAAACAGTTCCTCCTTCCCGACTAGTCAATAAAAACCCTGATTTCCCAAGACTTTGAATATGCAGAAATTTGCTGAAGCAAGGGCAGCGTATTTTCTGAAGGAATATGATGTATAACACTATAAATAATCAGAGAATGAGTTTGAGAACAAGGCATAGGCTTTCAGCAAGGTTAAACAGCAGTTTATATAGAAAAACCCCTCAAAATAGAGGTGCCGCAAGACAAAGATTGATGCAGAAACCCTTTCAGCGTTTTCTCCAGAAGATGTGAGACAAGAAGATGAATATATAGCCAATAATATATGTAGCAGCAAGAGAGAATACAAATATTGAGGAAACAACCTCTCAAGAGAAGAAATGCAAGCCTCCACAACACATGTACATAAACATGAAAAGCACTGTTATTTCTGCATAAACCCCAGGCTATGAAAAACGCAGTCTAAGACAAAATGCTGCTCCAATACATAGATATGACAGTATATAGCTCAAATACAATAGGGGAGCAAAGCTCTAACCCTTATAAGCAATAAGATCTCAATCCTTCAAGGGATTGGCTGAAATACACGATACGACCAAAATGCCGGAGTTGTTGGGCAGCTACTGCAACTCCAAACTGAAACCAAATAGAGAAGGTTGAATATGATGATCAACTGAAGTAGACCTCCTCCAATAGATCTCCAAAGTGGAAGGCTGATCCTTACACTTGAGATCTTCCCCACAAATCAATTCCAAGAAACCCCTCACCAAATATACACCATGAAAATAACGCAAGAATCGAGAGGGATCGCGTAAAGAGGGGCAGACAATCATGGCTCCGATGCCAAGATTTGCAAATCAGCTCCAAAATCTTCCAATCTGATCCTCCAAGGAAAGAGAGACTCTCCCTCTGAAAAACAAGAGAAGGAGGTGGTGTCGTAAAGTCACCACGGCAACACCCTACAACACAGAATTACGCTACTGCAGCAATAATGCTGTCCTGGAGAATGATGCTAAGAAAATAACCTTGCCCGAGCAGGCACTCGAAGTCCCCCGGGGCTAAGGGTGAGATCTCCGCACGAAGACACTCGGTTGCACTAAACAGTGCAGCAGACGGGCTAAACAGCCAGCGTGCCAAAGATAAGACAATATGTCTCACTCAATAATCAATAATCCAAATATCCAAGCATGAATCAAATGAGGAGGCTCCTCCATCTTTTATAGTGTTGGTTTCCCTCCAAAACCCAATGTAGCCTCTCTCTCTCCTCCACATCCTCATCCTTATCCACATTCTCATCCTTATCTGCGCAGAAGCTTGGAGAAACTTCTAGAGTGTACATAGGGCCCCTCCTCCACGTGGTGTTGGGTCCCCCCTTGACTCCCACTTAAGTCACAACGTTGTGCTACTAGGTGGATGTCTTATTTCATTTAAGTGAGTTTAGACCCTCTTTACTCACTTTTTATTTACTTACAAACTATAGGTGGCAAAATAAACAAAATAAAATATTCCAATTTGCTGTCGCAAATTAGGAATATTACAGTCCCCCCCGGCAAAATGTTGCTTGCCCTCAAGTAACTGCCTGAACAAGTCTCCTCCTAGCGGATGCTCTCCACCGATACTGCAAAATATGCTTGGGTCCCAAATGCGCCACTGAATCTCCCCTGTACTCTGCATCATCCTGATATGAAGGGATCTCTCAATGCCAGGATCCCAAACTGATCTCTCATGGTACCAGCCAACCAAAAATCCTCCCGGATCCCATCGCCACCATGGCCAATAATAGCCCAAGTCCCATGGCTCGGACTGTGCACTGCCTCTAGCTATGACTGATGAAGACCATGACTCCGGCTGTGCTATATCTGTCATGGTGTAAGCTGTCCCATCGACTGTGTACCAGCTCCTCACCTCTCTCCACTCAGGGCATGAAGTGAGGAACATCTCTCTCATGTGGGTCCTCCATCCCCAAGCAATCATCCAAACAAAATGAGCCACCTCCCGACAAGGCAACTCCTGAAAATCTCCTTCCACCTCAAGCTCCGGTAATGAAGGTGGGTTGAAAATCTGATCTTGGCAAGCATCATAGCTTACCCCATGCTGTCCTTCTCTCCACTCATGACAAGTGTAGAGTGTATGCTGATCTTGGGCTGCAAAATCATTGCCCTCCAATGGCAAAGTGAAGAACAATCCTCCAAAGAAGGTTCCTCCAACAATGAAGAACAGGCTGGCCTAAAACAATTCATCCATGAAGAATAGGACATGTGCATCATGGATCATCCTAATGAGATGTTTGCTGAAGGTGTTACATGAGGATACATAATGCAAACAATCTCTCACAAGGATACAACGTAGTCTCATCCACTGCAACTTCAGAAAATTACATGGCAAGCAATGTACAAGATTCATCACATCTACTAATGGATAGTAAATGGCTGAATATGACAACAACATAAGAGCAAACACTTGCCCATGGCTGTACAATGGATGAATATCAATCTTATGGCCCACCTCAAAAGAGAACACATATGTAGTAGTGGTGGCCATGCCCCCTCCCATGCTCCCATTAGAACATGTAGTGCAAAGAATGTGAGAATTCTTCCCACTCAAAGACACATCCAACTCATGTGTCTCCCTCATAATCAAGCCTCCCATACAAATATGATATATATTAGCAAATGGAGACATGATCAGCAGCAAAATGAAGGAAACGCTGAAGGTTACATGTGATGAAAAGAGGTACCAACAGCTTCCCCAACAAGTACAGCGCAGTTTTACAAGTTGCTACTTGATAAGAGTACAAGGCGAAATGTTTATGTTAACCATGCATGTCTTCATATGATACATGATATAGTGCTGCAAATGAACATACATGAGGTGATAAAACATTTTCCCAAAGCTACAAAAGAGATGGTTGCCTCCATCATGTAGATTGGCCCAATAAAACTCATGGAGTAATATGACAAGCTTGCCCCCTTGTGAAGCAATGCATTGCATAGGAATGGCAAGAGTGTGCAAATCAATGAATGTATAGACAAACTCCTCACCATATGCTGGAAGTAAGATGGTACATGGATCCATAAATGAGTCCTCCATAGTGTTTTGGCATGCTATGAAGAAGAATGAACCATGTGCTACAAGAAGATAATCCTCCTTATTCTTGGAAATCCAAGTTAAGAAGAATATGCCATAGTGATAAATGTCTCTATCATCATTACCTCCTCTAAGTGCAACAAATATGAAGTGATCCTGGGACCTATGGGTTATAGATCCACCATATCTCTGCTGGGCACACTTCATCCATAAATCTTTGCTCCAAGGTGACAATGCTGTGAGCTCATGCAAGTAAGCTCCTGTCAATACAAAGCTTTGTTCTTTGACATGCTTCTTGTCAAAGACTCCTCTAATAATGCTGCAACAAATATGGAATACCTCCCAAGATGGAAGTGCTTCCCAATCATCATCAAAGACCAAGGAGATAGTGCCATCTCCTCCTCCTGCAACATCATACAAAGTGTGAGAGCAAATCTGCCCTTGCTCTCCTAGGAACAAACCAAGCAACAAGACATTGTGTTGCCTCCCCATACCTCCATCATACCAATCATGTGATGAAGACACAATGAATGATATGAGTATCATATCAACACCATGCATCCATACTCTATGCTGCTCAATGATGCAAGTATCCAGCCATCTTTCCTTCATCCTCCGACTCTTAGGAAGAGTGTTTGCCAAGTGATGGCCAAAATCTTTCAAGAGTAACCAGCGCAGCCAAGCCTCCTGTTGCCCGGTATCATATATCTGTAAGTACAAGTGATGGCCAAACTCCCTCAAGAGTAACCAGCGTAGCCAAGCCTCCTGCTGCTTGGTATCACAGATCTGCAAGTAGCCTCCTAGCTCCTTGCTCATCATCCCCATCCACTCAATCACTTGTGGATGCCTCCTTCTTCTCCTCATCCTGGTACTCCTCCCATGAGGGCTACCATCCTCCCAAATCAAATCACTGATTTTGCACTTCAAGGGATTTTGAAATATAAACTTCTCAAGGATCAATGAGACCCTATCAAGAATCAAATAGGTGGTAGGCAAAAACCTCCCATCATGATGTGTATGGCTCAAGGGATGTCCAACACAAGCATGAGAGATGTTATCCATCCTAAGATGTCCTCCATCTTCTATCTGCTCTCGTGAGAAGGGCAGAAAATCATTGCATTCCATGGTGTGTCGAAGTGCATCTCCAACGAGATCTCTCCTTGAGACCTCCCTTTCATCCATAGTCTTCCAAAACCAATGAGGTCTTGGATCTGAAAGTAGAAGTTCCTCTTTGAGCTGAGAAGAGCTCATCGAGAAAGTGTCATCTTGAAGGGAGAAAAGGTTTCTTACTCCAAGATTTCTACCATCAACCTTCAAGTCTTCAAACCCCAATCCCCAATGTGATGTACAATCCAACAATGGCTCATGAGAATGAGTGTTTGATTCCTTCTTGAGTGTTTCCATGTTGCACAGCGCAGTGCAACCAAGTTGCTCTATAGTAGCACTGAGATTTGACCCTTGGTCCTGCAAAAGTAGATCTTCACATTGATCAGAAGAATTTGCTGCAACAATGGAATGTGGAAATCTTTTCATTCCTTGACGTGCATTTGGAACTTCTTGTAGGGCTACAAGAGTCCCATCCTCAAAAGTGTTGGCTGCCCCAACTGTTGATGCATGTGGCTGCTCCTCCATGAGTGTGACAGCGTTTTCACAAGCCTCCTCAAGAGGTGATGTGATCTCTTCTTCTCGATTAGAATTGGAAGCGCATGGTACTTCCTCTTCTTTTTCTTCAACCTTCTTGACCTCCTCAACAGTGGATGCATCTTTTCTGGATCTGAAAAAGAATAAACTCTCCTTTTTCACTGTTCTGGTCTTCTTGGGCTTAGATTCACAGGGACTAGTGGATCCCTCATGCATGGGAAGAGGTGATCTCCCAGTAGTACGCTGCAAATCTGAACTCTGCATGCTAGAAACTCCTCTGTTACCATAGTACCTTCCTCCTTCATCCAGTCTGAGCTCACAGTAATCTTTGAAAGGCAAAGCTGCTTTGAAGTCTTCCCCCATGGACTTCCATTCTCGGAAATAATCTCCAAAGGGTACATGACCACGCTGATGTGAGATCCTCATATTTTCCATAGATAGTTAGCTTCACAGGCTGAGCCAGAATTATGCTCTGATACCACTGTAATATCCCAATAATGGATTCTTCAGCAGATCATGCCTGAAAAACGCATTCTTCAGGTATGAGGGCTTCAGCTATCATATCATACCTCTGAAAATGTTCAACGACCAAAATAAATAGCAGCAACAACCTTTACTCAACTTTTAAGGGCAAAAAGGTGGGGAAAAGTGAGGATTTTGGCCCTAAAATGAGTGAATAAGGAAATCTGCGTAAAATGACGGGTCAAGGTTCTGGAATATGTTAGAATAGGTCAAGAGGGACTTCCATGTCGAATTTCAGCTCAAACAAAGGCGTTTTGCTATGTTAAATAGTTCCTCCTTCCCGACTAGTCAAGAAAAACCCTGATTTCCCAAGACTTTGAGTATGCGGAAATTTGCTGAAGCAAGGGCAACGTATTTTATGAAGGTATGAGATGAAAATCACTATGAATAATCAGAGAATGAGTTTGATAACAAGGCATAGGCTTTCAGCAAGGTTAAACAGCAGTTTATATAGAAAAACCCCTCAAAATAGAGGTGCCGCAAGACAAAGATTGATGCAGAAACCCTTTCAGCGTTTCTCCAGAAGATGTGAGACAAGAAGATGAATATATAGCCAATAATATATGTAGCAGCAAGAGAGAATACAAATATTGAGGAAACAACCTCTCAAGAGAAGCTCAAGAGAAGAAATACAAGCTTCCACAACACATGTACATAAACATGAAAAGCACTGCTATTTCTGCATAAACCCCAGACTAAGAAAAATGCTGTATATGATATAATGCTGCTCTAAAATAGTGTCAACACATGGGTATGACAATAGATGGCTCAAAGACAATAGGGGAGCAAAGCTCTAACCCTTATAAGCAAAAATATCTCAATCCTCCAAGGGATTGGCTGAAATGCACAATACGACAAAAATGCCGGAGTTGCTGGGCAGCTACTGCAACTCCAAACTGAAACCAAATAGAGAAGGCTGAAGATGATGAGAAACTGAAATAGACCTCCTCCAATAGATCTCCAAAGTGGAAGGCTGATCCTTACACTTGAGATCTTACTCACAAACCAACCTGCAAACCCTCACTGCAAATATACCATGAAAATAACGTAGATACTGAGAGGGACTGCGCAGTAGAGGCAGAATAACCATTGGCCTGATGCCAAGATATACAAATCAGCTCCAATATCTCCCAATCTGATCCTCCAAAGGAAAGAGAAACTCTCCCTCTGAAAAACAAGCAGGAAGTGGTGTCGTAAAGTCACCACGGCAACACCCTACAACACAGTATTACGCTACTGCAGCGATAACGCTGTCCTGAAGGATGATGCTAAGAAAATAACCTTGCCCGAGCAGGCACTCGAAGTCCCCCGGGGCTAAGGGTGAGATCTCCGCACGGAGACACTCGGTGCACTAAACAGTGCAGCAGACGGGCTAAACAGCCAGCGTGCCAAAGAAAGACATATGTCTCACTCAATAATCAATAATCCAAGAATCCAAGCATGAATGAAATGAAGAGGCTCCTTCATCTTTTATAGTGTTGGTTTCCCTCCAAAACCCAATGTAGCCTCTCTCTCTCCTCCACCTCCTCATCCTTATCTCCACAGAAGCTTGGAGAAACTTCTAGAGTGTACATAGGCCCCCTCCTCCACGTGGTGTTGGGTCCCCCCTTGACTCCCACTTAAGTCACAACGTTGTGCTACTAGGTGGATGTCTTATTTCATTTAAGTGAGTTTAGACCCTCTTTACTCACTTTTTATTTACTTACAAAATATAGATGGCAAAATAAACAAAATAGAATATTCCAATTTGCTGTTGCAAATTAGGAATATTACATGATGGAACTATACTCTTCCACCATGGAATCCCTCCAAACCTAAGTTGCAGGAAACGTGGGGTAGGGGTCCGTTTCCGCCCTGAAACGAAACGGAAATGCGTTTCCCCATACTGTACGGCCTGGAAACGTGTTTCCGTCCGTACTGGGTTGTTTGATGTGGGGGAAACGTGCCCAGTACGGACATAAACACATTTCCAGGCTCTACGGGCGCGTTTCCGTCGTTTTAACTTAAATTTTTTTGCTTTTTTTGGGGGTTCGTGTGTTTTATTATTTTTTTAATTGTGGAAAGTGTCTTTTGGATGCATCTAGATGGCTCTCTCAACTTATAAAAAGACTTTCGCTTCTAATGACCAAGCCTATGGCCCTAGTATTTATATGCGATTCATGGTAATGTTAAATTCTTAAAGTAAAATGATACATTCTCCTTAATCTTCATTTTCATTCTTTTACTTTAAGAATTTAACATTACCATGAAATGACTCAGGATGTTTGAGAGTGGCTCCGATCTCATTGGATTTCAAATGGAGAAAGTAGAATTTTAGATCTCATTCAAAATCCAACAGATTTATCAGTTTTTCAAGATTTCAGGATTGGGTGATTGCAATGTTTCCATCGGATTTTGTCATGTATTAGGATATGGAACTGATATTTAATCAAGAGCACCAATCCCTCTATGTACCTTGATGTTAGTGACATTGGTTGTCAAACTCCTCTATCATGACCCTACTAAAAATATACCCATCACTCAAACAAAATATTGACTTGACATGCTCATAGTCTTTATTGTACTTGCAGCCTCATATATATAATAAAGGTTGATTTTGAGATTTTGATATATAATAAAGACTGGTTTTGGATATTTCGATATTGCTATTTTTATTATGTGTGTTATCTTTCATGAGTAAATGTCTTGTAACTTGTAATAGTTTATGCTTTGAATTTATCATGTATGTTTTATGATTTCACATAACATTTCTTAAATGTCCTAAATTCTAATATAAAGTTAAATTATAACATATAAATATATATATATATATCGCGTTTCCCCGTTTCCAAAAATTGGGGAGGTCACGTTTCGTATCGCTTCCCGTTTCGGAAACTCGTTTCCATTTCCCTGTTTCGTGCAACTTAGCTCCAAACCTACTGGTCTGCTACCTTCTCAAAGGTAGAAGGCTCAAACCCACTGACGTTGTCAAATATCTAGAAAATCTGGCTAGTGGTCTACTGTCGCTGGAAGTCTTGCTAGGAGCCTTTACATGCTCCTCAACATCTTTCAATGTCTACTTATCCTGTTTCGGCTTCCTCCTGGCAGAGCTCGAAGGAACATCTCACTTCTCCTCCAAATCTAAAGATTGTGTCCTTGTTGTTGGTCCCCACTTAGCCTTCAGTTCCTCACGTTCTTGATCCTCTACTGTTGTTGGATATGTCCCATGCGACCACCTAAAGGTCCTGCCCTTCTCAAATCCGACACCCCTTCTAACAACTATCTTCATTTGTCTTGGAATGTAGTTCCTGTAGGCTTTTGAATTCTCATTGTATCGAACAAAAATGCCCTTTTGATGAGGACTCCATTTTAGTCTTATTCTCTGAAGGAATGTGGACATTGTTGAGATTTTGTGTATTTGGGGTAGCATCAGTTGTGCTCTAGCTTCCAAATTTTGTGGAGGGATTAGAGTACACTTGATCTACAAGACCCAGAAATTGATTTGGGAAATTTCATCTGGTTTAGGAGATATTAAATTAATTAATTATTTTAATGTATTTCCTAAGTTAAAACTTAGGGAACTTAAATAATTAAAGTGAATTTAATTAAACATGTGATGAAATTGTCTTAAGTCACACGAATCAAGCTTTCTTTTAATCTTAGCCATGGATTCAAGATCTGATCATGGCCGTTGGTTTCCCAACGAGAAAAGTGTAAAGGAAAGGCTTGGGGTCATTTGTAAGACACACAGAGGCAGAGCATTGAAGCTAAGCTGAGATTCTAGGGCGGGTTTGCTAAGAATTCTTAGAAGTGTTTCAGCGGCAGAGGGGAATTTAGGCCAAGGGGATGATCTGATCCCGGGGTCTAGAATCAACAAGAGACAGAGATCAGCTCAGAGAGGCAGTGCAGAAGAAGGAGAGCAGCAGCAGCAAGGACAACGCAGTCCCTCAAGGACAGCGTGATTTTCTGCGGGAAGCTCTCAAGGGTTACGCAGAGACCCTAAGGGGCAGTGTAGAGACTGCGTCACCCAGTCTGGGGTAACGCAGTCCCTTCTGGAGCAGCGTTGAGGGACAAAGGGGCTTCAGAGGCTTCAGGGGCAGCACTGGGGTTTCTAGGCCCTAATTTTGGCTAAGTTCTGTAAATCCCGTTTGAGGGTGTGGATCAGTGATTATTTTGATCCTAGATCAGTGAGTGAGCTGTAGATCTATTATTTCTCTGTTGGGTTTTCCAGGTCTGGAACCCAGGCTTGTTGTATTCAGAAAATTCTTAAACCCTCCAGCAGCCAGAACACCAGTTTTCCCGCATTGGGTTTTTTCAGGGACTGTTTGTCCAGAAATAACTGTGTCACTTTGTCTATGTGTGCATGAACTTGTTCTAGATTTGGATTGGTGGAGATCTTTTATGTGTTTTGCTTCGATTTTAACTTGAATTTATTCAGTTAATAACTTGTTTAAGTAGGAGGAGCATAACTAGATTAATAGTAAACAATTTCTGCATAAAGTGTAAAGATTCAGAAATTTCCAATTGGTCTCGGAGCAATTGCAGATCTAGGAGGGTCACCAGCAAGAATCTGAAGGTTCTAGTTGCAGGTAGCAGTTGGAAAAGCAGCATAAACACAAATTTGAAGGGACAACACAGTTTTCAGAGGCAGTTTCACGCAGAGGGAAGGGTGACGCAGTCTAACGTTGTCTATTAGCAAGGCCACGCAATTACTGCGCAGAGGCAGCTCAGAAACAATGCTGGAACAGTCTGAAGCCAACCAGTGTGATGTAGATCTGAATCTGTCAGATCCAAAAAAGACTGAAGAAAAGCTGCAGAAAATCAGAAGGTGTTGGTGGGGTTAAATTTATGAAGTTTTCAGATATTTAGCCTTAGCACAAGTGACAAAGAGTGGGAGGAGATCAACTTCTCAGAGAGTTTCTAGCCAAAAGAAACTTGCAGTTTGATCAGAGGATCAAAGAGAGCTGAATCATAGTTGATTTGGCAGATTTCCAAGGAGGGAAATCAGTTGTCAGAGGGAGCAGAAGGTGCCTGTTTCACCAAGGGCCTTAGATCCATTTCTCTAGCAAAGAGAAAAGGAAGTTCCTGACACATTCTGAGCAGATGGCTCCTCATGGACTGCGTGATCAGGACAGGCTGGATGACCTCTCAAACTTTTCAGTTTGGAAGACAAGGATCCTGATAGTCCTTGAGGCATACAATCTTAGAGACCATGCAGAGCAAACTCTGGCCTCACCGATAGATTCGGATCTCCTTCGGAAGCATAAGGAGGCTGTTGGGCATGCCAAGCGGTTGATTATGGATGGAATCAAGGACCATATTGTACCACACTTAGCTAAGAAGAAGACAACTAACGAGATGTGGAAGGCCTTGATCTCCCTATATGAGGGAAATCTGTCCAAAGAAAGATGCTGTTGGAGACTCAGATGAGGTCATTCATGATGACCAAGGGAGAAGACATGGAGCATTTTCTCTTCAGATTGCAGTCAATCAGAGATCAATAGACTGCAACGGGTACTAAGGTGGAAGACGATATGATAGTCAGGACTACCCTCAATGCAGTCACAGATGAGTGGGAAACCTTTGTCCAAAGTATCTTGGGCAGAGCAGACCTCCTAGATTGGGACAACTTGTGGTCAATTCTGTGTCAAGAAGAACTCCGCAGATTCACTAAGAAGCAGCACAGCTCTGGATTGAGCAAAGTAAAGAAGGAAGATTGGGAAGATGCAGCCTTGGCATTGAAGAAGCAGCAAAAGAAGAAGAAGGATCTCTCAAAGATCAAGTGCTTCCAGTGTGGTGAAATGGGACATTTGCCAGCAATTGTCCTCATAAGAAAAAGGACAAGGAAACATCTTCTTCCAAAGCAGCTGTGGCAGATGATGGGTCGGAAGATGATGCAGCCATGAGTGCTCATGAACCACCGAGGTGGGGTGACATGGATATGTAGAGGAGCTACATAGAAGTAGGCGAGATCCTTGAGTAGCTCATCTCTTGGATCACATACGAGCTACGACAGCCTTAAGACAGTAGCGGGACAAGTGGAGCAATGGGTGCATAGATCACAGATGAAGCAGAAGCAGAGACAGATCTGAAGACTGGAAGGAGCAATGCAGCAGCAGCAACGCAGAGGCTGATGTGACTTCAACAACGCAGAGTAGAGCTGCTTACGCAGTACAGAGCTGCAACAACGCAGAAGGTTGCAGAATGACAGCGCAGTGCAACAACAGCGTGAAAGATTTCAGCACAAGGGGCTGATGTGACTTCAGTAGTGCAGAGGGAGTCTGTTTATGCAGGCAGAGCTGTAGTTGTGCATCATCCTTCAGATGCCAGTACAAATCTGTAGCCTAGGGAGCTTCAGTGATGAGGATGTAGCTCATCTGACTTGTTTGTCAAAGATTGGGCAAGAGATTCAGTTGGTTCTCTCAACAACTGAAGTTGCAGTGCAACAGATCAGCAGTGGCAGTGCTATGAGCAACACAAATGCAACATATTGAGAGGGAGTTGCAGTGCAGAGGTTCCAGTGGCAATGGCAGAGTCATGGGCAGCAATACAGAATGGCGGCAGCAGTGCAGGGTTGAGTGGCAACAGGCCAAGCTTCAGCAGCACAGAACCAGTGCCCAAAATCATGTAATGCATTGTGTGATGTATTGCTAGAGCACACCCTTGATGCTAAGAGGGAGTGTTGATATTTTGTGTATTTGGGGTAGCATCAGTTGTGCTCTAGCTTCCAAATTTTGTGGAGGGACTAGAGTACACTTGATCTACAAGACCCATAAATTGATTTGGGAAATTTCATCTGGTTTAGGAGATATTAAATTAATTAATTATTTTAATGTATTTCCTAAGTTAAAACTTAGGGAACTTAAATAATTAAAGTGAATTTAATTAAAATATGTGATGAAATTGTCTTAAGTCACACGGATCAAGCTTTCTTTTAATCTTAGCCATTGATTCAAGATCTGATCATGGCCGTTGGTTTCCCAATGAGAAAAGTATAAAGGAAAGGATTGGGGTCATTTGTAAGACACACAGAGGCAGAGCACTGAAGCTAAGCTGAGATTATAGGGCGGGTTTGCTAAGAATTCTCAAAAGTGTTTCAGCGGTAAAGGGGAATTTAGGCCAAGGGGATGATTTGATCCTGGGGTCTAGAATCAACAAGAGACAGAGATTAGCTCAGAGAGGCAGCGCAGAAGCAGGAGAGCAGCAGCAGCAAGGACATCGCAGTCTCTCAAGGACAACGTGATTTTCAGCAGGAAGCCCTCAGGGGTTACGCAAAGACCCTAAGGGGCAGCGTAGAGACTGGGTCACCCAGTCTGGGGTAACGCAGTCCCTTCCGGAGCAGCACTGAGGGACAGAGGGGCTTCAGAGGCTGATGCAGAGGCTTCAGGGGTAGCGCTGGGGTTTCTAGGCCCTAATTTTGGCTGTGTTCTGTAAATCCCGTTTGAGGGTGTGGATCAGTCATTATTTTGGCCCTAGAATAGCGAGTGAGCTGTAGATCTATTATTTCTCTGTCGGGTTTTCTAGATCTTGAACCCAGGCTTCTTGTATTCAGAAAATTCTTAATAATAAAACCCTCCAGTAGCTAGAAGACCGGTTTTCCCGCATTGGGTTTTTTCGGGGACTATTTGTCCAGAAATAACTGTCACTTTGTCTATGTGTGCATGAACTTGTTCTAGATCTGGATTGGTGGAGATCTGTTATGTGTTTTGCTTCGATTTTAACTTGAATTTATTCAGTTAATAACTTGTCTAAGTAGGAGGAGCATAACCAGATTAACAGTAAATAATTTCTGCATAAAGTGTAAAGATTCAGAAATTTCCACAGACATACATTGGACTATTGAAAATGCATAGATGATTCACCTCTAGTTTCACTCCTGTAAAAGCCTCCTCAGGATTCATGTCCTCTATTGCCCTATGAGGACTTTTGATATGTAGGTACACTACTATTTTACAAGCCTTCGCCCACAAGAACATAGGCAGATCTTGATCATGGATCATGGCCTTGGCTGCTCTGACTATACTCTTGTTCTTCCTCTTTACCACTCCATTCTGATGCAAATAGTAGGGCATTATCAACTCTTTCTTTGATTCTTGCTTCCCTACAGAATTCCTTAAACTCGTTGGAGGTATACTCGCCCCCATTGTCTAATCTCAGGACCTTGATCTTCTTCTTGGTCTGGTTCTCCATAAGAGCTTTGAAATCTTGAAACCAAATGAAGATCTCATTCTTGGTCTTCATGAAGTAAATCCATGTCCTCCTGGAATATTCATCTATGAATGTGTTATCACAAAATTGCACCTAATTGGTTGCTGATCAGACAACTCTATGTAACTGTTTCAAACCAACTTGTGACTGAAGCTTAGCCTCTTCAGTCTGAGAGGGCTCTCTCATAAGGGTTTATGATCTTAGATAATGATGAAACTAGATGGCTAACTCTATTTGAAAAGTAACTTGATTTTGATGTATGTAGGTTGAAAAGAGTACAGGTCTGCAACCATTGGGCTTATGGAGTCAACAAATCAATATATTCAGTGGTAAGGTCTCTTGGCATGGAAGCTGAGGCAGGTAAGAGTTTTTAACAAAGGAAAATCACACATAAAACATAGGGCAACACAATCATTTCATCAATATAGGAAGTCAGAGCATAAACATATGAATTATGAGTAATAAGGATGAAATATACTGCAAGTGGTACACTTAAAAATATAGATCTGGGAAGCATTAAAAACTTCATCAGAATCTCAGGTTTTTCAAGAAAAAGTCCTTTGTATTACTGATATCAGTCAAATTACATAAAGCTGCAGTAGTGCAAAAAATCTCCAACCTTTTACAAATTCGATAATTTGCCTTTTAATAGACCTTCTTACATCAGAGATGATCTGCCTCTAGGCTAGATACATCGAACTCTTCCTATGACACCTTGCATAACAGTAAAACATGTGCTTTAATCAGAAAAGGACAACTCTAAAATAGTCCTTTTCCTAATAGGACCCAAATTCCTATTTATTACATCAGACCATCTTATCTCTTAAAATAGTTACATACCTGACAACTAATGCTTCACATGTTCGAATAAGCCATGACAAAACTCATCACTACTTGACATTTTAAATATTTTCCTCAACATATGGAAACAAACCCTATTTTTTAGGAAAACGGGACTATCTTCAACGAAGTCTTCAACTGATGAGCTATCTCCATTTCATGGTCTTCAGGTCATGGATGATTGCTGGCAAGGTCCCTTGACCTGTTGAAAATGTCCACCTGTCCAAAACTGCTCTTAAACCTGCTCAGAAACCTTCAAAACAACTCGTTATGAAAGCATGGCAGTTTCGTAGCGTACAAAAAATGACTTTTGCAATCAAAATTTCTACTTCTTTGCTCTTGCATGGTGTCCATCATGATCTGACACATCATCACTACCATTTCCTCTCCTTGAAAGCTGCAAAAAATGTTTTTAGAAGCAAAAAGAAAGCTACATAAATTTTCGTAGCGTTTTTCTGGCTTCAAGCCTAGGAAACGCTTCAAAATTGTGGAAAACTGTGCAATTTACAGATTTAGACCCTGCCTCGAAAAAGTAACCTGCAGCTGTAGAAAATTTGGTTTTCAACATGCCATTGACCTCTCAAAACATAAACAAACTCAACTTAAGAGCCTTGAGGTGTTTATTCTTCATTAATGATGAGTTGAGCTATGGGTTCCTCAACTACAGTCATCTTTAAACCCTTCTTCTCCAGCTCCTCATGGATCAATTCTAACTGCTCTTGGAGGTCTTTAACTTGGTCCTTCAGCTTTCTGTTGCTAGATTTCAAGTGCAGGTTCATTCTTCTAACATGCTTCACCTCTTTCCTCAATGGCATAGTCCATTTGATTAATTGCTATGTATCATCTAAGGTATTTGATACACTATCAACTTGCTTTTCCCAAATCTCTTTCATTTTCTCAAACTGCACTTTTTGGACATTATGTTTCCTTGCCTCTTTCTTCATGACTGCTATTTCATGATTTGCTAACTTCAACTGTTCCTCAACGACCTCAAACTCTGTTTTTTCAATAATTTTCTCCTTTCCTTTCTTTTGCTTGATCACTGGATCTTCTTTTGCAGGTGATGATAGGTCAATGATATTTGGTGGTGGTTGGACAGTGTCAGTGGTTGGATGAACTTCTTTACTGCTTTCCAAAAGCTTTCTAGCATGTCTTGTCATGGGTTTCCTAGCCTGAAACATAAAACCTGCATCCTCACCTTCATACTCTGACTTCTTTGTTGATTTAGCTTTCTTGAGCTTCTTTCCTCCCTCATCTATATCCTCAGCTTGGACTATATGATTCTCTTCAATATCAATAGCATGTAGTATGTCTTCTAAATTCAAATTGCCCTTAGCCATTGTTTGGCTCCTTGTAATCCTTTTACTGCCATGTTTACTCATAGTTGGCTCTTGTTTTGTAGGTTTTCTCAAAGTTGACTTTTGTTTTGTAGGTGAAACAATAGGTGTATCAAGTTTTTGCAACTGCTCTGTTTCCATGATTACTGGTTCACTTTGCTCTGCCCCTACTGGTTCACTTTCTTCTACCACTAAAGGTGATGGTATACCTTTAGGTTTAGGAGTTCTTTTAGGGGTAATTGCATCCACTTCAAAACCACTGACAAACAGGAAAGAAGACCAGTCTCTGTCTAGTCTTTTTAACTCATCTAAAACCAGCAACTTTATTAAACCATGATGAAAAAATGAGGTTTCACTTCCTTCAGATTTAGCTTGAACTTTATTTGCCATTTTTGCTAAGCTTCTGTATAAATAAAAAGGTAGATCAAGAGATATCTTACCAACAAAATGTAGAAGAAGCTTGAAGTGGTAAGAATAAACCTTATGATATCTCCCGTCACAAGTGAAGTATTTTTGAATGATAAGCAGTAGCTTTGAGAAATTATCTTTCATGCAGCTCCTTGGAATGGCATTTGTAAGGTCAACCTCACTATGTTCTGGTTTGATAAATTCTTTACATTCTTGCATGTTGAATTTGAAACCTTTGAACCATTTTTCTTCTCCTCTTGGAATCCCTGTTGCTGCTGCAATGGTCTCTGGTGTTGTAGTGATGTTCAACATTCCCACTTTTGTAGTTGTTCCATTGAAATTTAGGGCAAACTCTTTAGAAACCTGTACATGGCTTCCTTGCAATCTTTGGCAAAACTGCAAACACCCTGTTCTTCTAAAAACTTCTGAAGCTGTTGGGTTTTCATTTATCAGGTTCATGTTTGATGGCTCATATCTAAGACAGTGGCCACCTTTGTTGGTCTTCCTCTTTGCAGCCATGGTTCTTTAATGTCTTCTCTGCCTTGCTTGATCAGTGATACCTGCAAACCTTTGAAAATACTAGCCACAGCTTGGGCTCAGTGAAATAGCTCTCCAGAGCTCAATAATATGCAAAGAGGGAATGGAGAATGACAAATGACTCAATTGGGAAAGATTTTGAAGTTCGATGACAACTCATGGCATAATGATGACTCATACATGCTAAAATGGTAATAATGACTTGAGCCATGATCATTGTACCTTGATCTTAACCCTAACTGACTCGAATGGCATCTACCCTATCCCTTTCAATCATTTACTGACACCTAGCAGCTGTTTTGACAAGACAGACAGGAATCCCTCCTTTCGTAGTGTGCTTAGTGTAATTCTGGGCATTTTCGCTACGAAAGTATTAGCAGTTTCATAGCGAAAAGTGCGTTTCCTTTGTGTATTTCGCTATGAAAGTAGGGATTCTTGGCTAAAATGACTTTTTCGGAGTTATAAGCTTGGGAAATGAAAAATGCCAAAAAATAATGACTGATGTGACATGAAAAGATTTGAATGGGGGTGAGTTTTGGACTTTAGGATAAGATAATAAGAAAATTTAAAATTTTCCTTAACCAAGTAAAGAAAAATGAATTCTATGACCCTACCTTTGACACATGAACCCCTAAGATTTTGTCAAATGATATTTCATTTTTTTCTGAGTTATAACAAAATGTCACAAAATAACTGCTCCCTGAGATAGACTCCATTGACATAGGACCACAAATGTCAGAATGCGCTAAATCCATCACACCTTTGGACCTAGTTTCACTGGTCTCACTGTTAGCGAATGTTGCCTTGGCTTGCTTGCCAAGTGTACGTCCATTACACACACTGTCATGCTCTATATTGAACTTCAGGAAACCAATGACTATCGCCCGTAATAGTGATAGATCCCTTTTGTGTAGATGTGCCACCCTCTGCCAAATCTCACTCCGGTTGTCACTGCTATGGACTAGGGATTTCATTGGTTGTCCTCTCAACAGATACATGTTATTCTCCCTGCTTCCTATAACTCGCTTCACACTATGATCAACCCATTTTGGCCTAACACCTACCTCACTTCCCATGAAATTGACCTCATGTCCTCTATCCTCCATGGTCAAAACTGTGAGTAAGTTCTTCTCCAACCCAAGTACATATATTACCTCCTTCACCTCCATAAGATTCCCTGAGCGTAGTTGGAAATGTATGTTGCCAATGCCCTTCACCGCATACGTAGTGTTGTCACCAAGCTCTACATGTGCATATTTGTTCTCCTTAGCCATACTGGTGAAGATATCATGAGATCCTGTCATGGGAAGAGATGCTCCAGTGTCCACAAACCACACCCCTCTTGTAATGGTGCTAGAAAGACTGGATACTGAAGCAAATTCCTTCTCGAATTTGTCAGCTAATTCATCCATATGTGCATATGCTGTTGTTGTTGTCTTCCCCTTGCCTTTCTCTTATTTGGACATTGTTCGGCATAATGACCGAACTTGTGACATGCAAAGCACTTGACTTTGCTCATGTCATTCTTCCCTTGTGAAAATACTCGTCGACTTTGGTTTTGCTTGGATTTACCCTTGCCCTTCTTTGCTTTCCCAAGAAGAGCAAGGTTCTCCTCATCTCCAACAGTTATGGATTCCTGCCAAATCTCTTTTTTTGGTGAAAGCATCCCACAATTTGGCTCAATCAGGAAATTTGTCTCTGGCTAGGATACCTATCACAAATGTAACCCACCGGTTGATATACCCTTTCAATGCTACTTTGGCAAGATGGACCTCAACTACCTCTTCCCCAATAACTGAAATTTTGTCATGAACTTGTTAAATCCTCGTGAAGTATGAGGCCACAGTCTCATATCTGTTCATCTTGATGCTATTCAACTTCTCCCTTAGCACCATCTTTCTATTCTGGTTGTCACTCTAGAATAGCTTAGTCAACGCCAACCACATTGGAGAGGTTGAATCTTTATTCGTTATGTGAGAGATTATACAATCCTTCACACCATCCAAAATGATGCTTCTGGCTCTTATATCTTTCAACTTATGTTCAATCGCTTGGGTAGAATCCCGAGGAACCTGAATCGCTTGGCTTGCTAATTCCCACAAACCATTTGCCATTAAAATAAGCGTGATTCGCTCCTTCCATGGACTGAAGTTTGTAGCCCCATCCATCGTGTCTTCATATCTTAGACTTGATGATGCCATATTAGCAAATCGACTTTAGCCATAAAATCATCGCTGCAAAATAAAAAATTTTGTTTCTGTAAAATAATTTGTTGCCACAAAATCCTTGTGATATTTAATCTCCTCCACAAAGTTTCTATAGCTCTGATACCATGTTAATTTTTCTCATAGCAGATTTGATTTATTTTACTTAAACAAAATATTAAAACCTGCAAGGACCCACCTACAATTACAAACAGAATGTGAATATTAGCATGCATACGAGATATGAATATGATAGCTACATATGCATGCAACACATGTACTGCACTAGTATACATACTAGTTGATATTGAAAATGTGTAAGTATAAGGCAATGAATTGATTTGTGAAATAAAGACCTAACTCACAAAAGTATGATAAATATGTCGAGAAGGATACTTAATATACCACCACGATAATATATAATTAATACGTTATTTAATACTAAAACAAACATAAAAGATGGTGAATTAAAATTAAAATTAAAAAAAAGTATAAAATTAAAATAAGAATTATATTAAGGTTTTATTAAAAGTTTTAAAAAAATATAGAATTAAATTAAAATTATAAAAATAACGATTTAATAAAAAACATACAATTAATTAAAAATTATATCAAAATCTTATTAAAAGTTTTAAATAAAGAATTATTTGTTAAAAGGCCATCCATCTGGGGCTTACACGGAAACTTATGACTATGTAACTAAAGGAAGGAGAAGGCGGTGACCGCTTGGGAAAAATTTGATCTATACAAGTCCACGGGAGAGATTGAGGGAGGAGGAGTAGATATTGAAAGACCAAGAGAGACTAGAGAACTGGGAATTTGAGAGAACTGGAGATTTGAGGTGTTCTTGAAGCTTTTGGGCACAGGGGCCAAACTGCTTCAATTGTGAAGTATTTTGTGTTGGGTACCAAGGACTGTACCTAGTTTGGCAGGGAGGAATTGGCCATTTGGTGACCGGAACATATTTGGAGCAACAACAACCCTGGAATTGTCATCAAAAGCGAAAAACCATGTATGTATTGTGAATTTAATTGGTAAATTATGCACTTAAATGTCACTGTTTGTACTGTTAGAAGTAATTTCTTATAATTTTTTGAATTAAGGACCCTACAAAACCCCATAAAATATTTATCTCAAATATTTTGAATTTGCTGAAAAATAAATACACTGGTATATTAACTTAAAATGTAGCCGAAATAAAATGAAGAGATCAATCACACCACAACAACAAATTTACAACCAACATAATATTCCTTCATTAAATTTCTCGGAAAATTTTGTATTAGACCAATAGAGAAGACATAGAAAAACACAGTTGTTGGGACCTGGAAACTTGACCCCACTGGGAAAATTGGCCTCAAAGAATTCGACCTCTGGAAATCGATCCTCCTAAAGCAATTTGGCCTTAGAGAATTAACTTTTCTCACTAGCAATTAGCCTCACTTTCTCCCTATCTTGTACAGTCCTTGCACACTAGAGAAATCTACCTCCTTGGATAATTCAACCTCCTCCACAGTTCAACCATCTTCTTCAACAACTCAACCTCGTTTCTTGAACTTGGCCTTCTTGAATTTCTCCTGAAATTCCTTGCCGCACTTATCCTCACTTCTCTTCAGTCTAGTTGAGCCTTTTTCTCTAGAGAAAATCGCTTCCTCCACTTTGTATGTATCTTCACCTCTCCCTTAGGCTTATTTTATAATTCATTAAGCCAAAATCCCTAACCCCAATCTCATTAGTGATCAATGGCTAGGATTAAATCGTAAGACTCACTTGAGATCAACAATTGAGATTATATCTAAGTCTCTTAAATAATTTTATTATTTATTCTTAAATTTTCGCCTAATAGTCCAAAATAATTAATTAGATTAATTATTATACTTTTCGTAAGTTAACATTAGGAAAGAAATCATATATCACTTACTCCACCAAGAAAACACCTAAAGAGGTAATCAAATATCTACTATACATGCTAAGACACCAAACCTATGTAGAAGGCCTTCAGAAGCTACAAAAACTTCAACACTCGTCCCTAATTAATGGTTTAAAAACAATGTTGCGAACATCAGCATTGGGATAAAATCGACAAGGGTTTGGAAAAAAAATCAGGAAAATATCAGTAAAAAATCGACAAACATCGACTAGGCCAAAAAATCGTGATTTCGAGATAAAATCGGGATGTTATCGAGATGTTGGCAACACTGCTTAGAAATGCATGTAAAATAATAATTTCACCTTTTTCAATTGAATGCATGCAATGTCTAATCCTAGGACAATAAGGTCCAAGGTAAATAATGTTGAAAAATGCAGATTTTGTTGTAACTTAACCCTATTTTACCCAGAAAACATAAAAAGAAAATTTTAGGGTTTTATTTTATAATTTTATCGGATTGACACAATACCATGGACTAGTGCCTTTCTTATTCGAAGGCTAATGGAGTTTAAGGCTAGAAATCTATGGAAGAGGCTAGATGTCATCATGCAAATTAGTGTACTCTAGAGGGGTCTCAAGTCATCATCACCAAATCACCTTAGAAATAGGCAACATCCATTAAGAAGGTGCAATGCCAACATGGGGGTGTCTTGGCATCTCTGAGGTACATCAACACTTTAAGCAACGCCCTAACTTTGTTGTGCAATGTTTCAAGTCTTGGAGGGACAAAAGAGTATCATCAATTATGCTGAAGGCATCGTAAGTTCGACGTTCCTCAAAAAGTGGTCAACGTTCTGGCTCTAATGCTTAGTAGAGTCATCGAGTGGGGTTGGATGTCCTCTTTGAAGTGTTGGAGAAGCATCATACAATCCTTGAAGGGATGGCAATTGTATCTAGGAGCAAACATTTAACACGTACTCATGGAATCAAGTGAGATCAACATCATAGGTGCACAGACCATAAGAATAATAAGGTGGGCCATATTTAATGTAAAAGGCATTAAGGTACCTTACACAAGCATCATATTCAAATTTCTTCCTATCGTATAATTTGTAAACAAGTTACCATGCTTAGATACGAGAGGGTTATCACAAGGCCCTATTGGGTGCTTCCAACCCTAAGGGGAAGAATAGTTCTTAGGTTGACCCATCAATCAATAAGTGCAAATGATCAATGACATGATGTGGTGTTTACTTCATGGAGGATGCCACTCTCTTGTACCAGCTATGAAATTCCAACGTCCTTGAGCATTATGATGTGATGAGGGAGCAATCATCTAACCTAAGTCACTCCTTTCCTCAACCTATTTTTACCACCCCTCTTGTGCCTTTTTCATCAATAATTTTCTGAGATAGCCTGGATTACAAATTTTCGTTGATTCACCATTGACCCCTTAAAGATGAAGTATTTCCTTGCTCATCGAGGTTGGGATATTCTTATTTCCTTTCATTTAGATAGCTTATGCATTAGCCAGGATTTGGGTGAGGGATAATAAGGGGGTTAGAGCTCAGGCTAGGCTTTTGTGCATGCACTTTTATTTATCACTGTCAATATTTTGCATTTTAACATATGGATCATGCTCTTTCTTTTATTTTTGTTGCACCAACCTCTTAGGGAAAAGTTTTAGGCCCTACTCAAGGATGAGGAAAACAAGGAAACAATATTGGTAAGAGATTGCAATCAACCTGAAGATGGGATGTGGATACATGGGGACGATGGAAGGTGTCTTCTATTAAGTATGGACTATCATGGACATGCAAAATCAATTAGAGCCTCCTATTTGTGCCACTAAGGGAACATGTGTACGGTCAAAAGTGGTCTATCATCCTATTCAGCCCAGTGAAAGAAAGGCCTTAAGGAAGGTCACACTGGACTAGGGGCAAGTGATAACCACCAAGGTGAAGCAAGGGAACAAGTGTACAATTAAAAACAAGCTATCATCCTATTCAACCTGTGTTCCATACTGAATGCCCTTAAACATTAAATGAAAGCTCTTGAATACAAAAATGGTTAATGCACCTCATTTGATTACCCACCTTCATCGGATTAGTTGGCTAGATGTGAAGAGCACTAACCGGAGAGTCTATGAGAGGCATATGAGGCTAACTATTTGTGGATCATGATAGGGCTGCTGGCTGGCAAGCTGAAGCATCAGGATAATTTTTTCTCCTAGGGGTCACCCACATGGGTTGGTAAAATGTATCATTTGAATAAAATGCAATTCCATACTTTTCTCTCAATTTGGGTGCAATCCAACACTAAGGTTTGTAGTGGACTACAGGGTTTATCCAATAACTTGGTTAACCCCATATGCCCAATGAAAAGACGCTACTCTCTGGTCCTCTCATCATCTTTCATACTCTAAATTTTACCAAAAGCATTTTGCCTAGATTTACTCTTCATATCTCCTTGAGCCTCATTGCCCGAAATCCAAGCAATCTTAACCTCTGAAAGCCCCCTTGAGCAAGAGGAGAGCTGGCCTGAAGTGCAGAACAGTGTTGGTGAGATGACAATGGACCCCTATTACTTTTACTTGGATAGCACTAGAGCTTTTGAACTTCATCACAAGAAGTACGAGTTTGTGTGATAACAGGCCCATTTCTCATATCTTTTCCCTTAAGGCTGTCTTGCTATAATAGAATGCCAAATCAAGTTGGTATGATGCAGTACCTAAGCAAGTTGGTCACCCTGTCTTTTTATCTAGATAGCTTGATATCCCATTAAGTGATCAGATCTGTTATTTCAATGTGTGGTTTACTTTTTGCCACCATATTTTATGCATAAATTTTAAGTTGATATTAATAATTATGAATATTTCCTTTGTTTAGCAAAGAAGGAAGCTTTTTAAAAATAATTATCCACTGAAAACCTTGCTGGCAAACTGAAGGAATGCTTTCCCACATTTGTGGATGGAATCCGTAGTAAACCTGTTGGGGTAGAGTCTAGACTAGTGTGCCTCACCCAAGGGGGATTCAAACCAGGCACCTGCTGGCATGGAACTAGCTAAATGCCCAGCAACGTTGGCAACAGCTGACTGATCTAACCCTTTGGGCTGGTAAATGAGCAAGCTGTAGGAATAGCCTAGATGATTATGCTTGTCTGTGGTAGGGATCAGATTTTTTTGATTGCCATCTACATTATAATCACACTATTACTGTGGTTATACTCTGAGGCTTTTGCTGAAGCTCTAACTTAACAAGTTGGCATGAGTTAGGTTCAGGAAAATGTAACAGCTGGTGAATATGATTCGATCTTAGCATTTTTTTTCTGAAATTTTAACATCTCATGGTGAGAACAAAATGAATTCCATTTTTCTATTTTTCTGATTGTTTTGAATCTGCATTAGAAAAAGGGTACATATTAACCTTACTCTATATTTGCTATTTTACTTCAGCAAAACAATTATTACCATCCACAGAAATAACCTGGCTTTATAGATCCACGGGTCTTTGAAGACAAAAAAATCTCCATTTTACATTTGTTGAAAGCTGTTGTGTGTCCATTTCATTATCCTTTGTGAGCGCATGTTGTTTCCATCCATCCCAATCCTGTTTTGTATTCCTTGGTGGAGTTCCAAAGTTTTTCTTTTTCTCATATTCTTTATATATGTTTGTGTAGTTAGTTTGAATGTGTCATATATATTGTTTATGTTTCTTTCGAACTGATGATGAGTTATAAAAGTTTCATAGCATGATTTTGAAAACAATTTAATGATGCCTTGATGTGCTCTTTTTGTGCAATATTGTAATATAAGATACTTTTTCAAAGTATGAAATTTCTTCTGTGAAATTTTCTTTGATTAAGGCTTTTCCTTTTTCTTCTTCTTGAGAATGCATCTTATATTACATCATACAAAATATTTACATCAAGCAGTACACAGTGGGCAATGATCACATGCCATTCCTTTCACCTGACATATGCTACAAAGGTCGACACGTCAGCCTGAGCACCGAACTCTCTCTTGGTCAATGCAGTTTGAATGCTGTGGCTGTGTCTTCTTATTCAGTATTTTGCAGTGTGTTTGATAGCAATAGTTTTGCATCCTTTTTCCTTTTTACTTGTGCTGATATGTTTGGTATATGTTGACTAGGGGGCGAGCTTACTATAGGAAGCCATCAAGTATCTCCAAGGCAGACCATTGATGGGAATGCTTCAGAACTTGTTTTTGGTGGTGGTTTAAGGAGATTTGTTGACTGTCCAATAGAACAATTGGATTTTGATGAATATAAAAATGAGGATGATCTTGGCTATATCAGGAAGGTTGTAGAAGATGAGGCTTGTACTTTGGCTCATGAGATAGATTATCTCAATAGTAATGTACAGAGGAGATATGAACATGGGATGACTCACAATCAGGAGGACAATCACGTTAAAAAAGATCAAGAAGAAAACCAATCCTTAGTAAAAAACTTGTACTTCTTGGGGGGACAATCAAATGATATTGAGCCAAAAGATGTATCACAAGATTTGTTTGGATTGTGTACTGGCAATCTCTATGGAAAGAGAGATTATAGTGGTTTGGCAGATTGTCATGATGGGCAGACAGTTGGAGATGAGGAAAAAAACTTAATTCCAGTAAGTAATGAGTGGCAAGGTTTTGCTATGCAGAGCAGTGGAGTCGAAATGTTGTGCAGTGAGGAAATCCCCAGTAATGATCAACAACCTAGGGAAAATGTTTTTTGGGTTGATGATAACCAACATCAGTTTGTGAGATCTACCTGTCTTGAGAACTGTGATATAGAAGATGCTGGTACTGATTTGAAGGGAAGTTTTGTTGTGTTGGGTAGTGAAGCTGTTGGAATTGATGGATGTAAACCTGTTAAATATGACCAAAGCAGCAGCTCTCACAGCAGTCTGGACAGAACTGAAGAAGTTCAGGAAAGGCAGGAGCCCAAAAATGACAAAATAGTTAGGTATGAATCTGATTCTTGGAGAGACCATATCGCTATTTATGAACATCAAGCTGGAAAAAGTGAGTCAGAGCAAGGATTCATTAAAGATGTTCTCAAAGAGAGGCACAATGAACTGTATAGTCAAAATCCTTACAGTAGATCCCTTGATTTTGAAGGTTTCTCATTTCCATATCCTTCTGACACAGGTGATGTGGAGGAATTCAAGATAGAACCTGGGAAATCCCTTTGGTCAACTAACGTGAGTTCAATAGTTTTTGAGGATGCAAATGATTATCGCCACACCATGATTGGTCATGATGTTCAGACTCCATTGAGACAGAAGAGCAATGAATTTTCACCTGTTTCCAGCCAAAGAGATGGAGACCTGCTTAATACCGCATATCCTATGCACTTGACCACATCCACACAAGAGAGTGCAGAGAGAATAATAAATGAGGGGGATAATTTCTATGATATTGATGATGGAGATGTAGGAGTGATAGAGGATGAAGAATCCACTGCTTTGCGGGAACAGGTTCAGCAGATCAAAGCACAGGAAGATGAATTTGAAACATTTGATCTCCAGATTGTGCATAGAAGAAATAGGTATTTCTCACAAACTGAATGTGTACTAATTCATTCAAGTATTATACTCATAAATCTATACTGTAATTATTTCTATCGTTAGAAAGTTATTGGTTCTCATATTGCTTCCACTGTTCTTGTCAAGTACTGTACTTGTGAGAGTCTATTGTAAAAGTGTCACACTGACGACTTTACATTCTCTGACTATTTGAAGTATTTGAGGAGAACTTAAAGACTATCAGAGATCCCTTTTTGCATATTCACTTCTAGTTGATATTTATATTACTTCTGATTGATATTTTAAGTGATATTTTTTCTTATTTGCAGAACTGGGTTTGAGGAAGATAAAAACTATCATGTAGCTTTAAACTCAGTGATTGCTGGACACTACCATGTAATTGAGAAACTGGGCTCTGCGGCCTTTAGCAATGCTGTACAAGCTCGCGATTTACACACGGGCATGGATGTCTGTTTGAAAATCATAAAGAATAACAAGGAGTTTTTTGATCAAAGTCTTGATGAAATCAAACTTCTTAGATTCGTAAACAGGCATGACCCGGCTGATAAGTACCACATATTACGTCTATACAACTACTTCTATTATCATGTAAGTTGATCTCTATGGTGCTCAGTGGAGTTGCTTCTATTGGTTTACAATTTATTTTGTGCTCGTCTTATTGACGCAGATATGAACGATATTTAAAATGCCTACTAGTTGTCTTGTCATATTTTGACATGCTTTTTGGTTGGTTTACCTTACATAAGCTTCAATGAACAAATAAACTGGAAAATAGTTGAAGGTAAAATTAGATCCTATATTTCTCAATAAATAGTTTCAAAATTCAAATATTGCATTCCACAAAATGGGATGCTTTGTACAAGAACTATAATAGATGTCTGGCTACGTGCAACATTGGCAATGGTATTCTTCTTCCAGTTTTCCATTACATGGAAGAAACCTATCTTTCCTGGTGCCTTTTTATATGTCAACATTTTAGCTCTTAATAAAGATTGGTCATGCTACCTGCCTATTACAAGAGTGCTGATTCCAGATTACAAGGGGCATTTTATTATTCTTAAAGTATTCCAAATTTTGCTGGGACTTGAAATCTAGTGTATGACGCTGTTGTAGGAGTTTTGTAATAGTTACAGAATACATATATATTTTAAATTTTAAATTATTGTTTGGCTATATATATATATATATATAATGATTTATAATTTTATATGTTTTCTTCCCTTTCACCAGTAACTCACCATACAACAGAATATACAATGAGACAAAATACAAAATTAGGTTTAACATCTGCCTCTACTATTCTTAGGCATCCTACTTAAGTAATAGTAAAGTGTTGGTTTTCTTAGGTGGATTCTGATTCTTTTGCTGGTACGGATGTATGCCATAGGTGATGGAGACAGTGTTGTTGCTTTGTTAACTTTCTTCATTTAAACCATTTTTTGGATCTCCTTATATCCTTGATATATTTGTTTTGTGGCTCCCTTCACTCTTTCATTCCCCACCTCCACATGCTCTTTTGCCTTAGGTTATCATGCAAACTTTGTTCCCATTGTATCAAAACTTAAAAGGAATTAGAAGTAAATCAGGTGGTGTTGTTAGGGAAGAAAGGGGGCTTTCTTCCAAAAGGAAGGCCAGTACAGGCATAATCTTATAAATGTTTATCATGCATCTACATGAAGATATAAATCATGAAGTTGCAAGATTTTCTTATGCTAATGGCATTCGCTTCAATATTTCTGTTCTCCTTTTTGTAAGGAGATGTTTAGGAAGGCTGTAGTTGTAGGGGCCTTTGTACAGAAAACTCCCCACTGTGCCAGAAAAAACGAACAAACAACTTCATTGTTGCAAAATAAGTATCCAAGCTTAGCTTCCAATTGGAGCAGATAAGATATAATTGGCCAAGAGCAAGGTGTTCCATTATTATGGATGGGTGCAGAGATATTAGTCAACTACCATCATCAATATTATTATTGCAAATTCAACAGGTCCATTCTTTCTTTGAGTTAATGATTGCCTCTGAAGTTGCAAGGCTGCAACTCCAGTGTGGTGTAGGTAGCTATTGATGTTGCACATGCTCCTAAGTTAGCCAGGTTATTGGTTCAGAGTAGGTACAAGCAAAATTAATGGACCCTATGTTGTGTGCACGCATAAAATAATGTGCTCAGGGAAATTGGCAGTATATCATGGGTATTAGAAATAGTGAAGGTTGCTGGCTATGTGCAGATGTTTATGTTCTCCCACCCACCTCCTTATCTGTGTACAGTTCTCACATAAAAAGGAATTTCTCGAGTCCACATATAGAAGTATGCCAGTTACTTTTATTGGTGCTTGAGATCCAACGTGCATTGTAGTCCATAGTTGCAAGCACTGATTGGTCTAGAATCTAGATGGGCACTGCTCCAGTCAAATGAGAAGAAGAGCATGAAGCAAAGGGTGTTGAACTACCATTAGTGGGTAGATGGCAGGTACTTAGTGATATGAAGTCAAATTCTAGAGGTATTCAATATGCAGAGTTAGATGCAGATTCTTGTTGTTTTCAAGAGATTTATTTGAACTTTGACAGCATGTTCGGTTGGGTTAGGATTACCATTTGTTATAAGGACCCTAAACTGGATTTTTACACAGTAGATTCAACATATGATCAAGAGGAGGTGGGACCATGTGAGCACACCACCGGACATGGTTGCCTATGTTCTTAATCCTAAATGGTATGTGCAAAAGCCTCAGAATGTGCCTCCCATTGATGAACTAGATGTGGAGGGATCTAGAGCCACTATTATAAACATGCTTATGGTTAATGAGGGCACGATTCATTGCCAACAGTTTCTTCACGTGCATAACAGAGTGGCCCCTTCAACACATTGGACGCAAGGAGGATTAACTTACCATAGCCTAGGAGTACTTGATTTGGTATTTGAGGATTGGTGGGGTTCTTGTTGCAAAGTTCTGTCCACTTGCTATTTGACTGCCATTTCAGATTGCTAGTTCCTGTGTGGATGAGAGGAACCAGTCCACTTATAGCTTCATATGTGCCATTAAGAGGAACAAACATCTCTCTAGGAAAGCAAAGAGACTAGTTGTAGTTCACAATTCCTTGTATCTTTAGTATCGTAAGATTCATGAGTGTCTAAAGGTACCAACAACATGATGGGATGTTGACCTAAGAAAGGCCTTACACATAGATGAAGGAGATGGAGTGTTGCCACAGGTATTAGTTAGGATTCCATTGAGCATCTTTGACGAGCCAAAAGAGTTTGGCAGTGACACTGATGGTGGTTTGATTGAAGATGCCGCATAACTATTGGAGTGCATGGAAATATAAGACTGAGCACAAGCTATTCACCACTTAAGCCTAACTTGCTCCTTTTCTTTTTATTTCTTCACTATCATGCATTATCATTGATAGTTTATGTATCTAAGATTATATTAAATACTGAATTTTGTTATTTGAAGCTTTTATATCATGTCATATTGTGACGTATCTAGCATGGATGCATCATTGCTTGGTTTTGTGAATGTATGGATTGACCTATTTCAGTTTCAAACTTGATGTACCAATGTTTTAATTTATGTCTAATCATAGCCAGTGCTGCAAACATCTCTTATTTCTCCCAATATTTTTATTTTTACCCGAGTTTTCAGTTTTTTCAGGACCAAGTTTATGCTACCCAAATTTCCCAAATTTTGTTGATTTCTCGAATTGATAATCCTAGCCAATTTTTGTCAAGACTCAATACCGAGTTTTGCAACACTGATCATAACTCATCTATAATAAAATGATCAAAAGCTGAGAATTTGCAGGATTCAGTTGCCTGATTGTGATTCAGAGTATGCTCTGTGAGAGGATACATGGAGATATCGATGCTTATGCCAACGTTTCAAGCCTTCAACTGAAGCTCATCATTAGGATGATCGTATTTGTCCTGATGATGAGCTTCAGTTGAAGCCTTGAAACATTGACATAAGCATGGATATCGCTGTCTCTTATCACAGAGCAAACTCCATATCCCAATCAAGCAATAAAATGATTATTTTAATGTTTCCAATATTGTTCCTATATTCAGCAAAGGGGTTCTGAAGGGGTCCCCTGTGTCCCAGACTTTGCCATCCCTTGCACTGGCACCTTAAATTGTGGGGGTCTCTCCGGGAATCCCCTGAAACCTTTTCCATTGTCCCCTATCTGACCATCCTCTGACTGCTGTGAAACATAATTGCACATAAAAAACCTCCAAATAAAATTTCTAACAGACAAAACTGTGCTTTAAAAATTATGAGAAGTGGAACTAGGTAATGACTTGTACCTCAAATGAATTTCTGAAATCTAGACATCCTAGAAGGTGAAGTTGATATTATAATATAGTTCACACTCTGTTGATGAGTACCATACCATATATAATCATGATATAGGCTTCACTCTGACTTCTCTTTATCAGATTTGGAGGTTGAGGGGCTCAGGAAAATATGACAGCAAGATGTGGGGTGGCTTCCATCCAAACTACTAGTTCATATCCTTCCACCTGCTTCTTTGAAAGGATGTAAAATCAATTACCCTAACCTTAGTATAAAATGTGCAAGCAATACGACAACTTTTTCATGCATATTGATTTACACCAGGAGAGAATCAACTTCATACTGGTGGGTCGGTGACTGATATGTTTGATGTTGCATTGTTCTGAAATTACAAAGACTTGGGGCTGGAGAAATCACCTGACCCATTTACTGAAATTTGAATCAATTTTGAAAATTGAAAGTGAAGAAAAGAAGCTGAATCAAAATCCCTTTTGATGTGCTTTCCTCGTAAACAAGACCATGTAGCTTCATGTTTTGCACTTCATTAAAAACCATCAATTGAATGTTTAGCAGTTACATTTTGTAATCATAGCTATCTTCTGTGAGCATCGTCTTTGTTTTTTATAAATCCTAGTTATGTTCTCCTTGAAATTCTTATATTGTTCTCACTGGTTTTGACTTTTGTTTTTACAGGAACACTTGTTCATTGTTTGTGAACTTTTGAAAGCAAACTTGTATGAGTTCAATAAGTTCAATAGAGAGTCTGGAGGAGAGGTGTATTTTACAATGCCAAGAATACAGGTTGGCAAATCCTGTCAACTATCGTGCTTTCTTCTGTTGAATTTTCTTTTTCCCTTTGTACAATGTTAATGTACTCATCTATTTAACATGTGCATTACTTGAGTCTTGGAAAATATCTTTTTTGATGCAGTCAATTGCTATTCAGTGTTTGGAGGCATTGCAGTTCTTACATAATCTTGGTCTTATTCATTGTGATCTGAAGCCTGAGAACATTCTTGTGAAAAGCTACAGTAGGTGTGAGGTGAAGGTTATCGATCTTGGTAGTAGCTGTTTCGAAACAGATCATCTTTGCCCATATGTGCAGTCTCGATCATATCGTGCTCCAGAGGTTATACTTGGGCTTCCATATGATAAGAGGATAGATATATGGTCACTTGGCTGCATCCTTGCAGAGCTTTGCTCAGGCAATGTAAGAAGTTATATTGCTAGTTTACCAATGGACATTTCTTCTTTATAAATTTTCATTTAAGCAAATCAGTTAGTGGCAACATCTTTGTTATAATAACCAGATAATGGAATAATCGTGAGTAGTGAATTTCTAACTTTTGTAGCCTTTCTAATCTCATTGTTTAGGAGGATGCTAAGCTTCATCGAGGATTCTCATGAAAACTTGTACTTTGGTGTTTATCTGAATGTATTCCATGACTTCGATTTTTAAAAAAAAAATCTTAATCCAAGATATTTCTCATAAATGATTTTTTCAGAAAATTTCTTCTTTGGGCTTAAGTATATATTTCATTTCCATTTTACTTGTCATTGGTGTTATCTGAATGCATTCTATGATTTTCAATTGCTTTGATGTTGATCCCGGGCATTTCTTATAACTGATTTTATCATAAATATTTTTATTCGGGCTTATTGATTTCCGTTTTACTTGACACAAGAGGTAAGGGAGCCATTAGGTATGCATATGCGATAAGTACACGGGTTTGCAGTCAACTATTATATCTTTATTTCTTCTTTCTGCAATTTTGTTTTACTGAACTGGGCATTCATAGCAATTTGAAGAGAACATTTTATGAGTATCACCAGTTATTTGTTTGTGGAAACATAGAAAGAAGGTAAAGGAGAGATTGAAACTTCTATAGTTCAGTGGTTACAACTCTCTTTTAAAGGACCTTAGTTTTGACCGTCTTTTCATGTACGATAACTAAATTCCATCAGGATGAGTCCAAAATGGCTAAAATCTCACATAGTGCCTTATTTATCCTCTTGCTTGAGTGAAAAGAAATTTTAAGGGGCAGATCAAAAGCATGTTTATTCTTAAATCAGGAACTAATGGTGTTTGTATCATGAATATTAATATCGTTGAGGATTTTCAGTTTCAATTTGAAGTGCGGTCATTTGTAATAGATTACTGATTTGTTATACAAAATCAATTCTGTTGCAGGTTCTTTTTCAAAATGAATCCTCAGCAACCCTGTTAGCTAGGATAATTGGAGTAGTTGGGCCAATAGAAGCAGAGATGCTTGATATGGGGCGTGATACACACAAGTATTTCACAAAAGACTACGTACTTTATGAACAAAACAAGGTATTTTAATTTTTCTTCTCGCCACAATGGTTATTGTTTGTTTCAAAGCCATAAGAAAACTAATCGTTCTAAACTCTAATCCATGAAGATAGAAGAGATTTCCCTTAATTAGAGAAAAAAGGACACTTCTATGATCTATCTATGATGCAGGGATTCAGGTTTACGCTCATCTATAAATATAAGCAGTTACCAAGTTGAGAGATATGTAATAAACGAGGCCAAGTTGACTTAATTGAAAAAATGTTGAGATGTATAAAAATTAAAATGTTTTTTGTATTCTTTTAGGTTTACTTATTGCTTGCTAAATGGGAATATTAGTTGGTTGGATGTACACAAAAAGCTTTTATTGCTAGCAATTGAGAGTAATGTTTGTTCTTCATCATTGGAAGTGACCCATTAGATATATCGTAAATTTTCAGGATACAAACAGAGTTGAATTTTTGATGCCTAAAAAAACCTCATTGAGGCACCGATTGTCAATGGGAGATGAAGGATTTATTGATTTTGTTTCATATCTTCTTGAAATAAATCCAAAGAAACGGCCAACGTCAAGTGAGGCATTACAACATCCCTGGCTTTCCTATCCTTACGAGCCTATCTCATCATGAGCCTATATTCATGATTTGAATCTCTTCTACATGAGATTTTCAAAGATTCTTCAGCGGTGGCATCTACCTGAATTTCTCTGAAAGTACTTGCTACTTTTAGAAGATTTCTTCCAAACAAAATGATGTATAGAAGAATGAATTGTAATGTATTGCTGGATTGCTAGATCTACCAACTAGAGGAACACAAATACATAGCAGAAAGAATTATCTATATTGTCACAATGCTCGCTTCAACGCTTTGTATGATCTATCCTGATTCCTTAGTTGATATTTTTATTTACATCATTAGCAGTTACAGACTTAGCATTTCATAAAATGATTTAGTCCATTCATTTCCTCCCTCCATGCAATAACCAAGGAATTAGTTTTTATTAGTTTCAGAAAAGTATTATTTTGCCTGTAATAAATATTATTCATATCTTTCTGGAGCACAATTACTCTGGAATACAGTACCTGTAGTATCGGCATCAAAGCTGTACAGATATTTGTAATTCATACATTTTGAACGTGTATATAATTGAAGTTTGATATGCCCAGCAATGCAAAGTGAATGAGTATACATTTTGAACGTGTATGTAATTGAGGTTTGATATTTCCAGCTATGCACAGTGAATGAGCAAATATTCAATCTAAATAGATGTTCCTTTTTGCGAAGTTCAAATCAATTTAGAAATATTTTTCCATTGCTGTAACATTTTCTGTTAAAGGAATGTGACAGACCTTTTCAATCACCTTTCAATGTATCCAGACTCATGTTTACATAAATTACAAGATTGAAGTGCTAATCCATACTGGAGATTGTATTTTTCTCACACCAGGTTGCCATCGTTAGCACCCTACATCCCCATTATTGAGAAACTACAAAAGGAGATAAACTGCAGGAATGAAACAATTAACATCCAAGTAATATGGCATCTATTCTGGCCTATTCTATGGGAGGTGAGACGCAGCTTCCCAGACATCTATGGTAATGCTCCGTCCGTCTGAAATTCTAGATCACCTCCCTGCCACAAAATATGGATATCAAGGATATAACACAAAGTATACAGAAGATGCCAATCGTTTTTAGTTACAGTTAACTTTTAAATCAGCTCTTCTTTAGTGAATTAGCATATATTCATTTCACTTTGGATTTTGATGTTTATGTCAATCGTTTTAAGTTACAATTAACATTTAAATTTTTTGTTATATTCATTAGTGAATTAGCATAGATTCATTTCACTTCGGATTTATTAAAGAGGGATACAAAAATTGAGGATAAAACTTGTGTTCGTTTTACAGTTAGTATAATAAAGATGTTAAGTGGATAATATTAATGTTTACTTTATGATATGTTGGATTTGGATTAAAAAAATACAGTATGTATAACAAATATTGATAATCATAATATAATATCTTTTGTTAATATAGATATAAAATGAAATAAAAATCTCTATATTTATGAAAGAGAGAGAAATTTGATATATAACCTTAATATAAATTAAAACTTCTATATAAAGAAATAAAAATAGAGATATCAAATTTAGACATAAATAAAAATAATTCTACTATATAAAGAAATAAAAATAGAGATATCAAATTTAGACATAAATAGAAATAATTCAAAAAATATTATACTTAGAAATAGTGTTACAGTGTAAAATATATGTGTAATATACATATCTTGGTACTAAATAAAAGTTGTGTTTTTACCTATCTATATATGGATGAGTTTATTAAAAGTTGTATTACACATATCTTGGTATTAAATAGTTGTGTTTTTACCTATCTATATATGGATGAGTTTATTAAAAGTTGTATTTTTACCTATCTATATATGCATAAGTTTATTGAGTTGAGTGAGACTACAATGAAACTACATTCAATTTAAATAATAAAAAGATTTACACCTCAATGGATTCAATCTCTTTAGATACTTCACAGATAATTTTAAGATTTTTGCTTAGCCACCATTGAATTGATATATGAAATCCATTGTTTGCGAAACAAAATAACTCATAATGACTTGACTGCTTAGTTTATATAGATAAATAGATAATAGTCTTTTTTTAAAACATTTTAGACTAAACTTTTATTTATTTATTTAGATGCATATCATAAATAGATATGAAACATTTCATTAATCCAAAGTGTCAAGTGCACTTTACTTCCTAGTCTTGATATTTCATTATATTTTTCATTACAAATCACAATAATATTGAATTGTTTAACATATATCTTAATTGCGACTTAATAGTTTCTAACATGAGTTATATGACACGTTTTAGACATGATATTTTGACATTTTGATTTCTAGTAGGTAGCTTATTTTAGGGGTGATATATTTCACATGTTGAAGATGGAGGTGAAATATATAATGCCACCAAAATTCATATAAAGTTGTTAAATTAATGATGAATTTAAAAATCCACATTGAAATTTGATATAAAAATAAAAATGAAATCTAGAAAATCAAGAAGCAATGTTATAATTATATTAAAATGGTGCCAAAAAAATGCCCTATGGTGTTAACCCTTATTTGGAACACTCATCCCAAGTGTAAGTAAAAGTCTTCAATTCTGATGTCATGAATGATCTATGATCTATGAGAGTGTTCTCTAGCCCATTTTTTTTCCCTAGGGGACTAGGGAGTTATGTGTGTTGGCACTTTATAGTTGCCACCTATGTTGTACTTCATATTATGTGTCGTATTTATGTTGTACTAGGGATGGAAAGGATCTGCCATCTCTGTGAGAATATGAACATCGAGGATGAAAATCACTTCCTCTTAGAGTGCCCGGCGTACAATGACATTAGAGCTCAATTTCATAATCTTTGTTGCAATACTGACCTTCCTAGACTTTTAAGATGTCAAAATTATAGTGAGCTCGGGAGGCTTCTCTCCAAACTTTTTGAGCATAGGAATAAAATCTTAAATCAAACTAAATAACTCTTTTCTTTAGGTCCAATAGACCAAAGATTGGTCTCAGTGGACGTTAACCACCACCATCATCATCATCATTTATCTAAATAAAAATTATTGTAGAAATGCACAGATTCAAGTTGCATGGATAAAAAAATTTAAACCTAGGCATAGTGTGTTCATTTGTCTAGTAGTAATGAAGTAGAAAATGATGAGTGGATTGACTCATACATCCTTAAATTTTCTGAACTTAGTCTGTAAATTTTGTATAGGTGTGCAACTGTGTGGTTTATAAAAGGCTTGCAATAAAAAATCAGGATTGTATTTACAAGTTTATACACTCGTGATAACTTGAATCTAAGTCAATTTAAAAATTTTGAGGAAATTTTAAAATGTGAATATAAAAAATGTGGAGTCTATTGCATTATGATATTATTAGGTCCATTTGTGTTGAAAGTAATAAAGGTTGAATCTAGGATGATGAAAATTTTGTAAAATATTGAGGTAAATGAGCATACTAAACTTTGAAGCTTTAGAAATAGGAACATCCCGAGTTGAGAGAGTTTGTTTGTTAATAGTTCAAGTAGAAATATTTATTGAAGTTAGATTAAACTAAAGTCAATTATAGTATATATTATGACAATGAAGTGTTAATTAAGTTTGGGAATCTAGTGTCATGGGTTGTCTTATTGGACATGGTCAACATTCTATCAAGAGAACACCATTTTTTATTTGTGAAACACACCAGTGTAACCAAATAAACAATGAAATTCACATAAATAGATAAAAAAAAGAATTGCATTCTCTAGCTAAAAGTAATAATGATTGGTTGCTGAAAGTAGTGTGTAGTTATTGTTGGTATTGAGATTCACGAGAGATAATAATAGAATCAAATAGATTGAACACATACCCTAATCTACAATAAAGATAAAAATAATCAATAATGGGATAACGAAACACTTGAAGATATTTCACATAGGAGTACAACCCTAGAGAGAGACAACAACCTAAGAACAAGTGCACTAGAGAGAACAAATCCAAACACGAGAGAGTGAAACACTTGATGTATGCCATTAGGAAAATCAGTTTCAAGAATGAAAAATACAAGTGAGATTGGGTGTATAAATAACCAGCTTAAAGGTAGGGCACTTTCCCTAGTAAGGTTTTGAGTCTACATGTACAATATTAGTCGTAACCAAACCTATATACTAAGTCACATGACTAGGACATGAGATAGATACAAGTGTTTGTCACATGGCCAACAAATCCTTGGAACATGACTATTATAAATATTGCAATTACAAAAATAGACATAAAGAAGTAGATGCTCCAACTTCACTAGCTTGGAGACACTTCTTCACTTGCTCCGATTATGTTACTTAGGAGGCCCAATAAATGGCCCTTAACTTAGTGGTAGGTGCTCTTGAATTTAGTGTGGAAAAAATTACATGTCCATAAACAATGTCGTCTCCCAACCATTTCTTTGTACCCTAGTCTTCTAGTTACATATTTTACACGTGTTTCTTTTAATCTCGAATGAATTTTCTTGCTGTTGCAATGTTATGTAAAGATACATTTCCAATAAATGGAGCACTAACAATTGTGGATGAAGTTAGAGAAGGGGAGCAACACCAACACACATTATTTCCTTCCCTTTGACATTTAACGACAATTATTCATGATTGGACCATGATTTCTTCATTAAGAATGAAGAATAATGTTGTTGGTGAATCACATACTCCATGAAAAAATTGAAAACTTAACATGCTCCAATCTAATGTAAATCTCGCCAAGATATTGTTTTGTCCTTACCTATAAGCTCTTTATGGGTAAATAAAAATGAATTAATGAAGTGAGGAAGATGGAAAGCACCTTTTTAGGATTTTTAAACATTATAATCCACTTTTAGGCACAATGTCTAACTTGTTGGGACATGAAATGACCATGCATTAGGCATGTATTGATCACAATAGATGTACATCACAATATATTGAATGTGAGGGAACAATGTGTTCAATTCATGCCTTTGACACGTGGATGTGCCCTTTGAACCTAAGTGGACATGTTCGATACCTTAGCCTACAAATATAATAATGATAAAATGTAAGTTCGATCATGGTCAAAGGTGAAGATGACACTCATGTTTTTAACATCCCTTTTTAATTGAATGGGAGGCATAGAGAGAATGCATTACATACACACCCTATTAATATTGAACATGGGTCACAAACAAAAGACAATACATATCACCACCCTTGAACACCATATCTCTCTCTCCAATGTCTAGCAGAATCTTTGGTGACATTGACAACGAGTGTTGACATTGTAGTTACAGTGTGAATGGTGGATTAAGATTTAGTTCAACATGTTTGTCCTCAACCTTGGGGAGAAGGGCCTATCATGGATGGGGCTTCTAAGGATGCTCTTATTGGCCTTTTAGTGCAAGAAATTCAGCAATGTCGACAAGTGTAGATAATTCCCACTTGTGCATAGGCCTTGACCTAGCCAAAGAAAGAGGAGGTGGATCAAACAAATCAATGAAGTCGTCTTTTGCATAGTCATTCAGTACTAGAGAAGTGCTAGAAAAAGCATTCAATTTAAGAGGAGTTTCCTACAGGGTTGGAATTAGACAACTCATCGATAAGGTCATTCTCATCATCATCATTTCCCCACCTCATTACTATAGTATGGGTGTTTGAGAAAACACTTGTAGCATGAAGAGGAGGATCAACACAAAAATGTGAAGAAGAAAGATGCATTGAAACATGTTGAGAATATTTTTCAAGGAGATGTGGGAAAGATCTTGGTGGATCATGAGAAGGAACTTCATAAAATATAACATCTCTATCATCAATGAACTTTTCAGTGGAAGCATCATAAAGATGATATGCCTCGTAAAATTCATTATATCCCACCATAATGTAGCAATGGTTTTAGGTTTTGACTTCTTTCACATTTCACTATGACCATGGGGCCATGTACTTGTCCAAAAATGATGAAATGTGAAATTGATGGTTTGTTTCGATACAACTTCTCATATGCAGTGATACCTTGAACAATATGAGTAGGTGTTTGATTGATGATGTGGGTTGCATAGAAAACCACTTCTCCATAGAATTTAAGCCCCAATTGCTTCAATAGGGGAATTTTGAGGTAAAAAATGGGCCTCAAAACAAAAAATGTACTAACAAAATTAACTTTAAAAGCACTAGTGGATTCAAGATGGTGATGCCATCCCCAAGAGAAAATATTTGGGAGGGAAAATAAGAAAACTATGTTTGTTTATTGTATTTTTTACTTATCACCTTGTAGGTTCACTCAAATTTCAAGAGTATACACATGTTGGACACGTACTTAAATTCCACATCCAACGAGTACCCACTCTACATACTTCCAAGTAGAACCACATTGAAAAAAATGGAAATACACGAAAAAAGTGCGTTGTGTTGAACATGTTTTTTTTCATGTATTTCCATTTTTTTTTCAACGTGGATCTACTCAGAAGTATGCAAAGTGGCTTCTCATTGGACATAGAATTTAATTCCGCATCCAATAGGTGTCTACTCTTGAAATTTGAGCGAACCTATCAGGAGATAAGTAAAAAATACAATTAAAAAAATAGTTTTCTTTCTTGTTTTTCTTTATTCAATTCATGAGTATTATTTTATTTTTTTAACTATTATTTTATTATTTTCCTTAGGAGACTCATTTTAGACCTCAAAATTCCCCTAATGCTAGTGAAAAATGCACTAATCTGCCTTTATAATACCTCTATTCCTTTGTTCAACTACTCCATTCCATTTTGGAGTGTTAGGTACGGTCCTTTGCAAGAAATTACATGAAAAATGATAAATATTCTGAAATATATGTTAAAATATTGTCCTCGCTTAATCTTTTTTTGTCCTTGATTTTCCACTATGATTTAAATTCTTTGAATTTCTCAAAAAATTTATCCTTGGATTGAATGGTGTCTATCTCAAAGCAAGAGGGAAGGTCATCAAATACTTATATTCAAAATCCTATGGCCAAATAATTTACCAACATGGATCTTAATGCAAAATAATGTAAATTGCAAACAAAAAGTTGTAATAACTTATTTTCCAAAAACAATGATTATGGTTTCTTAGTAAGTCTATGTTAGCATAATTGTGTAGTACAATCACACATACTCACATAACACAAGAGATACCCTAAATAAACTTGATTTGGAAAAACCCTAGCATTGAAATGACTATCTTGCTCCAATTATTATGGTGGTTTTATCGTTACAAGGTTCTATGGTTATAAACACAAGAAATACAATGTGCAGTGTGAATGTAATAATCATTATAATGAGATCTCTTTTACAAACTAGTGAAATAGACCTTGTCTAAGTTGATCTCTTCAACCTATACAAAAAGTGAAATTCTAGTGTCAACCAAACTTATGGATGATCTTCTCTCTCCCATGTCCCATGTGTACTAGAAAAATCTCCAATCCAACCCTCAAAAGACTCTTCCTAGTCCAACCCCCCTTCCATTGCAAATTTGTCCTTTTATTCTTGCTTCCTTGTGTATGTGGAAGGCCAATAACCTTCCCAATTGTTTCTAGAACCATGCATTGAGCTTCATTGTATGTGGATGTCCAACACTCTTCCCAACTATTTCTAGAATCGTGCACCAAGATTTAGTCATAGTACTCCACCAATTATGTTGTGCTTTGTATTTTGCACTATTCGGGAAATCATTGAGCCTTTCTTGGACTACCAAGGCATCTTGTGATTGGTCAAAGGGTCTACATGTTAACAACCTAAGTGGCCACATCATATGTTGGCTAGACATTGACTTTGTCTTAGAGAACTCACTGCTTCTTTTATGTGGAAGTAGGGATGTGGAGGTAAGCATGTCTCATACTCTACACACCTTTCCCTTGCAAGTTGTTTTCTCATATTGCATAATGCAGAGCATAAGGGGTGTAAATTTGTTTTCCTTTCCTTTCCTCCCCATTCTTGGAGTTGTGTGGAGTGTGCCTTATGCCTTCTAACTAATGAGGAATGTCGAATGCAAAGGTAACACCTCCATTCGACTTCATCACTTCCTCTGAGTGAAAATGCTTTACATGCCCATGTTTGCATATCCTTTGTGTTTTATACCTTTTTCCTTAATCATTTATTTTTGTAGTGTGTGAAGCATCAAGCTCCCCTCCTTTTCTCCATGCCTCTGTGTAGTTTATAACATAGTGTATCTTTTCCCTTAGCCATTTTTTAAGACTTGCACAAGCTTTTCGAAGGCACCAAGGCTTCTAAAATTTGGTTCTAAGGAAAATGAAAGTATTTTTAAACACATATAGAGACACTTAGCCAGTTTTTTATTCTTTAGGGATCCATCCATATCACACCTTCCTAATGAGAGTTTTCTAGTTCCCAAAATATTCTAAAGAAACATGAGGAAACCTTATGAGGAATTTCAAAATATCACTATGTTAGAAAACATGTTTGCAATTTGGCTTTTATCATACCACTTAATTTTCCTCACATTGTGTCTCTTCAGGCCAATTTGTCAAAGTTCTTGTTGTCCTATTCTAGTTGCATGTACTTTCTTCCATAATACTATAATCATCCAATTCATCAAGTGCATTTAGTGTGAAATCTTCCATTGCAAGTAGGCCCTATTCTTCCTCTTCCCCATACAACAAAGACGGTTCAAACAATTTCATATTCTCCACATTGATCACTAAATACATTCTCATATAAAGAGGTAGGTTTAGTTTAAAAGCATCACCACCAACTTGCTCGATGATATCCATAAGGTCCATTATCCTAGAGGTTTCACTGTTCAAAACTTCCATTTGCTAAGATAGAGCCTTACGTTGTCCCCAACATAGAATCTATGATATGTTCTATGTTGGTCATGTATGAGCTTATACTTTTCCAAACTCTTCTCAAGATGCTCCTACACTTGTAAATGAACATGCTCATTCTTGAATCTTCTCTATGAATGTTTTCTTTCTTTTCCTTCTCTTGCATTCCATGTATGTGTTCCTTCTTGTATTCATAAAAACCATCAAAGGGAAAGGGTGGAAAATAACAAAACAAGTCTTAAAAGGAGATTCATGGGCGGAATATTGAATGGCCATGTTATAAGAGCTTTGAATACAATTTTCTTATTCATTTCCTAACTTTATGTGCTTCTTGTTATTTCTTCTCAATAATTGGACCAAAGTTTCTTTTATAGATTTGGTTTTCCCATTAGTGCGAGGATGAAAATCAATATAACACTTTAACTTTTTATCCATTCTTCCCCACAACGTTGGCCCAAAATATGCCTAGAAATCTAGACTCTTGATTACACATGGTAGAAATTGGTAACCCAAAATGTACCCATACATTTGCAAAGAACAATCCTTTTGATTTGTGGTTGGTTATGGTTTTCTTACAAGGAATAAGCACACACATATTGTTGAACCAATCCAAAATAAAAAACATATAGCCATGGCCTCTTTAGGCTTCAACTTCTTAGCTTCCCTTTTCCAAGATAGAGCCATATCCTATCCCTAACATAGAGTTTGACCAATTCTATGTTGGTCATGTATGAGCTTATACTTTTCCAAATTATTCTCAATATGCTTTTACACTTTCAAATGAACACTATCATTATTATCTATGAATGTATTTTCTTTGTTTGCCTTCTCTTGCATTCCATGTATGTCTTCCTTCTTTTATCCATAAAAAATATCAAAGGGAAAGGGTTGTAAATAAAAAAATGAGTCTAACAAGAAGATGCATGGGTGGAATATTGAATGGCCATGTTATAAGATATTTTAATACAAATTTCTTGGTGATTCCATTGCATTTTGTGTTTGTTATATCTTCTCCACAACTAGACCAAAGTTTCTTTTATAGATTTGGTTTTCCCATTAGTGTGAGGATGAAAAGCAATTGAACACTTAATATTTGTATCCATTTTTCCCCACGACGTTGGCCAATTTAGGGTATTGATCACACATGGTAGAAATTGGAAACCCATAATGTACCCCTACATTTTCAAAGAACATTCCTACTAATTCATGGCTTCTTATGGTTTTCTTACATGGAAAAGGCATGTGTCTCGTTGAATCAATCCAAAACCACAAACATCTAGTCATGGCCTCTCTAGGAAAGCCTCTAACAAAATTCATGAAGATGCTTTCCCAAGGTTGCTTGGTACTAGTATTGGCATGTACAACCCAAGTTTTCTATTATTTTACTTATTAGTGAACATAGAACACAATTTTTAACGAACTTGAAAACTTGGTCTTACATCTTAGGCTGGTAAATAAACTTTAGTAGATTTGTAATGGTCTTCCCAACACCAAAGCATCTAGCAATTCGAGAAGTTTGAGCTTCTATTATTAGTTGAAATTTCCTTCTTTATGTTATACATAACTTGGCTAACTAGTAGAGTTACCCATCTTGTAGTTGATATATATATATTTCTAAATCATGCATAATTTTCTCCTTTAGTTATTAAGAGATATATTCAAAAGCAATGTTCTCCTTGTAATTTCCAATTAACAATTCATGTATGAAGGGATCAAATTGCATAATCACTCCCACCATTGTGATATTTTTCATGGGTGGACTTGAAATCATGTCAGTTAGTTTGTTTGTCATAGCTTTCTTATATTTGATAAGCAAGTGAATTTGTTGCAAAAATCCCTTCATCTTATAATGCATCATCTATTGCATTTTTCTTTAACTATGAAAGCACTGCAATGTTTTTTGGTTAGTGTGGATTATAGTTTTGTTTTCCCAAGACATAGTGTTTCCATTAGTTGAATTTGTATACTAGGGAAAAAAGATCCTTCTCATATGGAGGGTAGTTCAAGGTTGCTCCATGAGACAATTCTGAATGGTATAAAACTACTCTTCTAGGCTTTGCATAAGCATTGCCCATCTAGATACCCAATTGCATTAATTTCAATCTCAAAAAGTTGTTGTAAATTAGATATGGCCAACATTGATGCTTCACTAATTTCACTCCAATGCTTCAAAATATTTGTATGGTTGTTTTCCCCATTTAAAATTTTACCCTTTTATTGTTATGGTATGGAATTGTGTAGTTGTTGCTAAAAAAATTGAAATGAACTTCTTTGGATTTTATTATATGAAAATTCTTACTTCCATCACATTGGTTGAGGTAGGACCACCTATCAATGGATTCAATCTTGGATGGATCAAACTTCACTACTCCTCCATCATCACGTGTCCAAGTTGAACCAAGGATTATTTTGCAAATGAACACTTCTTGACATTAGTGATCAACTTCTTTTTCTTAAGTGTGTCCAAAACCTAATTCAAATATGAGATGTGATTTTTTCAAGTATTATTGAATATTAAGTTACCATCTAGATAGATAATTACAATAAAATCTATAACTAGATGTAGCACATAATTAATTAAACACAAAAAGTTGCATATGTGTTTCACAAACCAAAATACATAACTAACCTTTCATACAAACCCTACATCATCTTAAACATTATATTCCAAGTGCCTTATTCTTGATTCTCACTTGATGACAACTTGTTTTGAGGTCTGTTTTTGTGAAGCACATAGTTTTTTCCACTAATCCAACAAGTTTTCAATCCTTAGCAAATGATACTTGTTCCTAATGGTCACAATGTTCAAAGCTTTGTAGTCAATGCACATCCTTCGATTTTGATACTTCTTTCGAATTATGATTATGGATGACCCACAAGATGAAGTAATTTTTTTTATGACTTGCTACTCAAATTACTAGTGATATTGTTTCTTCACTCCATTCAAATCTAAAATGGATTGTCTATACAACCCAATGTTAGGTATTTGATATTTTGGTAATAGTTTAGTCTCATGGTCAATTGCACTCTTAAGTGGAAAACCTTTGGTTTCTTAGAATAATTCTTCGTAATAATTTATTAATTTTTCCAGTTTCTTTCTTTTCTCACTATCACATCCTTCAAGGGACATACTAATCTTTGTTTAACCTTTTCCTCATTTCTCCTCTTCTATAAAAAACAACATTACAAAATTCTTGTTTGTACTAATCAATGTCTTAACATGGTGAACACTTATCAATGAGAACTTTGATATACTCTTATGTGCATGAATGATGTAAATATTCCATTCTCAACAAACCTATATTGGTTATCCATTATTTAAAAATATCATCCATAATATAGAGAAGGCATTACATCTACTTCTACCTCGTCAATGAAGTTTTCACCATTAGAAAATATAAACTTACACTGATTTGTGACTTTTAATTCCATATCGTGTCCCACCTGTCCCAATGGTTTTGAAAGAGGATCATCACGCATCTCCAACCCAAGCTTCCTAACTAATTGGGTTGAAATCAAATTTCACTGTGATCCAAGGTGAAATAATTAATCTACCTTAATTTGCTTCCATTGGATCCTAATTTGAAATATTTTAGTCATCTATTTTTCCTCCTTTGCATCGATACTACTCATAGCAACTTCTATTTAAATGGATTACATGTCACCTCACCTTCAAAATTCATGTTTTCCACCCTTTGACCCCCCTCTACAACTAGAAAAATTGTCTTCTTTTTGTGTTGTTGCTTGGATGAATTGGGCCTTAGTTGAAGATTTCATTTCTAACAATTGTACTTTGTGTGGCATTTAATGTTACAATTCTTACAATACATGTTAGGGTTCTAGTTTTCTATTGCAACTGGAGCACATATGCAATTATTCTAGAGTGCAGGACAGAAACTCTAAAAGACTTAAGGGCTTGAACTAGTGCATATTCTTGATTCTCCATGATGTCATATTTCAACTTTGCATCCCTCATAGTCTTACTAAAAAATGATATAGGTTGTTCAATATTGTCTTCATTTTTTTGCAATAAGAATGTTGCAATGGTTGAATTAGAAGCAAAATAAATATACTAAAGGCCTTACCATAGTATAGACTGGCCAAAACTCGAGCTTCAGTTAGTGCCTTTTTAATTTGGAGAAAATATGTCCTTTACTGTAATGTCCACTTGAATTCATGGTCCTTTTTTAGCATGTTTGTAATATCCTTAACTATTTATGCATAGTTTGACACAAATTTTCTCAGGAAATTAATTTTACCCAAAAATGACTATATCTCCTTTTTTTTCTTAGGCAGACTAATAACCTTTATTGTTGACACCCTTCCAAGATCTATTTTGAATCCTTCCTAGGAAACAAAATGGTCTAAAAGCTTTCCTTATTTCATGGCAAATATGGATTTCTTGGGATTAAGGGAAATTTTAAATATTCTGAATTTTTAGAAAGTTTGTTGAAGATATTTCAAATGTTCACAATCTGAATTTGAAAAGACAGTAATATCATCTAGATATATTATAATGAATTTGTTGTTCTCACCAACAAAGGATAAGTCCATAACTCTGAAAATTTACAACTATGTTCATTAGACCAAAAGCGATCGTTGCATACATAAAGGTGCCCCATGGTGTAGTGAACATTTTCTTACTCTAATATTCCTTTTGAATAGCTATCTAGTTATAAAATGAAAAACCATCAATCAATAGTTGCACCAATGAACTTATTGGAAATGTGCTCACTATTGTGGGGGGGGGGGGGGGTGAATCAATAGTGACAATGTATACATTAAAATTATTTTCTAATTACTGATTCACAATCACACATTACACCATTAGTAGATTAGCTCATATTATGCATTAACCAACAAATAAAATACCATGATCATCACATTAAAGCCATAATGAAATAAAAAAATATTGCACAAAAAATACCCAAGGATATCTGGTGGAAAATCCCCCTCCGGGGAAAAAACCACCCTTTGTTGTTGTTGCTGCTCTGCTTCTAATTTTATTAATCAAGAAAATCAATTTACATCATCATAGATGGCTATGCCCAACAAGGAAGTTTCTCATATGACATCGACTAAGTGAACACCCATCCAATGGAAACACCTATCCCCTAAAAGCCTCTCCCAGTAACCATTGGACTATGAGAATGCTACTTCCTCTACTAAATATAACTACACCCATAGGCAAGGAACACCCATCCATTCTTCACCAAGCTATCTCAATCTGCTGATCACTCTAGGGCCACATTTCACAATGTTTCAAACTAGATCCCTGCACAAGACAACAACGACTTTCTCTCTTTGTTAAGCTCAATAAATCATCTCAAATCATCAACAAAACCTCAATACATAAACAACATACAATATCTCAACAATTCAACTAGAAACATGTGTAAGTTATGACTCACACAAGAAATCAATTCAACACACAACGCCTCCCTCATAAAATTTTGCAACATGAAACATATGCAAGAATTCTGGAGCACTAATGACCTCCAACCTTCTAAAAAACATACTCTCAATGCAACTCCATTAACAGCCCATCACACACAACTCATCCAAACAAATTATGAGCTAATCATAGAAGCAATAATACAACCATGCACATAAAATGTGATTATGAAATTATAAATAATTATGTCATGTAATTCACCATTGATCCTCCGAATATCCCCTGCTGCGACCTTCTGCAAACTCCATAACACTCAAAAAACATAATTTTCTTTTTTGAAATCATGGCTGACCTCTCCAACATACTCCTCACTCTCTAATCTTATAAGATAATGTCTATGTGTGCATTTCTCAATAAATTCTACCTTTGTAACATTATATGTATTAGGATGTTTCCCTATGCTCTCTACACAAAGCTATGCTTTGTTCACTTGCTCACAATGGCCGATCTACTCCTTTGTTTAAACAAATTTCACCACTACTCCACTACTTACTCCATTAAAGCATTCACACTTTAAAACTCATTAAGACATATTGATTTAGTCAATTAGTAACCTTTTACGGAGATTCCCCAAACAAGATATATCATAAAACCAATTAAATTATCTTAGGAGCACGAGAAATCCGGAGAGACTTCATCTACATGCATAGTCGCTTGCACAACACACTCTCCATGGGACTGGGATCCATAGTCGCTCCCAGAGGCCTAAAATCCAGTGATAGGAGCCTAAAAATTCTCCCACAGGCCCATGCGCCTATGGAAGAGGATAATTGAAAACCACTCAAATAAACTCAAAACTACCTCTAACTTGTTGCTCAGTCTCTGTAGCATTTTTAAAGCTTGTCCAAGCCATGAAAAGTATTAAAACCATATCTGCAACCTCTTGATGAGTTTATACATGAAATAATCACCATAAGTGCAAGGACGAACAAATGAGTGCAAAAATGGTATCAAGTGGCATCAAACATGAATCTTTGCTATAGAAGGAAACTAATTGATACATCATGAAAAACTCTCAAAGAACTTTAAACATCATTATGAGCATCAAGGTCACATCTCAAGAGCAACACCTCAAGCATCATCTACATCGACACCTAATTGACCAACCAACCAACAAATCCATCAAAGCACATGCAACATAAAAATTTTCCATAGCAACAATAGAGACTAATACCATCAAGCAATAAAGCATATGCATGCCATCTCCAAACCATGTCCAGGTTGACATAAATGCATCCTCCAACACCATGATACTAGGTTTACATCAATTCCAACCAAACAAATCATCACAACATCAATTCCAACAATCCCCTGCTTTGGGATTGGTGTCAACCTAATCTGGGTCAACCAAAAACAACCTCATGAAGAAATGAACTCCTCATTTTCTCCCCCTTTGACAAAAATGGAAAAGGGTCAATCTCAACATGTGAAGGAAGCCAACATATCAATTAAAGAATCACTCCTCAATCAACATCACCAACAACAGGAACAAAATAAATCTGTAGCACCATGCTACATGTACCAAAATAATAACATAATCATCATTGAAAACATGACATGAGCTCTTTGTCTCCCAAAAGTAGTAGCAGTAGCAACATATCCATGGAAACAACAATCAACATGCTCCAAGACCATCATCATCATAATCCTCTCATATAATGAATAGAAGCATATTTTGACCAATACATATAATCTTCTCCAAAAACATAGTGGCAACACACGAAGATAAGGACAAATGAATAACACAACCACCATTCATACTCCATCAACCAACAACACATCATGAACGAATATAAGAGCAAGGAATAAGCATGCTCCCCCTGTAAATTTCAACATCATGCAAATACAAAACTGATGCAAGCCAATTAACAACTGCCAATACAAGTTCCCCTTGAACATATAAAGGAGATGCAAAAGCATTTCTTGGACTACTGGATGTGCAATGTTTTTTGCTGCTAGTGTCTTTTTGTCATATGCAAGAAGTATTCTCCTCATTCATCAATTATTTGACCAACTTGGTTGAATGATGAACAATAAGATACAAGGCATGATACAAGGTCAAATGAATGATAATACAAGTCATTATAAAGGCTCTCATGTATGAAAGACACACACATGACCCAACCATGAATCATAATAAGAATGTGACAATACATAGCTACCCAAGGACTCCAAGAACTCATATGACACTAAAATACACTGACATCAATTAGCCCAAACAATGTACTCTTGACATGACCCATCACTCTCTCTCCTAACTCAAATACAACTCCATATGAATGAATACAAATGATTACATGGCTATGGCATTGAGAGTACACAACTGCTATGATACATTATGGACAAATACAACTCTCATCAATGCATTTAAGGCATTAAGACCATCATTGTACAATGTGATACATGAGGTACCAATCTCATATATGAGTCTTCACTTCAATATTTCACCAACGCTTCTAATGGAGAGAAATTGAACCATACATATGTCATGAATGAATGTCATCAATAAGCCCATAAATATTCAACATTCCAATCATATGTCAAGGAAGCAACAAAAAATCTCTTGGTACGAGCAACCATAGATTATTCTCTCTTGCAAGGCATGTGATTCTCATATAGAAAATAAACTCCATGATAGAGCAAGAATGAGACGACAAGAAACATATATATGATGTTCAATCACTTAGGCCATGATGAAAAATTTCAGCAGGAGAAAAAATATGTGAGCTCATAGAAAGATAAGATAATAAGTAACAATATATCCTCACTTTAGGAGCAACATATATAACTCATGATATCTTTGACCAACCATCAATAGAAGCTAGCATCGACATGAACTAATACGAGGATAAAGCGGTGAAATAATATCATAGAGAAACAACATAACAACCACCATAGTTGAAATTATATGCAACATGAGATCAATCTTCAACAACAACATACTGTGTGTATCTCTCAAGCAACAAATGAATCATGGCAGCAATAAACTTCGCAACAACATCAATCCCAAATAAGGAAAACATCATCATCCATATCATGGTAATAATAGCAACATCATATTATGAAAATAAAAAACAACATGAGCATGAGCAAGAACACTCTTTCCATTCACATCACTAGGAAAAATAGTAGCATCAATAAAAACAATAGTAGATTCAACAATAAGCTCCATGAATACCATCAATACTCTCCAATCAAATGAAAAATATATCTTCTATGAGGCTTAATCATTAAAAAAAATATATGGATCACTACAACAACAACAACTTCTTCAACAAAACTGAAATCCCAAGTACATGCAATAAATATAGATCAACATGTTCACAACAACATCTATGCATCATGGAAGGGCCAATTATAAAGTTGATCTAAACACCAGATAACAACAACATAATTCATTTCAAAAATAATATCAACAAATATGAACCAATGCAAGTATGAGGCAATATGCATGTAGCATCTTAACTATGTTGACCATGAAAAGCAGAAATCATCAGCTAGGTCATGAAAATATAAACTTGTGAAAATATTATGATGCGCCTCCTATTTGATGATTGTCACCAAGACAATCTTCACTGCATAAATGTGACTACCATCTCATCATGAAAATATTTTCATTAGTGAAAAATATGCAAGATAATACTATCTATCTCTTGAGCATGCATCTAGGCTTCATATCTTCAACAAACTGTTGCAATCAACCACATTCAACTAATTGAAAACAATAAGTAAATTTCAAACCTCAATATGATTTTACCAACTATGGCTGCATTACCAATGATTCTCCTTCAAATTCAAAATGTTGCCATATGCTCCCCCTGAGACCATGCCAACCTCAATTTTTGGAGAGTCATTTGCTGCTTATTTTTCTTCTAGATTTTGTTGATTTTATTCTTGACATTCACTTCAATATTTGATCTCTTTTCTGATATGATTTGAGTAGTCTTTTCCTTTTGAGTGAATCCCCTGTAGCATGTAGGAAATTTGTAGACTTTGGCCTTATGGCCAATGTTACACATGTAACAACTTATATGCCAAAGAAACAATGAAAAAACTTCGATACTCTTCTTATTCACATAATTCTTGCAATCAACATGCCTATGCCCAAAATTATTACTTGAAAAACAATAACCATAAAATGAATTGTTATACCTTGCTATGGATGATTTTCATTGATGTGTCCTTTTATCCAACTGCTTCTTCTACATGCTTCTACATTTTTTAGCAATATGCCCATGCTTTTGACAATTTAAGTATCTTATCGATCTTGAGGAAGTGGATAGCTTTCGCCTTATTTGACTTCTAGTTTTGTTGATGTGCTTCTTCCTTGTTATTCTTACTGTTGGAATCATTTTTTGCTGCTGGTCTTTTAAGAGTTGTTGTTGAACTGGTTTCTTCTTTGTGCGGGCTAGTATTTAGAGGCTTTTGATTAGTTGTCAACTGAATGAATTTTTCTTTACAATTAATTCTCAATGTAGCCATTGCTACTTCTAGAAATTGATATTTCCTTCTCATTCCTTCTTCAATTTTCCTTGTTTTTTCCAATTGGTTTTTTAATTTGATGAACTCTTTTGTATACACACATTCCTTCTCATCAAGAATTTTCAATAATTTCTACTGGTTTTTATTTTCAACCTTGATCTTTCTAATTTATGCTTCTAGAGTTTCAATCTCGCAAGGCTCTTCATCTTCATAATTTTTTGCAAAAGGGTTATTACCACTTCTCTCCAAAGCATCAAACAAAATTGAATTATCATTATCTTATAAATCATCATCACTACATGAAAATGTACTTACATATATAAAATGATTGCAACATTTACCTTCACTACTTTTTACCAGCAAGAAAAGTGGTTCTTCTGAATTTGAAAATTTTCTCACTTGTTTGCTGCTCTTCGTTTTCTATGACTGCTTGTTCTTATTCTTCGCCATGGCCCACGATCTACTCTCAAGCGATCAATATTCACTGAGAGAACTCCACTCTGATACCAATTGTTGGAAATGTGCTCACTACTGAGGGCGGGGTGAATCAGTATTGATCGTGTATACTTTAAAATGATTTTCCAATTAGCAATTCATAATCACACATTACACCATTAGTATATTATCTCATATTATGCATTAACCAGCAAATCAAATACCATGATCATCACGTGAAAGCCATAATAAAATAAAACAATCACACACAAAAAATACACAAGGATATCTGGTGGAAAACCCCTTTCGGGGCAAAAACCACCCTTTGCTGTTGTCTCTTCTTTGCTTCTAATTGTATTAATGAAGAAATTAAATGTATTTCATCATATCTGGCTATGTCCAACAAGGAAGTTTCTCATATGGTATCGATTAAGTGAACACCCATCCACTAGAGACCCCTATCCCCTAAAAGCCTCGCTCAATAACCATTGGACTATGAGAATGCTACTTCCTCTACTGAAGCTACCTACACCCATAGGCAAGGAACACCCATCCCTTCTTCACCAAGTTATCTTGATCTGCTAATCACTCCAGGGCTACATTTCACAATGTTTCAAACTAGACCCCTACACAAGACAACAACAACTTTCTCTCTTTGATAATATTAACACATCATCTCAAAAGATCAACACAAACTCAATATACCAACACCATACAATCTCTCAACAAATCAACTAGCAACATATGTAAGCTATGGCTCTCACAAGAAATCAATTCAACACACAACACCTCCCTCATACAATTCTACAACATGCAACATATGAAATAATTATGTAGAAATAATGACCTCCAACATTATACAAAACATACTCTCAATGCGAATCCATTAGCAGTTCATCAAACACAACTCATCCAAACAAATTATGAGCCAATCATAGAAGAAATACTACAACCATGAACATAAATGTTATTATGCAATTACAAATAATTTTTTCATGCAATTCACCATTGATCCTCTGATTATCCTTTGCTGCAAGCTTCTACAAACTCCATCACACTCAGAAAAACATATTTGGCTTCTCTGAAAACATAATTGACCTCTCCAACATACTCCTCACTCTCTAATATTAGAAGATAATGTCTATGTGCGGACTTCTCAATAAATTCAATCTTTGTAACATTATATTTAGTAGGAGGTTTCCCTCTGCTCTCTACGCAAAGCTATGCTATGTTCACTTGCTCACAATGGTCGATTGGCTCCTTTTAAAAAAAATTCACCACTAATCCACTACTTACTCCATTAAGACATTCACACTTCAAAACTCATTAAGACATATTGATTTGGTCAATTAGTAACCTTTTACGAAGATTCATGAACAATATATATCATAAAAACCAATTAAATCATCCGATGAGCACGAGAAATCCAATGAAACTTCATCTAAAGGCATAGTTGCTTGCACGACACACTCTCCATGCGATTGGGACCCATAGTCACTCCCATAGGCCTGTAAGCTAACAAATGGAGCCTAAAACCGCTCCCACAGGTTTGGCTCCATGCAACTATGGAAAAGGATGATTGAAACCACTCAAATCAACTCAGAATTACCTCCAAATTGTTGTTCAGTGCCTATGACATCTGTAAAGATTTTCCAAGCCATGAAAAGTCTTAAAACCATCTCTGCAACATCTTGATGAGTTTATCCATGAAGTATTCACCATAAGTGCAAGGACCAACACATGAGTACAAAAACTGTATCAAGTGGCATCAAACATGAAGCTCATTTGTAGAAGGAAACTTGATACATCATGAAAACCTCTGCAACACCTTCAAACATCATTATGATCATGAAGGTCACATATCAAGAGCAAAACCTCAAACATCATCTACATGGAGACCTAATTGACCAACCAACCAACAAAACCATCAAAGCACCTGCAACATAAACATTTTCCATAACAACCATAGAGACTAATACCATCAAGCAATCAAACATATGCATACCATCTCCATGCCAACTCCAAACCATGCCCAAGTTGACATCAATGCATCCTCCAACACCATGCTACTAGGTAAACATCAATGCCAACCAAACAACTCATCACAACATCAATGGCAATAGAACTTTTTGCAAAAGATAATCCATCTTTGGAAGTGGGTAGTTTTCCTTGAGCAATACCCTATTTAAATGTCAAAATTCAACACATAGCTTGATCTCATCACTCTTCTTCATTACAGGAAGAAAATTAGTTACCCACTCAGAATATCTTAGTGAGACTATAATTTTTGCACCCATCAATTTGTTCACTTCCTTCTCTATTGTTGGCAACAAAACAAGATTGTTTTGCCTAAGTTTATGCTTGAAAGGCTTAGAACCAGGTTTCGATGGAATACTTTATTGAATAATAGATGTATCATAGGATTATAAATCTTAATGTTTCCAAGAAAATACATCTATATATTGTTTAAACAAACCTATGTACCTTTTTTCACATCTTGTGATAGTAACTTTACAATTTTGATAAATTTGGGCTCCTCTAATGTTCCAATATTATAATCTTCAACCTCTTCTACCTGTTTCTTGGAAGTTGAATTGATGGGAATTTCATTTTGATAAAAAAATATTTCCAATGGTACCAACCCTCCAGGAATAGAAGTGTTTTTTAATTGTACAATGTTATGGCCAACAATTGCATCTTGTCATTTTGACTTTGGATCTAGTAGTTGGACTTCATCCTCCTGATCCAAATCTTGATCAATACAAGTAGCAAAATACTCATTTACTCCATAAAATTCTTGGCCTGATGATAATATTCAAAAACTTGTCAATAATTTAAATTATCAGGGATGGATGGTCAGTGTCTAACCTATAATTGATATTGCAATTGGGGAGTAGCTAATGTTTTGAAGGTACTAGCTAACACAACCAAATAATTTTCCAGATGATTTTCCTCCCTTGGAATAGTATTAATACTAAAGGTCTGGACATTTTTTTCTACAATATCACATACCTCATTTCTATAAGATTCGAGCCTTGAATTCTTGGTTTGATAGAGGTTTCTCACTTGCTTGATTACCAATTCTAAATCACCAATGACCGCAATATTGGAAAAGTTAAGATTCCTAGCAGCTTCAAGTCCCAAAACGAGGGCTTCATATTCTTCTACATTGTTGGTAACTTCAAACTCTAGCTTAAAGGAAGAGTGATGACTTATTTTAAAGGTGAAACTAATAAAACTCTAGCTCCTGGTCCTTTTGAAGAAGCCTCATCAAAATATAATCTCCACACTTTATCTATTAATGATTCTATAGTATTAACAAATATATTTACAACAAATGAAGTATCAAATTCGATATTTACAAATAATATATAACATCCTAGATCTTGGTCAACAAAATATATAAATTTGTTAGGATGCTTGGCATCATTAACATTAAAAGCGAACTTGGATTTTTTGTACAACTCCATACTTTATTCTCCAAAGAATAGAACTATTACATATGTCATATCTTAGAATTGAAGGAAACCACCTAATATAACATCATACAAACTAGAAAAAAGCATCTTGAACTTGTTTGGAATATCTACTAACACCACGTCCATAATCTGATATTTTGAAGGAATTTTTCCTAAAGTCACAATTGGTTCTTTGATTAAACCAATACACTTAACCTTTCTTGAACCAAAGGAATATAGGTTGTGATATGGTCTAGTAATATGCAACTCCAAATTTTGCATTATAGTCAACTTATGAGATTCCCTTGAGTCCAACATACAATTATGAAGGAGAAAATCATAAATCTTTAAGGTAACAAAGATAGGAACAACTACTTCATTTATCTCCTCAACATAAGGACTGAACAACACAAAAGGATTTTCATCTTGTAAATTCAATATATCTTGATGAACTGCAATATGTGTAGATTGAATCACTTTGGGCATTTACTTTTGGTAGATAGGATTTGTTCCCAACTCTATTAATGGAACATAAATTGTAACATTTTCTAGTTCCTTCTCTAGGCTAAATTGAGTGGAGACCCTCTTTTCCTTTAGTTTTATTCATTATCTCCAGGTTGTTGTTGAGGAGCGTATTAAGTAGAAGGTCCTTGTTCCTTCTCTTTAAATTGATCAAGAGTAACCTTATTATTTTGATTATTCTATTTGGATCAGGTTACTCTAGGCCTTAAATCATATTTGTTATGAAGCTCATCCTAAAGGAAATTTGAAAATAATTTATATTGAGAAAGGAGAGTATGATCTATAAATTTAAATGTTCCATGCTCATGCTGATGAAAATGTTGTTGTGTATTACAAGTTTGAGAATTTTGACCTTAAAGACAATTTATTTCTTCTGCTACTTGTTCAAGATCCTCTTCAACCTACTTATCAATAACTAATGGGGTCTGGATAGGCTAATCAACATTCCTTCTATCCCTCTACAAAATTTTCAAATTGAAAGGCCTTCAAAACTGTCTAGAAGGTATATCCACAAGTTCCTAACTTTTCCTGGGAGGATTTCTATTTTCTAGCTCTATTTTGGCTATTTAATTAGACAAGTTTATGATCATTCTAGTAATTTCCTCCATATTTGATACCGATCTTGGGGACATGCCCCCAATATCTAAAAAATTGAAATGGAGCTTGGAGGGGAGGCCCCCAAGATCTGAAAAATTAGAGTGCCAGAAAAATGAGAGAACACACCATAAATAAAACCAAAAACAAACTCTTATTAAAACAAATAATTACTGTAAAAGCTACATTGTGGTGGACAATCTATCCTTTTAAAAAATGTGACTTGTTATTTATAGTATTTTTTAGTTACAATACCATAGGTAAATTCCATGGGTGGGTAAATACCATGGATGAATGAATACTATGGGTTAATGAATACCATAAGGAAATGTCACTTACAATACCATGGGTGATGCCACTTACAATACCATGGGTAAATTCCATGTGTGGATGAATACCATGGGTGGATACATACCATGGGTGAATGAATACCATGGATATATTTCACTTACAATACTGTGGGCAGATAAATACCATGGGTGTACACCACTTTCCATTCAGATCATTGGGGGGAGGGCACGTCTCCAAAGGGAACCTGTTACGAATGTTGCTCCAGATTTAAAATGGGCATAACTTGGTCAATATAACTTGGAATATTTTTTATAACTTGTTTTTGGAAATAGAAAGGCCATTATTCATTTTCTTGTGAGATTGAAATCCCTATTTGGACACTTTAGAAACTTAGATTGACGCTCCAACTATCCCGTCGTCACATAAATTGTGAAAAAATAGCTGCTTTTAAATCAACGACATCTCCCTCATCCGAACTCTGATTCGACTAATTGTTTTTTTGAAATTGGGTGATTTTTCAAGAGGAACTCATATTTGCAATAATTTTTCTGAAATTATACATAAAATCTACAAAAAATAATATAATAGTCTCCATCCATGAATTGGCATCAGAAAAATTTCTGTAACACAACTGATTTTAAATCAACGATATCTCCCTCATCTGGACTCCGATTCAGCCGATTGTTTTTTTGAATTTGAGTATTTTTTTGCAAGGAATCCAGATATCTTTTTTTTTTTTTTGTTTGTAAAGTTCGCACTAAAAATTTCATATCTGATCTTCAAACTCGCCGCCCAAAAAATTCTTGCAAAAAAATGAAAAAAATATAAAAATGCTTCTTGCTTGGCCCAAGAAAGTGCTCTGTGGAGGTTGTGGCACTTGAATGAAGTTTTTTGAAGTTTGCTGAAAAAAATTGAAATTGAAATATGCTTCAAACCCTCATTCCCATGGAGTCTTATCCCGCTTTGATACCACTAATCTGGATCTTGGGGGGAGGCCCCTAAGATCTAAAAAATTGAAATGGATCTTTGGGGGGGGGTGGGAGGCGCCGAAGAAATGAAAAATTAGAATGTCATAAAAAGGAGATAAAACACCATAAATAAAACTAGAAAGAATTTTTTTATTAAAACAAAGAATGACTATAAAAGCTACATTGTGGTGGACAATATGTCCTTTTACAAAATGTGACTTGTTACTTATAGTCTTTTTTAGTTACAATACCACAGGTAAATTCCATAGGTGGGTAAAAACCATGGATGAATGAATACTATGGGTGAATGAAATCATGGGTGATGAATACCATGGGTGGATGCCACATACAATACCACAGGTAAATTCCAGGTGTGGATGGATACCATGGGTGGATACATACCATGGGTGAATGAATACCATGGATATGGGCGTAAACGTGAAGCTGGGTGACACTTTTGTGAGAATAGAGGGCCGAAAACTTTTTTTCGGCAATAGTTCGGCCGGACATTTTCCAAAGTTCGGCTGAACTCTGTAATAGTTCGGCCGAACTTTCTTAGAAATTTCAGCCGAACTCGTGATTCCATTTAGATTGACGGCCCGCTGACGGCGCGGGCAAACATAATTTTTGCCAGAGATGGGAAAACCGGCAACAAAAGTTCGGCCGAACTATGAGTTCGGCCGAAATTTTACTTTTAAAATAGTTCGGCCGAACTATTGTCTATAAATAAATTGCTCGCGAAGTTGGTTTGTTTATCTGTTTCATTATTTGCGGGAATTTGTGTCACTGTCACTGCTGCTCCCGTCCGCGTTGTTGCTGCCGTTTGCGCTGTTGCTGCCGTTCGCGCTGCTGCTCCCGTCATACGGGTATGTTCGACCTTAGTTCTGTGGTTTTTAACCGATACTTTAGTTTTGTTGCTCCTTTCATCAGGTATGTTCGACCTTAGTTCTGTGGATGTAATAATTTGTCAGTAACGATCATTTGCCATGTGCTCATCATTGTATTATAAATTGTGAGGGTTACAGAAGAAAACCGTTTTTTTTTTTTTCACAAGAGAAAAAACACTGTTTTAGTTATATTATAGGGAAAAAAACAGTCTATGAGTCAAATACATATTCTCGTCAATGGAAAAACACACCTAGTTTATCCATCCAGATAAATAGGTGCCCCATCCCAGACTAAAAGATAAAATAGCCCCATATCAATGATACAGAAAACTGTAATAATTACAATATGAACCTCATGTGTATGCATATGAGGAATCCAAATATGTCAAAAAGAAAAACAGATTCAGTATGCTTATACAGTGTTAAGGGAAATAAACGATCAAAACAACAGGCGCCCATATTGATCCATTCCAAACAAAAAAAAAAACTAATTAAGTCCATTGACCAACAATGTTTGTGAAGTATGCATAGGGAAGCCCACTGGTCATGTGAGAAACAAAAAGTTCCAGTTGGAGTGTTGACAGGCTTGTTGTGCGAATAACAACATAGTATAAAGGCGAGCCCCAAATTAAAACAACATTCATTTGAGAAATTAAATGATATACAGGCTCGCTTAAAAGTTCATCAGGCTCGCTTGAATCTTATAACCATCGGCCGCGTCCAAAACAAAGCATTGTGGATGCCATTCATATTGAATACTGTCAAGTCCGTTGAGAGAAATTGCAGCAATAATATTATCAATCCTTGTGATTATATAAGAACAGTAGGCTCGCTTGCAAGATAATACAGGCTCGCTTGAATACCAAAAGAAAACACAATAGCATCCGGTCAGTATATAGAAACATAGTACCTGGAGAGGGATATGAGGGTATGCAACATGTCACATTAACAGGAAACCATCGAGGAGGAGCCTATAAATTGTATCTGAAAGAATCCATCTCCCAGTTGTTTCTGTAGTGTCTGACTGTTATGAAACCAAATGATTGAACCAACCCCTTCTTAGAAAGTCCATCAGCTCTCCCGTTTTTTAATGTTAGTGATTTACTTGTATGAGTATTCAATTACATTTAATTCGAAGTTTTAAAAATGTTCAACCGCTTAATGGATTCTGTGTCATGCCTTTATACGTATACAAAGAGTTAACAAAAGGGCCAACATGAAAACTGTAGAATCATTTAACCCTTTGGTGGTTTTATGACTATCTTAGAAAATAGAAATGACATAATGAACCCAAATTTCATGATAGGTTGTATTATAAAAAGTTTACATAAACCAACCAATGATTCACATGACTATCTTTTTTTCAGCCAGAAAAAAAACGCTGATGTATTAATCAGTTCATTTTCAGAAAACATATTCTCAGCTGTGCAGCGAGAGAGACGATACATATCAACCAGCAGTGTACAATGCCTATCTAAGATAGAGAGGCACTGATGACAGTGGGAAAACATATTACATGGGGGGCTTAAACCACGTCCCATCATGATCAGAATCCATACATCCCTGTAGAAAGACGAAAAAACTATAGAGACGTGGCAAAAATTTATACACCAACCTATTAGTCATAAGATAAGACATTATAAGAGTTCAGGAAAATATATAAACAAAACATAGGATAAGGAAATAGCCTGTTGATACGACAACAACCCTTTGAGAGCCATTGTAAATTGTGGGAGCACAGATAGTGTTGTAGCAGACTCGCCTGAATTGCCAAAAAATGGAGGATTCACATGACTATCATAGAAAATAGAAATAACATAATGAACTCAAATATCTTGACAGCTCATATTATAACCAGTTTACATAAGCCAACGAGTGATTCACATGACAATCATAGAAAATAGAAATGACATAATGAACGCGAAGTTCATGACATGTTATATTATAAGAAATTTACATAAACGCACCAGTGATTCACAAGTATCTATTCTCTTTATTTAATATATTAACTGTACCCTCTGAAAACATAACAATAATAGTAATACTACACACCATTGAGTTAAACATGAAAAATAGATACTAAGTACAAACATACTAAATGATATCATTACAACCTTTTTATGGTCATTAAATTCTATAATCACAACCAATCTGAAATTGTTTAGTTCTGTGGTTTTTAACCGATATTTTAGTTCCGTTATGTTCGACCTTAATTCTGTGGTTTTTAACTGATACTTTAGTTCTGTGGTTTTTAACCGATACTTTAGTTCTGTTATAAATACGTCTTTCTATATTCCAAACTTTATACCTTAGCTGAAATCACATAGATCTGCATCTTCTTTCAGGCATTTTGTAATCTTCCTTAGACTATCCGTAATCTGCATACTTAATTTAGAAAAGCTAATCTCAACAGAAAACAGGAAACTGATGTAGAAAAGATGCGAAACCGAAATTGCATAGGCCCAAAGTAATGTCATATAGTGTATGAAGTTTTAAATTGTTTTTATTATTTTTATTATGTGTTGGATGTGATTTTGATTGAAAATGTTTCTTTTTTATTTATTAATTAAAAAAAATTATTAGAAAATTTATTGCTTTAAGCCTTAGAATTTACAATCAAAATTAGAAAATGTATTTTTATCTAAACTATTTATGAAAAGTTTAATATTGTTTGATCTTCTCTACCATGTCCTTTTTACATATATCTAGAATAATATTATTTGTACAATTTCTGGTTTTTTGTAACATTTTACTACCATAATCAAAATCTATAGAAATAATAATCTAACATTATAATATCTTGAAATGGAGCTAGCCAACTCAAATATAGTATTGCAAATCCCTGGATAAGTTAGATGAGGTGGCTATGTATTACATATGGTCTTGAATGAGCATTTGGACTCTTTAGATATATATCTAAAGAGTCCAAAATCTCATTCAAGACCATATGTAATACATAGCCTCCTCATCTAATATATAAAACTTTAATCCATGTGCTTAACCTTAACATTGACACAAATGGAATACAATTTTACTCATTGCACTTTATGATAGAAAAATATGCGGATGAATATTGCGCACATATCCGAAGTCAAAAGGGATAGATTAAAAAGGGATGCTTCGGTCATCTATAAAAGATAAATTAAAGAAGCATGACATATTAGTAATGCAAATTAGATATGCGTACCAATTATGTTCATATAACACAACAAATAGATGATTCAATACAAATGTCACATAGAAGTCATATTTATCTCATGGGCCTTCAACTTAAATTATATATTTAGCATTACATTAAGCTATAGGAGATAAATCAAAGAAGCATTTGAATGTAAATTAAACATGTGTAATAATTATGTCCTTTAGTTCAATAAATAGATAATAATTTGCAAATGCCATATCTAAGCTATATTTCATCTAAGTAGTTTTCAATTTAAACTTATATCTAATGTTAAATTATATAAAAGAATAACAGTAATCCAAACTTCAAAATAATATTTAGAACTTTAGTATAAAATGTGACATATAATTTTCTTGTGTGGAAAAACATAGTTACCGAGAGTTCAAAACTCATGCATTTGAATAGAAAGTGGGTATACGAATGAGCAAGTAGATTTTTTCTAGAAATGAGGAAGTGAAGGTTGATAGCGAGCCACACAAAATTTCAAATTCATACCTTAACAAAATTGTTAGATCCTTTTAAAGAAAAAGTGTCATATAATCAACTTTCATCGAAATATATGATAAACTCAAACCAATTTTATGAAAAATAGTATACCATTTTTTACATTTCACATGATACAAATAGATAAATATTACTTAAGTATTGTTATAAAGATTTAACTACCCATAGAGAGATGGCCAAGTGATTGAGACAGGGCATCATCACAATAAAAAACCAAGTAAAAATTGTAGTAATCCTAGAATCATGCTTTACATAAGGTAAAATTGGGGAACTCATGACTTGTACTATAGATAAAAAAACATTTACCCTTACCAAAAAATATATGATAAAAATTGACAAACTACATAAGTTTAAGCTTAAGGGGATATAATCCTTCTTGCCTTCCATATAGATAATGAAAATTATTGTTTCAAGTCTCATGTTGCTTGTCATGTTACTTTATAAACCTTGATTGGAAAGAAAAATAGGAGGGCAGAAATGTAAGAAATATAAAACATAATGAAACACAACGTAAGAAATAGAGAACATAATGAAACACACACATACATATCTCTAGACAATCAACACAATTTTTTTCCTAGGAAATCCTTATGGGAGACGAGAAACCCTAAAAAGTAATGATGCTCTAGACTCTTTTTCCCTAGGAAATCCTTATGGGAGAAAAACAAAACTAAAATGTAAACATGCTCTACTCTCTCTTTTCTGGTATGGAAAATATGTTTAAGGTAATCTCTCTAGAGTTAGCTAAGACTTTTGGCGTGTAAGGTTGCTATAAAAACTTAACTTTATACATTTTTCTCTCTAACTTCACACTCCTAGTTGTATTTTCAACTATGGAACAAAATACAATAACACAAAATGGAACTCTTATTCCTCCTAGTGGCCAAGTATTTAACATAGTGTGATAGCCAAATAGGTGTAAGATTTGACTCCGTCAACCATTAACGAGGTTTGTGATTTTAGACCTTTTAGAGTCTTGTTAAAATTCCACATGTAGCTAGCTTGCTATGCATGAGTAATGGGGCTAAAATGTCATTCTCTTGTACCATGGTGGTCAACATGATATAGGTCAACTTACTAAAGGCATAAATTTTGAATGAACTTCATTTGATGTTTTTCTTGCACCATTGGATATATGTCTTTAAGTGTAGAATAATGGTCAAGATTTCGGCACAAGGAATAATCGTTTGACCCCCAAAAATGTCATTTAATACCTAAAAATGACTCCAAAAGGTTTTAGATCCCAATTCTCCACCCACCATTACAATGACCCTACAAGTTGATTCTTTCAGTTTTTTCACTCTATAAGCATCAAAATATATGACAAATAATATAATTATCCAATCTAGATCATTATTTAATAATTTGTTAAAATTATGAGTAAGATATACATCATGGAATTTAAATAAATAGTGTTAATTCATTGAACACCCTTGTACATTCCTTGTTGATACTTGAAAGTAATACATTTTGAAAAATAATTTGTTTATGGATTCCATTTTCCACATTCTCTCAACCATGTCAAAAACCTTCTTATAATATTTGAAACCTAAGGTCTTTCCTATACCAAAGTATGTTCTTTTAAAACATGTTTTCTTGGTGATATGGGTGATTTAGAAATGATTGGGAGAGCGAAATTCCTCATTTAATATGTACAATATGTTTGGTTCATGCCACTAAGCCAAGAATTTTAAATTCAATTGACTTTTAATATAACCAACTAAATCCTGCAAAAAAAGAATAAAACAATTTATGTTAGGGTTGTGGATTTAGGCATTGAAACAACACACCATGATATTTCAAATTTAAAAATAATGGTTTGAGTCCTAGCTAGCTTAGAATCCTATCTAGAGGTTTGTTTTCAAAATAAGGATGCACTCCCATTTGATTCTCATGATTAGGTTGTAATCATGAGGCTCTCGCTCAAGAGTGGACCTTCCCAAAATCTTGCGACGTCTTGTCACAAACAAAACCATCAAACTAAAAAACACATCATGCAAGAAACATAGCTTGCTGACATATCATTTTTCTCCTTCAAAGAAAAAAAATTCACATCATGTGAATATCTCCATGTACTCTTACATATTGGTGTACAAAACCATCAACCAAACACAAGTCGACAAAACATGCCTCTTCAAACAACTGACTCTCAAGTCAAATAATAGAGCTCATGTACAAATTTCGATATTTGTTGCATTTAAGTGTGTCAACATAACTCTACTTTCAACATCTTGCTTCATGCAACATGCACCATACTTTGAATTTGCAAAGAAATTCATGAAACATCAAAATACATGCAAGGCCTTAATTGGATAAGAAATCTAACCATCTGTTAGCAAACCATTTCAATGTCGCTTCTTTTAGCTGCACATCATCATGTGAATCATCTTGAGCCTCATAAATTATGGAATCATCTTTTCCATTCTTGTCGTTATCTCTTTCCACCTTCTTCAAATGTTGTGGATGACTTGTTGGATACAAAGTCCAACACTTGTCCACAAGGTGACCTTTCTTATGGCAATGAGTAATAAACAATTGCATCTTATTTTCAACATCATTTTCCTTTTCCAATGGGCCTTTGAATTTTTGCCTCATTTATTTAGAAAGTTTCAATGTGCATGGATATCTTCTTCCAACATCTATAAACATTATGATTATTCAAACCACAAAAGGAACATGTGCAAGTTCTTTTTCTATATCTTATTTGAATATTTACCATGTTTATCATAATCCAAAGCAATTTGATTAAAGGAAAATTTATACCTTGAACATTCACCGTTGTCGCCTTCTTGAGGAGGTGAATTTGATGAGGTAGTGGCTCTCCTCTGAATACTAGCAATGAATTCAATGACTAGATAGAGCTTTCAACATCCTCTTCTTTTACATTCTCATTAGCTGCATGATTATTAACATCTTCTCGCAAAGTGGGTGTCAAAATTTTCCATTCATCATGAACACAAAATTCACAATCTTGAGGTAATGAACACGAAATAAAATTCCTTCTTGGAATAGCTTCATGTGCCTCCTTGGCTTTGGAGCATTCTCCATCATGTTTTCCATAACCAAGACCCAAATAATTAGGCCCTTCCTCAACAACATTTGGCTCAACTATGCCTTGTACATGTTTTCCTTTAAACCTTTACTTTCATAGCACATTTTCATAAAAAATTTGGACCTTATTCCTCTAGTGTGTCTCTCAAAAGCACGTACACATTCATTTTGAGAGGAAATTGAAGACAAAAACCAATAGCTAATTCTTCTAACTAACCTTGACTAAAATGAGCTAAATTGTATTTTGATACCAACTTGATTTGAATATGGAAAAACTAGTTTTGTTGGGCTATCTCCCTCATTAGTTAAATAAAAATGTGTTTAGGATCGTCTAAAGTTAGCCAATTGGGAAGGGGTTTATGTGTCAAGATTTAAGTGTATTTTGTGAGAAATTTATGAGTTAATTAGCTTTTAAAAACTCATGTGTACAACAAATAAAATGTAAAATTTTTATTTAGGAAAATTTTTTCCCTCAATCCAGATTCCGATCATTGGACATGTAAGAGGAAGAAAAAGGGAATTCACTTTTCAAATTCTAGACCTTGTCTAAACCAAAATAAACTAGAGGTTTGGTTTTCAAATACATTCACTTATTTGGAAAATTTCTAGCTATCAAAAGTCCATATGCCAATCTACCAACCAAGAAATCCATTCATTACACCACTGGTTAGTTTTTTGTCTTCCTATATTCTTTATCAACCTCTTCTAGTGATTCTTGAAAGGTGGATACTTAAATCCTTCCTAAAAATTTGAGCTCTAAAACGAGAAGACATACAAGGTCATTTTAAGTCATTCTTCTATCCAATTATAAAAACCAAGTGAATATTTCTACATATTGATTTCTGTCCCATAAACTGTACAATATATGTGGAGTTGCCTCGCCCTAAGCGAGATGTTTAACAAACATAATAATAGAGAAAAAATTAGTGACGTCACCAAAAGATGTAGCCTCTTCAAGATATCATATCCTCTCATCAAGGTCAATAATCTATTCACCAAAAATGTCCTATGGAAATGATGGTTTAAGAAACAAAACTAGACAAAAACCTTCAGTGAGAACAACAAAATCTAAAACCTCTTCAAGGTCTTCAATCTGCTTGTAAAGTTAAATTGTGTCTTGATCAAGTCAAACAACAAAGAAACTTTCAGTGACAACACCAAAATATACAACTTCTTCAACGTCTTCTAAACCATCTTCAAAGTCAATATTGTGTGCATCAAATTCCTCAGCAAGGTCATCAATGGAGTCATCAAAACTACTATTTCAAACTTCAATGCCAAAAATAAGTCAAAAGAATTCAATTTCTCCTCCAAAACCTTCTTCTCTGAGAAAAGCTAGCATGATTTCGTCGAGAAATTCAGTAATTCCACAAGGAAATTCTATCAAAGTTAAAACAAATCCTTTTCATCCATATTTAATGCCTACTTTTTCAGGTGGAACACCTCCAAATTTAAGGACCACAATGCCATAAAATACAACTTTACCTAATAGGTGTAGACCTAGAACCCCCAACTTTGCGTGACATGTACAATTGAAGATCTTATGGTAAGCAGTGTGAGAAGAGAGTCATGGTCATTGAGTTGAGCAAGAGAAATAGTTTGGTATGACAACCTTACTTGTGATAGGTCTAGCTAGCAGACTACCAAATTACATGGTAATGGCATTCAAAGTGTGAAAATTCCCATTTCACTTGGAAATAAGATGGTAGAGAAAGGTATAGATGAAAGGAGATATCCATCTATGGTAAAGAAATCAAATAGTTCTATCAATTCCACCTTGCAACTCTAAGAGACATTGAATTAAATTTCATCTCAAGACAAGGCTTTGGGAGGACACTCTCAAAGCCAACCTTTGTTATGGCTTTGAAACACATGGTAAGTATCAAGACTTAGCAACCTTATTTGCATAATTTTTTCTAGCATGGACCTTAATGTCATAGCCTTATTTTGCCTAAAATGAATGCAAATTTCCTTGAAATTTGGCTTGCAACATTCATAATTCATGCTCATGGAACATGATTGTGTTGCAATTGTGATAACATCTGCTGTATGCAGAAGCTAATAAAAAATGATCAAAAATGACATTTTTGCTCTGTTTTTTTGAAGATTTAAGGAAAATTACACCAAGTAGCTTCCAACCTCATATGACCATCATGTCAAACTCATCTCAGGATATTGTCCAAGTAAGATCCACTTAAGCAAGCAATCTAGTATACATGACTCCAATTTCAATTAGCAGCAATGACAGTTCTAAGTATGGTGCAAACATTGCTCCAGATCCTCAATGGGGCATGTTTGATGACAATAATTTTGGGAGTGAGAGAGGGAGATGGTAGGAGAAAAAATTCAAGGAATCCACGGGAAATTGAAAAATATATAACTAATAAGGTGGAAGACACTTTGTAACCTAAGAGAGAAACCTGTTAGGAAATGGGTGAAGTTGGTATTACACACCCAATTGGATAACCTCGAGGAGAAAAAATTTCTCCACTTTATTTTTGGCATAACCTAGTAAGTGTTATTCACTAGCATGTATTTTGTAAAGGCCTTGACCTAGTTCCCATTCAACTCCATCCGCCAGGTTGTAGAGGATTCCAAGCCTAATTTCATGAAAAGTAAGTTGGGGATGATCACATTGACCTGCTTGATGATGTGTCTATGAAGATTAACTATCTTGAACTATTTTTTTGCATAGGGAAAGAGACACATTCCCATGTCTGAGCATGAAAACGTTCTTTGATATTGTTAATGCCTCTAGTGTTTACTTCTACAAGTTCTATAGGCAGAGTCTGTAAAGGGCCAGGTAGCCTTTGGATCTCATCTTTTATGAAAGGTGACATATCTAGTAAATGCCCCTACAATCAATCTCTGGAATGGATCTAAATAGAAGTTCTTCATTTTAATATCCATAAAACACAACAACTTTAAGGTAAACTATGTACATGTGTCATTTCTCCCACAAACTAAAGTGTACATTTAAGTGGTAAATTTTATACCAAGTGTGCTCCCACCATGTAAAGCGCAATTTGGTGAACTTATCATTTTTATAATTTCTTTTTTCGATTAAATTTAGTTTCACACATGATCAATTATTTCTTTGAAAGCTGTGTTCTACATAATTTGTGTATGTAATAAATTACAAATTGATTTTTTGAAATCTATTTTCTGTAAATGTCGACCAATAGATATATATCATGGAGGATGAACAACGAAGATCAGCTGAATCCCATATGGAGGTTCAGGGATCGGGGGATGTTCACGATATTTAAAGATAATCTTAAATCTCCATACATGTGTGTACATATGGAATTGATTTTTTATTAACTTTGTGAGTTAAAGTAGTTTTTTTAATAAGTTTCATATTTTAATTTTTAGGAGGTAAGAGGAGAAGGGTTTCTACTCCATCCATGGAGCATGGCCATGGTTTAACTGGTCGAGGTATGAGTGGTAGCAGGTTGTGTGAAGGGGGTGATATTTATTCCCCCGAAGGCCAATCAACGGCTGCTGGTTCTCAACAGGGTCATTTTGGGTCTGGTTCTCAGCAACGTCATTCTGGGTCTGGTTCTCAACATGGTCATGTTGGAGAAGATGTTAACCAACAACATCAAGGTTGCCATCAATTTCAATATTTTTTCATTAAATTTGTACAACTTTTTTTACACATGTTTTTTTTATAATATACGAAATTATATATATATTGATGCAGAGGCCGAAAATGTTCGAACTAGTGGTCAAAATAGACGCAGGGCAGCCCGATACATTCAAGAAGAAGGCTGTCAACCCAGCACAACTTATCCGGCCAAGATTACTGATATACCATGGGAAAACAACATGGCGGAGTGCACCTTACAAAGGTGTGAAAGACTTCATGCAAAATTGCAAAGAGATCTCGTGGCTTTGTCTCTACTTGCTGAGAGTCGACAAAGCCTTGAAATAGTTACACATTCATTGGGTGAAATGGTAAATGTGTACAAAAATCTTGGGCCAACGACTGATTCATTTGTAGAAATGATGAGAAAGAGAAAAGAAATAGTGATGGGTCCTGATAAATGGGAGGACGTAAAACAAAAGTTACAAAAGAAGTGGCCAAGTCAATGTTTAATTACAAGGAAGGGCCAAAAAGAAAAATGTTGAAGGTGCAGTATTTCAAGCACCCAGACATAGCTCGTTATTTGTATGATAGACACCTTGCGGCCTAAGGAAGGCTTCCATGGAACGATGAGGTTCCTGTATATTTTTCACAAATGTTTTATGCAGAATTTTTTTTGGGTATGAAACCCAATTACAATGATCTTCCTTCAGAATTTTTTGGCCCGGGGAAAGGTCAATTATATGACCGTAAGGGCGCTAAGCGAGATGTGGAGTTGCCTCGCCCTGAGCCGCCATTGGTGAGTCGACCGTTTCGATTCAAAACTTTGAGATTAGAGATGGATGCGACTTTTTAAATAAGTCGAGAAGCAAGGGATGTTATGATCGACAATGTTCATAGTGGATTGGGTGGAGTCAATCTTTGTTTAAATCGACAAAGAGCACATGAAAATGCACGTGCCAATTTTTTTTATTGTACAGATGAGGAGATTGACAACATGAATGTTGAAGATCCCCGAACATATGAAAAAAATTGTCGCAATGGTTTGCAAGACTTAATTTTTCATGAGGAAGAGGGCACCAGAACGGTATGTGTTAGTGACCTTAGGGTTTGAAATTATTTTTACATATACATGTGTACAATTTGTAATAAATACATGTGTATGTACATGGATACATTTATTTGTATGTGTACATTAATATAAAAAAAATGTATGATTATGTTTTAAAACACCATTTGCAGTTCTCACACATGATGCGTGACGAAAATGTTAATATCACGTTCGGGGCCTCTGGTTCAAACAATGCAGATGGGTCTGACCATCAAGATATGTTGGCAAATGTTAGTGTTTTTTAAGTGACTTTAAAATAAAAAATTGTTGCCACACATGTACATGTATGTATATATATAATTTGATAAAATGTTTTAACAGGTACCGATTCCGTCTTATGTTTTTGGGATGACGGTACCTTCTTCTTCCTTGGGAGATGTACCTTCTACTTCCTTGGGAGATGAGCCACAAGTATGGACAATTTTTCGCAAGTTTAAAATTTATGTTTAAAAGTTATATATATATATATATATTCTACCTCAAAAATTTCCATTAAAAATTGATATATATATATATATATATATAGAGAGAGAGAGAGAGAGAGAGAGAGAGAGAGAGAGAGATCTATATTTTGAGTTATTTAAATTTTTTTGAATTTAGGTTCTTATAGAAGATTTCTTTAATCCGTGGACTCTAGCGACAGAGATAGGAACATCCACAACATTTGAACAAGTTGTCTTTAGTTCCTTTTTTTAATATTATTGAAAATAAGTTTATATATGTACACGTGCATTTTCATTTGAAATTTTTTAATATATATATATATATATATATATATATTTAACTGTACATGTATATTGTACAGTTTACTGCTGCAGATGTTCCTATGGGAGAACTTGTTCATCAAATGGAGAGGGAACCTTATGAGGTATTGCATGATTTTTTTGTTATATTTTGTTTTTTACATGAAGTTCTAGATATATATATTCTCATTCATTTTTAAAACATCAAATTTTAATGTTCAAGTACATGTGCATTGTGTATGTAGGTTTCCCATTCACATGATAGGGCGCGCACTGAGACCCTAGTAGGGAAGACGCTAGATCCGTCTCTATTTGATGGACATGATTTGTAGATTTGATTTCAAAATTTAAATGGTCTTAAAATTTGTTAAACTTGATACAGTTTGATACTTGTGAGATTTACAATTTTTTGACATATTTTATTACATTGTTAATATAATTTGTTTTATTTAATTTTTGGATGGTTTTAGTACTTTTGGCATGTGAATGTGAAGTAATGTTGTCATCTGAATTACATTTGGCATGTTATGTAATGACATGTGTTATAATTTTGTTTTTAAAATTTAAGTTTTGGATGCTTGGAGTACATTTGGCATGTGAAGTAATGTTGTGATCTATATTTTTTTGTTAAATTAAAAGTTAAAAGTTTTGGATGGTTTCAATCTACATTTGGCATGTGATATTTAATGTTAAATGTTTTTGTTGGATAGTTGAATTATAATTGGTATGGCATGTGAAGTTTTTAAAACTCAAGTTTTGGATGGTTTCAATCTACATTTTGCATGTGATATTTAATGAACTTTAAATGTTTAATGTTTTAATGTTGCACGATATATAATCAAAAGGTTTTTAAAACTTGAAGTTTTGGATGGTTTCAATCTACATTTGGCACATGTGGTATATAATGTTAAATGTTTCTATTGGATCTAGTTGAACTATGATTGACATGGCATGTGAAGTAACGATCTATATATGATCAATTTTTTTTTAAAATTCAAGTTTTGAACGGTTTCAATCTACATTTCGCATGTGATGTTTAATGTTTTAATGTTGCACGATGTATTATCAAAAGTTTTTAAAATTTTAAAGTTTTGGATGGTTTCAATCTACATTTGGCACATGTGGTATATACTGTTAAATGTTTCTATTGGATAGTTGTTCACTATAATTGGCATGGCATGTCAAGTAATGTTGCACAAATACCTTTTGGATGGTTGAAGTACATTTGGGATTTTAAGTTTGCTTTTGATCTCTCCATGTAGTTTTGTTTGAATGAAAAAATTTCCAATAGGAAGAACATAGCTTTTCAATGCAACTAACCATGTATCAATTGAGCTATAATTGAAAAAAGAGTTTAAAGAAGTAGATATATGTACAAATTATCCCTTTAATTTTGATTGGAAGTATAAGTCTAGTACATATATATATGTTTTTTGAATTTGGGTCAATGTCGTTAATGCACTCAAATAGGTAGCCTCATCGATTTATTTACATTGTGGAAACTTTTTACTAGAAAATCCAACTAGTTTTTCGTCAATGCACATAGAAAAACTACTTGGAACAATTAATTGTGCATTCTAGAACATATTTATCCAAGACAAGTAACATTTTTCATCAATGCACATTGAACATATCTGACCATTGGACAAGCAAATTTTGTACTAGAGTTTCAATCAGGATTAGAGATGTGGGTCAAATCCCACCAAAAGTCGGAGAAGTGCTCCAAGTCTCTTGTCTGAAAGGAATTTTCATACAAAACTATATTGTAGATGATTTATTTACAATGTGTCCATACTTTTTACCAGAAAATCCAACTAGTTTTTCATCAATGCACATAGAAAAACTAGTTCCAGTTAATTGCATTCTAGAACATATATATTGAGTACGTAAATAATTTTTCATCAATGCACATAGTAAAACTAGAACAATTAATTTCATTCTAGAACACACACACACACACACACACAGACACACACACATATATATCCAATACATATAACATTTTTCATCAATGCACATGTATAGAAAAGCTACTTTCAGTTGATACTAGAGCACGTGTTTGTACCAAAACAATTTGTACATGTGCAAACACTTGCACAAATAACATAAGCAGCTCAATTTTTAGTTGAGTACTGGAAGTTCTAAAACATATTTAATCCAAAGAGAATAAATTATTGGAAAATTCACTCAAAAAAATTCTAATGGAATTCCATCTTCAATAATCCGTTCATGATCGTATTTTGACATTTTCCATCTCTTAATTTTTTATTTTTTCTTTGATTGAACTTCTATCAACTTTATGCGTGCTGCACACACCAAGTGACTATATTGAAAACTTATGGAATTAGGTTCATAGTCTTCAAAGTAAACAAAGTCTCCACTTTGATGAGTTTGTCTGAAAAAATAATCTTTCAGTATAATAGACCCTCTGTCATATTGAAATCCGTGATCATTATAATTTTGTAATAATTTCATTTTTCGTTCAGTGCAACGCATCAAATAATACTTCACATTTTCATCGTTGTCAATAGGTGCAATTACAACAAAAACATCTCCCGCACAATAAAATAAACTTAATAAAATTATACATATTTAAATTTATTTCTAGATTTTTAAATCATTAGAAATTAATTCAAACGTTACCTTCTCTAACAAGATCAGAAACTCTATCACCATCAGATGATATTGTAGTTTCCTCTGATTGCATTTTTTCAAACATTGCAACAGACATTTTTCCCTTTGTATTTAGCTATGTATGTTTCCAATCGTTCACATACATTTTGTTTTCACAAACGTCATTGGATTTTGTGTTGTCTATGCAAACATCACAAAAACAAGAATATTTTCTTTTATCCAATGCAAACACATTTCTAGACGACTTTGTTTGAATTGAATGCAATTTTCGAGTCCCTTTTATTGTTTCAATGTCATTTCCAATTGATCTATCTACGTCTTTGTTGTGGAGGTAAATCCCCTCTACGGATAGAGGTGATCCCTACTAGCCCAGACCGGGTCTAGAAACAATCATTCACGCTATAGTGCAGGTTCCTAATTGAAAATAAACCAACTAGCGATGAAGGCTTACCTGGAATCCAACGCTGTCATTTGTAGAGAAAGTAGCGCTCCCGTTCCTTAGCTCCGGCAGATCACAATCCTCACGATCTCCGTGATCGGACACCTGCACACGTAAGAAACAAAACAAACGCAAGCGTAAAATCTAGTATATGCAACTATATGTCAGTCAGAGAAGACATAACTCATGATCATAATCAACAACATGAGTGGAACCATAACCAATAGTCGCTTATCATTAATTAATCAAAGGAAGAATACAACCATAGTTCTGACGTTGAATTCTCCTTCGGCGGGTCGCCAGCAGAACACGTCTCGAAAAGCCTATCAAGGATGGGACAAACCTCTCTCTTCGGATCTTGAAATAGTCTCCTTGCTTGGATTCGGCCTTAAGGGAATTATGGAGGCTCTTGCAGCATAAGGCTCTTGGGAACTTGGAGACTTGAAGACTAGCTTGCAAATGAGATGAGCAAGCTTTTATATTTGGAGGAAGGGGAGTTGGGATCCCTATAATCATGGGATTGGCCCTATCCTCAAGGAAGCTTCCATGAGAGGTGGAAAAACCACTTCCTCTACATGGAGATCCGGAGCCAAACCTCCCAACTCAAATTAGATACGAGTTCCTGGATCAGTTAGGACGAAACTTCCACCATTTATTTTAAAAAAACACTCCTTAAAATGGCTGGCGTGAGTGCGACTCTAGGACAGAGCACCAATTGGCGCTCCCTCTTTGAAGGATTTCCCCCATTGGCGCGGGTAATGAACTGGCTACCCGCGCTAATGCAAAAAAGGGTGTTTTTAGGGTTTTTCACAAGGAGATGTCTTCAGGGCAATGAAAGTACATGTTTAGAGGAATGCCATGAAAGTGTTTTCAAGTTATGTCACTGCTCATAGGCCACGGAATAAGCCCTCCAATGTGCGGGACGGGGATTGCAGGGACGGTGACAAATTACTGTGTAACATATGCCCCCTAAAGCATGAGGCTCGAGAGAGAGAGAGGGGTGAAATGCTTTACAAGAACGTGTCCAACTGAAAACTCCGGCGTTGGAAAACCTGCGTGGAGAAGTACGACTGATATCTCAGATACATGATATATATGCGGTATGGGTGCAGCCATCCATAACAGAGTATACAATAATCTAGATCCAAGGCATGGGCGCAGCCATCCAGTGAGGATCGATAAATAGACTCAGGTATGGTTGCAGCCATCCAGTAAGTGAGTCATGTAACCAATCATAATAATCCACAAAATTGCAACCTGGATTACAACAGACATAATCCAGGGTCTTGCACTCCATCTCGACCCGAACACAGTACAAGTCCAAGCATGTGAATAAATGGGCTGAAGTCGAACATGCAAGAACATCGTCTGATTACCAGCCAATGATGAAAGCTGTTAACAGACGCGAGAGGTACCACCAATAATGACGATGGCCCTCAAGGTACTACAGGTACAATCTACGGCATGTGAATCAATGAGCTGGCGTCGAACACCCGTAGAATCACTCGATTGGAGGCCAATGATGAAAACCTCACGTCGAACATGAAGAACCTGCCATTGAGGCATGCAGGCTCCAAGGCACCAGAAGGGAGTCTCTAGATCAGCTTCCTGGATAATGAGCTGAAGTCGACAGGAAGTGACCTTGGCCGAAGGTGGGCCATAATGTTTCCCACATCATCGACACAAGATAGAGGAATATAATGTCTTGTGAATTAGGATCAGATGAAAATCAGAGGAAGGTTGGTATTCACAGAGGTCAACTTCTCTTGAACATATTGGCGGCACGACAGTGGATTTGGCAGTATTTGACATCAAAGATCAGAGGTCATGATGACGAGGCAAAGAGCAGATGAGAGGTCAAAAGGGATCACCCAAACCCACGGAGGCAAGAAAAAACGAGATGAGATGTCCCCAACCCAACACGAATGCAGACAAGTGCCATGTTCAAGAGCGACATACTACTGACATGACAATGATTTTGGTTCCATTTTCCCCCCACCATTTCTGGCGAGTACCTCTTTATTTTTACACAGGCTTGAAGAGGATACCATATGCTTGTCATATAAATCCGTCCTTCGGACGAATCCATCCTAGTACATTTAACGAGCCCTAGGAAGGAGAAACTAGAATATCGTCATTACGACTGAATCCAATGTCATTAGAGTTTAACGAGTCTGACAAAGGAAGAAATCGACGTCTTTTCATGTTTAGAGAGTTTGAAAAGACAGCGGAAAAGTAAACTCCAAAAGTCCCTTTTCGTAAATAGTTTCTCAGACTCGAAAAGGTAGAAAACTATGTCTGAGAAAACCTCCTAGTCGCGATAGGCTAGGGTATTCCTTTTTCTTAAGTAATCTATCCCAGCTCGAAAAAGGGTTAAACGTATACTGGGTGGATGTCGTTTCGCAACCACTTTAACGAGATCGAAACGACAAGGGACTCGACAATCTTTTCAATTTTTAAGAGTCAGAAAAGAGCTGAAAGATGACTCCTCCTGGAGGAATGAGTGGTATAAAGGGAAGCAACTGGTTCCGGTGATGGTGGAACTGCTCAAAACAAGTGAAGGTCAAGAGGCTGGCTAACAAGACCACTCATCGTAGCGGTTCCTTAGGAATGGGTAAAACAACCAAGTGAAGGCATATGATCGGCCAAACAGATATTGACGATGGAGTGAGAAAACCAAGGCTCATCTAGCAAAAACAGGCTGATAAAATGACAATCACAAGAGGTAAAATGGAGATGATTTCATTTTTACACAAGCTTGGAATCAAGAAACTCTTCTTGAAGTTGGTTTCATTTTTACACAAGCTTGAAACAAAGATAAACTATGCTTGAAACCGGTTTCATTTTTACACAAGCTTGAAATGGAAACAAACTATGCTTGAAAAAGTAAGCATGCCCCCAACATGGTGACTCAATTCGAGTCCATATGAAAGGCAGATGGAGTGAAGGTTCAAGTTACGAGATCAAGAGAAATACTCGACTGGGATTTTATGAGATCTTAACAAAGACTCGAATTGAATGGGAACGTGTTTCATTGTTTTAACGAGGTTGACACATTAAAAGAACTATCCTTGGGACACCTTGTTTCATGGTTTAAGGAGCTTGGCACAAGACAAGGAACTCTGATCTGACAACCTTGTTTCATTTTTTAAGGAGCTTGACACAAGACAAGGAACTGTGCTCTGACAGACCTTGTTTCATTTTTTTTAAGGAGCTTGACACAAGACAAAGAACTCTGCTCCAACAAACCTTGTTTCATTTTTTAAGGAGCTTGACACAGGAAAAGAACCATGCTCTAACAACCTTGTTTCATTTTTTAAGGAGCTTGACACGGGAAAGGAACCATGCTCCGACCAACTTGTTTCATTTTTTAAGGAGCTTGACACAAGAAAATGAACTGTGCTCCAACAACCTTGCTTCATTTTTTAAGGAGCTTGACACAAGGAAATGAACTCTGCTCCGAAAGACCTCATTATAATGAACAAGAAGTCATCGCTTCCAAGAGTTCCACTCCCGATGGAAGGAAAACATCCTGGAAGTCAGGACCCAATGCCCCCAGCACCTGATGCACGAAAACATCATCACTGAGCACATGCATGGGGTAGGTAGCCACATAGTTTACCTGCGGTGGGGCAGATACAACGGGTGGATAAAAACCAGGAAGGGATGATGGCGGGCCAACTGCCATATCAGGACCGAAGAACGAAAGCTGATCAATGGTCACAATCCGTCCTTCATGCGGAAAACAGACCACACGAAAAAGGGAGGAGACAAGCGATCCCATGGCATAGGTGTAATCACGCCCCAAGAGAAGATTGAAATCCAAGGGGCCTGGAACAACCATCATGTCCATATGGATGATTTTACCTCCCAAAGTAATAGGTAACCTTGGAAGGATCCCTAATGGTTGACTCGTTCTTCTGTTAAAAGCCAACATATTCTGCGTAACAGGCGCAAGCGGTGGGGAACCGAAAGCTTGCCAGGTAGTTGAGGATAGAACACTAACAGAGGCGCCTTCATCTATAATGGTGCTGGGTACAACCAGACCAAAGGCCTGTACTGTTATCTCGAAAGGCACATAAGACGGAAGGCGGTATCCTGCAAATCGACTCCAGTCAAAGGAAGCGACCAAACTACTCGGAGGGGCTACCATCGAACCAAGATGGTCTTCCCTTGGTGTTACGGAAGAAGAAGGAGCATCCTCCACGACCTCCATCTCGAAGGCGGGAGGAGTATCCTCCGAGACTTCCATCACGAGAGGCGGAGGATAAACTTCTTGAGGTATAGGGACAGGAGAATATTTCTCCAAGTCTGAGGAATCTGAAGAAACCAGAAGAACATGAGGGGTATGAGGTCCACCCTCAATGGAAAAGACCTGGTTCACCGTAGATGGGGCCAGTTCAACCGATCCCACGACCAACGGTTGGTCGGGAACGGATTCCTGAATTTTAATTTCCGAGGGAGTGGGATCGACCAAGGATGACTCTTGACCGATCGTAGGATCAGCTGGTGGAGGACTCAAAGAAATTCGTTTATAACCAGCCGGGAGGCATGGTGTATAAACAGTTGCGTTGTCCAAGACTCGCTTGGCTTCATCAATATACAGAAAAAGGTGAATGGCATGGTGCCCTTCACACAACTTACAGAGATTGGTGAGCTTACCCTGCTTCTTAAGAGCTTTTCCAGCAGCCGAAGACATGCCCCCAACCTGACTCCCAGAAGCCAAAGGCAACGGTGGACGACCGTTGGACCATTCTTCAAGCACCTTGGGAATGCCAAGGCAATCTCGAAGGAGATGGTCTCCCGTGCACAACATGCAAGGGAACATGACTTTCCGCGGAGGGTTGGGAGGTTCATCAATGGAAGACTTCTTAGGCGCAATAGCCGCAGAGCTAGCCTCTCCTTTATCTGACTTCTTCTTCTTCTTCTTAGCCACCTGGTTACTCGAATCCAAACTTTCACCAGGTGAAGTAGAAGAGGAGGACGCAGAAACAGGTGAAGAAGGGGAGAGGTCCACCTTGGAATCAACATGATGTTGTTCAGGTGGAGGAAATGATTGACCAGTAGCTGGGACATTCGGGACCACAGAGGTTGAAAAAAACCAAACAGGCAACCCAACAGTTAACCCAGGAAGGGACAACGTTGCCATATAAGGAGCACCAACATTTCCAAAAGGAGGAAAAGGACCAGGATTCCCATCGAAGGGGATTCCTTGGTTGGTGAACTCCGGAAAAGTTGCCATTAGAAACAATCTTGAGAACAACACCCTAAGGAAACTAACTTTAACCAGGACTATTTCGTGGGCAGTTAATTTTTAAAACATTGAAACAAAACTCTACCATTTCATCTTTTAAGAGTTGAGAAACAGAAAAAAGGTGACTCTATCACTTTCAGATTGGAAACAAGCGTGAAAGGACAAGCGCTTGATGAACTTTTCAAATTTAAAGAGTCAAAAAAGATCGAAATGACTACTCAGTATTTCTAGGCAAAGGGTGTACCAAATAACTGTGAACTGCAATATACACTTGGTTTCAAAATGAAAGAGAAATCAACCAAGGACTTAACGTACATGCAGGAAATCTCCCCGAATGTTGTGTCAGGTGTATCACGGGTATAAGGTAGAAGACTCGGCTTCCTATGGATAAAGGATAGAAACCTAGTGGGGTCTCCCTTTATATACGCGACGGTACGAGGAGCACAAGTCCGTACTAGCGCTGTCTAAAGCCAAGAGGCGAACGACAGCTACTAGGTTTAACGACGGTGGAACACGTCTCTAACCTATACCTCTAAATGTTTCGTTAATGTTTCAATGCTTCCTTAGGTAAATTGAGTAAATTTTATGGTTGATCTTCAATTATGTTTCGGTTTCAAGGCCCTAGCGTATGTCATATGACAATCTCTTGTATGCAGCTATATGAGAAAATAAAACTTTCAATTCGATGAATGCTATCTAGTTAAGGGAAGAGCTTCAAACAATGATGCAACAAACAACAACACTGTAAATGAAATTTTTCCAAACTAGATGACTTTCACTATCCAAAAGTAATTTCAAACATTCAACGATGCGAATAATGCAATGTAATCTATGCAAAATCCTCTTTTTCGAAAACTATGCAATTGTAATCTATGCACAATTTCCCTTTTCTTTTTGAAACAATAAGAATGCACTCAATGCATTTTCCGATGAAATTAGAATCTACTTAATGCATGCTTTTAATGAAAGAGAATGCACTCAAAGAAATTTTTAGCTTTCAATCATTAAACAATGTGATCTAAGTTCAATGATAAATCTCAAAAGTACTTTTCAATGCAATGTGATCTAATGCATTTTAACAAAAAGAACACTTTGAGATGAAAACTAAATAAATGCAAATCTCCTTAATGAAGGATGAATGCAAAAGAGATGTAAACAAACACTAAGAATGCAATCGTTGTTTCAAACACTTTGTCACGAAATCCCTCAAAAGGCGACAAGACATATGAGGTCAAACACAAAGAGGACTTCCAAAGCAAGAGGTCAAAACAAGGCATTCATTCCCTTTTACATCAAACAATCATGGAAAGAAGACATTCCAAACAATGAGCAATGTAATCTATGCTCATACAGAGGAAATGCCGGAAGGGAAAGACATACTGGTGAAGGATTCAGGGAAAAAGTCTCAATTTTCACACACCCTGAAATTGGCCTGACTTTGTAATTGACAACTAGCTCCAACTGGTGCGACTTGCTCACTGAAAACTAGCGCCAATGCCCAATTGGCGTGGGTTGCTAACTGAAAACAAGCGCCAATGCCTGAAAATGAAAAAACAAAGAATTTCACTCAACCAAGACCAGACTCACCACTTCAAGCAGAATCTAAAACAAACCCAGAAGCAAAGTACTGACCAAAAGAAACTTCCGAACAAGGGTAAACCCTAGCACCTACAGGAGATGGCGCGACTGTCTGGCTGTAATCCGGGCGAGACAGGGGATGGCGCGAGTGATGAACTAGAAACCTGCGCCAATTGGCGCGACTGTCAGGTGGAAACCACGCCAATCAAGCCAACCATGAAAGTATGAAAACTCGGAAAAGCAGAGGTCAGATCTAATCCTCTGGGGCTGAACCAAAAGCCAAACACTCAGAAAAGAGCTAGCCAAAAGAGCCGATCAAGCAAGAAGAATCGAGAAACAACCGAAAAGACAAGACAATACTCCAAGTGTTCAGTTCATAAACTAAACCGGAGATTGACTGAAGCAGCTTTGATCTACTTCGCTAATGCAGAGTAATAGCATTTCGAAGGCTATCTGGCTAACTTCAGGCTCCGTCTGTAGCTTACAAAGCAGAATAACAACAAGCTAGACAATCCCAAGTGGAGTCGCCAAATTGTTGTGGAGGTAAATCCCCTCTGCGGACAGAGGCGATCCCTACTAGCCCAAACCAGGTCTAGCAACAATCGTTCATGCTATAGTGCAGGTTCCTAATTGCAAATAAACCAACTAGCGATGAAGGCTTACCTAGAATCCAACGCTGTCGTTTGTAGAGAAAGTAGCGCTCCCGTTCCTTAGCTCTGGCAGATCACAATCCTCACGATCTCCGTGATCGGACACCTGCACACGTAAGAAACAAAAAAAACACAAGCGTAAAATCCAGTATATGCAACTATATGTTAGTCAGAGAAGACATAACTCATGATCATAATCAACAACAGGAGTGGAACCATAACCAATAGTATCTTATCATTAATTAATCAAAGGAAAAATACAACCTAGTTCTAACGCTGAATTCTCCTTCGGCGGGTCGCCAGCAGAACACGTCTCGAAAAGCCTATCAAGGATGGGACAAACCTCTCTCTTTGGATATTGACAATAGTCTCCTTGCTTGGATTCGGCCTTGAGGGAATTATGGAGGCTCTTGCAGCATAAGGCTCTTGGGAACTTGGAGACTTGAAGACTAGCTTGCAAATGAGATGAGCAAGCTTTTATAGATGGAGGAAGGGGAGTTGGGATCCCTATAATCATGGGATTGGCCCTATCCTCAAGGAAGATTCCATGAGAGGTGGCAAAACCACTTCCTCTACATGGAGATCCGGAGCCAAACCTCCCAACTCAAATTAGATACGAGTTCCTGGATCAGTTAGGACGAAACTTCCGCCATTTATTTTTAAAAAACACTCCTTAAAATGGCTGGCGCGAGTGCGACTCTGGGACAGAGTGCCAATTGGCGCGCCCTCTTTGAAGGATTTCCCCCATTGGCGCGGGTAATGAACTGGCTACCTGTGCCAATGCAAAAAGGGGTGTTTTTAGGGTTTTTCACAAGGAGATGTCTTCAGGGCAATGAAAGTACATGTTTAGAGGAATGCCATGAAAGTGTTTTCAAGTTATGTCACTGCTCACAGGTCACAGAATAAGCCCTCCAATGTGCGGGACGGGGATTGCAGGGACGGTGACAGATTACTGTGTAACAGTCTTCGATTCCAATATGCTAGAAAAACCTTTATATGGAAAATTAGAAGAAGAATTTGTAAATATGATATCAAAATACAATCAAAGATAATCATTGCATGATAAATGTACAATGTTTAAAATTAGATTTCCAATATAAATTAAATTGAATGTACCTTCTCACTTCTCTTGATGGGTTTCTCTCATGGCTTAGAGCAGCGATGCACCATTGAACAACTTCTTCAACGTTCACAAGTTGGCTTGCAGAGTGGTTCATTTGATATCATCGAAGTGCTCGTTTTATGCATGCTCCTGCACCGTCATGTTCTCCTTTTCCATGGCCAGTCTCAAAGAAATTCCAACAATGTTTAATGCAGGTTTTCTTATGAAGACAACACAACCAAAAGAATGATCGTGCAGATTTGAATATACCTGCGCATCCGTCTGACCATATCCAATGTTCATTGAATGTTATTCCACGATTTTTCAATGAATCATAATTTTTTCCAAAACAATGTTGTACAAAACATGTATCATGTGTACGATCGTCACTGATATAAAAGTGATATTCTTTAATGATATGTCGATTTTCACTCGTGCTTTCTATATGATTGACATTTTGTTCAGCATGTCTATATTGAATATGGGCGATCATGGAGATTTGGTCAGAATGATAGTATTCACTCTGAATTTATTTTTGTGGAACGAATGTGTAGTTTTTTGCAAAATCAATCACTGACAAAATGGTCCCTGGTGGAAAAAATTCACGAGATTTTTTGAATTGCAAGTATTGCCATCGAGCTCTATGGGAATGCTTGGTGTATTTGTAAATTTCTGTCTCAAACTTTCTCAAAAAGTCTATCAGAAAAATTTCGTCTTCTAGTAATTCGATTCTTTTAACACTATTTGCACCTTGAATCGATGTATCGATATATTCATATCTCTTCCATTTCACTTTCATGTTGGACAATGATTGATCATTTATATCAATACGATATTTGTTTTGAAATTTAGTCAAATTTCCACAATCATTGCATTTTTTACCACCAACACATTTCTTTTTGTAAAATAGTTCATCGCTTTCTCTTTCACATAGAATTTGAGATATGAATTCACGGATAGTGGAAGGAGAAGGTGAATCCTTCCATAATGTTCTACCGAAATCAAGGAATGTGTCATAATATAACTCAAATTCCACATGATAACGGCAACAACAAGTGTTGCGTACGGTGATAGGTTTTACATACCATGGTTTTTGTTGAACAAAAGCACTGAGTGAAACATGAATTTGACGATTCTCTTCTTTGAACTTGTTGAATAAATCTATTTGAGTGGTTTCCAAGATATATTTTTCATGTTCTTCGTACTGATTTCGTGCTATTCTTCTTCGCATCACATGCCTTGCAGTTGGTGAAACACGTGAATTGTTCTTCCAATATTCATATATTATTTTTTTAACATTTTCTCTAAGTCTATCTTTGTATGGTTGCCTACAAATAGCTCTCCAACAAGCGAGTTCATCATTTACATCTATTTGCAGCCGAAATTTCCGATGTTTGTGCAAAGTTTTTCGCGAGGTTCCCAGTGCTCGTGCCATAGATGTTACCAAACGACTATCTTGAGTACTTGATGAAACCATTGCCATCTGTATTCCTCTATGTACAATTGAAACATCTTTCTCTCTAGATCTCTTAATTGACTTTATAGCACTACTCATATTTTTTATCACCTCTTCCTTCATTTTTTTTTTTTATCTTTGGTTGATTTTCGAATACCCAATAGTGTCGTAGCTTCTTTTAATTTCCTTAATGATAGGAGACCTTTCAACATTTGAGCCTGAACTGTCACCTGCTCATTTAAGAAATACTTTTCAAAAATGCAGTTAACACGATATTGTATAACATGGTCAGGTTTTTTATCTCCATATGTGTGAGTGTCAACATTTTCTAACATCTCATTATCGATAGTGATTTCATCTGTACATATTCAAAAAAATAGTACATATTCAATAAATAACTAAATTAATAAATATATCTAAAATTTCAAATATTTTTCAAATTAGTTCATCAAATAAAAATTAAGCTTCACATTTTACATTAAAAAAATTTTAAATATATCAATAGATCATAATATTTACATTTACATACCTGTTTCAATTTCTACTTGAGGTTGATTTTCTTCTTCAATATTTTGAGGAATATCTCTGTCTGTTTACATTAAACAAAATATTTTTCAAACTAGTTCATCAAATAAAAATACATTTTACATTAGGAAAATTTTAAATATATCAATAGATCATAATATTTACATTTACATACCTGCTTCAATTTCTGCTTGAGGTTGATTTTCTTCTTCAATATTTTGAGGAATATCTTTGTCTGTTTACATATAAACAAAATATTTTTCAAACTAGTTCATCAAATAAAAATTAAGCTTCACATTTTACATTAAGAAAATTTTAAATATATCAATAGATCAGAATATTTACATTTACATACCTGCTTCAATTTCTGCTTGAGGTTGATTTTCTTCTTCAATATTTTGAGGAATATCTTTGTCTGTTTACATTAAACAAAATATTTTTCAAATTAGTTCATCAAATAAAAATTAAGCTTCACATTTTACATTAGGAAAATTTTAAATATATCAATAGATCATAATATTTACATTTACATACCTACTTCAATTTCTGCTTGAGGTTGATTTTCCTCTTCAATATTTTAGAGGGCTTCTAACTTTCTTTTGCGACATTGTCTCGCCTCTTCTCTACGTTCCTCAGGGTCGTCTCTTTTTCGATCATATTTTCTCGCACAAGTTCTTCGATTTCCCATGATAATAGGGTATTAAGTTCAAAAAATTTCCTTCAAAAAATTAGACAATAACTCAATTACAAAAAATATCACAAAAGATTTAATTTAAAAAAATTCGGTTTAAATTTTTTGCAAAAAATACGTACTCCAATCCAAAACACTTACTTTAAAAAATTCGAGAGAAAAATGTCTTATAAAAATGAAACGAAGCTCAACATATTTACTTCAACTCAAAACACGTACATACCTCCAAGAAATGTCTTTTGAATGTACGTCCAAGAAATTTTTTTAAGTTCAAAACAATTTTTGCCAAAATCAAGCCGCCTCCAAGAAATGTCTTCCAAAAAAATTCTTTAAACCCAAAACAATTCTTTGTAAAATCAGTTTGCTTCCAAGAAATGCTCTTAAATCCAAACTTTGAAGAAAAGTTTTTGAACCCAAACCAAGATCTTTGTAAAATGAGATGAAATGTGCGAAAATTGTGAATGATTTCACGGCAATTTATACTGTCACGAAATGTGTTTTAGTAGGGGTTCCGCAAAAATTTCCGGCCGACAGAAAGTTATACCATAGTTTGGCCGAACTTTTGATTAAAAGTTCGACCGAACTATTAAGTCGTTAGATTTAATGAGCCGTCGGCGAAAAACATTGTTCGGCCGAACTTAGATTAAAAGTTCGGCCGAACTAACGCATCACCAATTATGCAAAAACCAGGCTCTGAATGCGGTTCTGCAACTTTGGACTGATTAAATTCCATGAAAGGTTGTTAATTAACTGTCGGAACCAAGAAAAACATTTTCAGAATTGAATCTACTTTCAGGAAATATAACTTTTATGGAATTTCATAAACGTTTACTAATTTTAATTATTTTTCTAATAAAATGGGTGCAAACAATTTCTGAGGGTCATTGTGATTCAGTGAAATCAAAATTTTGTATCTCCCAAAATACATTGTAAAAAAAAATTGAAAAAATTATGGGGCATTACATTGGTCCGTCGTCTCTAATGGGTAGCTTTTAGATTTTTAGTTTATAACTTATATGTTAAGAAATTTCTTGCGACGTGAAACATATCCAAAATACGCAGTTTTTCGTATTGGACCAGTTCAAAAAATTCTAGTAATTATGATATGCATCCATTGGCTTTGTAAATATGAAGAAAACAAAGTAGACTCTGTCTAGATTGTTGTAACACATTTTTTTTTTCAAAGACACAAATTTTCAATGAATACAACATTGCGTCATAACATGACTTATTATGAATCCTTTGATTGTTAAGAAACACACACTCAAAAAAATGCTAAGTTGACATATCAAATCTGCATAAAAAAATTTCAAAAAATAAGTAATAGAAAGCTAACAAAATTTCTCACAACTTTTATTTTTATCACAAAATGAAATTCTACACAGAAAAAATTGTTATAGTTTGCAGAAAGTTGAAGAACCGAAAAAAAAAATGAAATTTTTTTCTCAAAAAAGAGCAAAAAGTGTAACCCAGCTTCACATTTTCAAGAGGAAATCTAAAGAAATAGTTCTTGATTTTATAAAAAGGTTCAATAAGTTATATGACAAAATTCCTCCTGATATTTAGCCTTATCCTACAAATGAAAAGGTTTCTTTTTGTGGTGCTTTGATGCAAATTTTACATTAATTATAAGAGAAAGGAAATATAGATACTGTTATCTGATATGCATGATGATGCAATGGAGGTTGAGGCCAATATAGCATTAGGCTTAGGAAAGTTGAAAGAAAACATAGATTCAGGGGGAAAAAAAAGGTAAACGAGAAATTAGGTCCTTCCAGGTTATTCAAGCTGGAGCATGATCAAAAGATTGATCTGAATGGAAAGTGGCCTACATCCATGGTATTCATCCACCCATGGTATTTATCTGCCCACGGTATTATAAGTGGAATCAAAGCACCAAACTCTACGAGGTAGTAAAGGTGATCTCTTTTCTCACCTCAATTTTTAAGAAATGTATTTGTGAGAGATAGCCATGAATGAATGGTATCAACCTCCAATTTCCTAAACCATTTTCTGGCCTCCCCTTCAAGATATTGCAAAAACATCCTCATGTATGCATAATCTTGCTCAATATTCATGTTATCTTCAAATTTTAAGAAAACATTCAAGTGCTCATCTGCAGTGATTTCACCTTCACCATCTTTTTTAGGTAAATGTTTCAGATCTCCCTATGAAAAATCATGCAATTGAGTAGATAACTGCATAGGGGAATACCTAACATCTACCAAATTAGCTACACCAACCATTTTCTATTGTATATTTTTTGGCAGTTTCTATTGTTGAGATCATTGATATTAAGAAGCTTGTGCTTGTAAAACCTACTCTACCTCTAGAGCAAGAGGATTAATATATAACGTTAATTTTTTATCTTTCTGTGTCATAGGAAGAGATATGGAATGGGATAAAAGTGAGGGCTCTTCATGCTTTACTTCACGTGACTCTAGTTCAACAAAATTTGGAGATGTTTCTTCAAGAGCTTTAAGTTGTTTGATGAGGAAAACAATTTGGAGGGAATCTCCTTTTTCAAAGAGAGAAAAAACTATAGGGGTTTACTAAGGGAATTAATTCTCAAAATTTTCTTCAGAATACTTAAGAAAGGAGACAAATTCTTGAGAAGTGACTGAGGAAGTGCCTTCTTATCTCAGCCTTAGATTTTCTTGTCTAATTAACTTCTCTAGATCAGACAAGACTAATATCTATTCAAGATAAGGGTTACTCATAATAAATTTCCTTTGAGATGTCAGGGCTTATATAATGAAGTTCACCATGTGAAAATTTCATCTAACCAATTACTTTTCACCATAAAAAAATGTACAACCATTGTCCCAAGGAAAAATATTTTCGCTCCTTCATTCCTTAAAAACGTCACCAATTTGATGTAGTTTCCTTGAGATAGTTTTTGGATTGAAAACTATGCCATGGAACCAATATTATTTTAAAGGAAAGGTTCCTATTCAATTCAATACATTTCTTATATATTGCAGGACAATACCTTTCAAATATATAATCAATAGGATAACTTCCAACTAAGGAAGATAACTAATTGGGTTGATTATGGTGATATAATAGTAAGGGATAGAGTGTAACAAATTATATTCCAATGGTTCTATAATAGAGAAAAAACCTCAATTATATGAAATATGGACAATATATAACCATGCAATCATAGGTATGATAAAATAAAACATATTCTATCATAAGTATTTGTGTATAACATAACATTGCTAGAAGATCGGGAAATTCATCCTCAATTTAGCCTCTTAGATATATCTCATATAACTTCAAATAATTGCATAGGTGAAAAGATAATGTAAAACTTACAAAGGAATATTATCACAAAATATTACAAAGTGACAATAGTTGAAAGTATAATCTTTTGATTAAAAATTGTAGTAATATTGTCCTCAGATATAATAATACAATTTCTCTCTTAGAATCCAAACCCTTTCTTTAAGTTTTTCTTCAGTTTTTATATAAAATTATTACAACAATTTTTTGTTGCAAAGGATTTTTTTGGAACAAACTAATAAAAATAGAAACAATTTACAAACATCCAATAGTATTTTTCCACTCATCCTTTTTTACAATTGAATCCTATTGTTGGAATTACAAATATTTATAGGGAAAATTTATCTAACCACTCCCAATATGAACTTACTAGATAGTTATATGATATCATTCTCCTGTAGGCATTATCCAAATATATATAATTTTGATAAATTAGAGTAGATAAAACTAACATTTTGATCAGACATTGAATGCAAAAATCGTTCATTAATTTATCTACTATAGCTGCCCCCTTCAACGTTAAGCCACTCACGTATGAAAACTTGTTGGAATTTTCATTGGTTCTTAATAAAAATTCTTTGTACGGATCAAGAGACATCGACTTGTCACTCTAATCCCAATACAAGGGCATGCCCATTTCCTTTAAAACAATAAATATTTAATTAAATAAATATGCCTCCTTTTTAACAGTCCGCAATTACCTTGTTCATGTTGTAAAAAGTTTTTCTTTTTATTGATCCCCATTAGGACATATGTTCTATTTTCTAGAACCAAAGTTCTTAGTTGTTCTCGATTCCTAGAGTTAATGATTTTTACTATTTTGGACGCACTTTGGGGCTTATCTCCTAACTTTAGTCAATGGTTTGGTAAGTGTTGTAGATCAAGTTTGATTCATCTCCAATTATTATGATCAATCTCGACATTTCGAAAACATTGGTCACTATATCTTCCCAACTAATATTTTTTATTTCAACCAAATGTTGTGTTCTTTCTATTTGATTCTTCAACCAATCCATTTCCTTTTGTAATCTTTTTTTCAGGTCATGATCTATGTGGATTGTTTCATTTCTATCAGTTGATTTTTCTTTGAGATTATTTATTTCAAAAATTTTCACAATGAAAATTTTCTTGAGATTTTCATTTTCAAAATATGTAATACTCAAAACTGACATCATTTCAACCCACGTCTAAGAAGGATCAAACTCTATTGTTGATGGTGTTGAAGAAATTGATGCACAAACATGTTCAGTATTTTATTTTTTTAGGATCTAAATATGTTGTACATATTTTTGAACTGGCTTATTTTGCACAATTATTAAGGACAATAATTGTTCTTTATCTATTTGTGCAACTTCTAACTAAGGTGTTTGAACATGTTAAATACTCAGTATTTTGCGCTTTCTTCCTATTACCTAAATATCCATGTCCCTTTATTTAATTAGTGCATGCACATAAGAAGAATCCTTTGGGTCTATCCCTAGTCTAACTATATACCGCTCCAAATAATCAATGTTCATTTGTTTAGTTCTTGTTGCAATCTTCTCCTGATTCAATTGATTTGTAACCTTTGTGAGCATAATTTCCAACTTTGAAGCATTAACAACAATATTTGTCAAACTCTTGAAAATAATTTCCCCAGTTAGTCTATGCAAGCCCATCTAATCCACTAGATGAATTTTCTTCAAATATATATTGAGCTTAGCCTCCCTGTAATATTATACAATTTTTATGTTTTGAGCTTTAGGTTCCAAAATCGCCATGTCAGTTTTCCCTTCTCATAATCCAAAGTAGAAAATAACCTTGTTTATGATGAACCTGGACCTTTCTTCCATATCTCTGTTAAGCATCTTGTTTCATATTTAGATTCTTGTTCTTGATTTCCATAAATTATGAATATATTTTGTCTTGATTTCCTGATGTTGATGTTGACATGCCAAAATATGATGTCTCTTGAACCAAGGAAGCTATTGGAAAGAGTTCCTAGTTTAACACTGGCTCACTTGATGTAGTTTCCTCTGTGTTTGAAGCTAATATATGTAGTTTCCAATATGTTTGGAGCTAATATATGTAGTTTCCGTTTTTTTAGAGCTAATACTAAGAACTCTTCTTCAATTCTTGGATTTTTCCGCATCCTTTTCTCCCCATCTTCTCTTTCTGAAATTGAAAAGGACTATTTTGTCTTTGAAAAGCATCTTTTGAGCTCCTTTTCCTTTGGTTTTTGGGTATACAAAATGATTTTTTGTGAAGTTTTATCTGCTTCTGTTTTTCTGGATAAATCCCTCTTGCGGACAAGAGCGATCTCCCTAGTATCCTAACAGATAACTAGAAACAAACAACCATTTGAATATCTCTTTCCCTAAACTATTAGCATTCAGACTATCAAAACTTAGAAAAGAGAGGGTAATGCCCCTACCTTTCAATGAGATTTTTGATGTAGACCTTGCCCTTTGTCCCGAAGAAGTCCTTCAATGCTAAGAAGAACCTGCAACCACAAACATGCAAAGAATCAAAAGCACCTATAGTATAAAATAATCTGTTAGCCACCTATAAAATTTGTTATTAGCAAAAGGTGGCTAAGAATTTTTGAGCCTTCAAGGAACAAATTTTATTACTAAAAAGTGTTGGCTCTTGAAGACTCTTGGAGGCCTCCTGCCTCTGTCCCATTTTCACTACTATGCCTATTCTACATTCAAAAATCCTACAGGTTTCCAAGACAGATTACTGCTGCAAGCACCATTTCCCTTTTTTTTCTCCTCTTCCGAACTAGCCTCCTTTAACCCTTTTTCCCTCTTGCAAAAATTCCCCTCTTACCCTCTAAACCCTCCCAAAATCCCCTTCCTTCCCTCAAGATACCCCTTGTTTAGCCTTTTTCCCCTTTTCCCTCTATCGTTGCCTATTTCTAGCCTTGAAAACCATTAAAAAACCATAAAAACCCACATTTTGGACATATATGGGTCTTAGCCCCTTCTTGCATAAACCCCCGATCGTATGATCCTCCATGTGACCCGCGGCCCCGCAGACGGGCGCCTAGCCATATTATGTATATCTCACCCCGAAAATATTACAAACCTTATGTTATTTTCAAAACTTCGGGTTTGTAATTATTTTCTATTTTTCCGCCGGTTCGAAACCCTAGTCAATCCCCACCGTCGATCTGATTTGCAGATCGACGGCATGGAGTCCATCACCCCGGTGGTCCCCGCCATCCACTCACCATTCTAGAAACCAGTGGTATCCATCGCACCGCCTTCAAGCGGAGGGCGGTTTTCTTCCGATCGACAGCGATTCCACTCACCAATTGATGCGTGGCCTGGGCACTATTCACAAAACTGCTGTCCATCACGCGTTAAGCATCGGACGTGGACCCCGCGTGATATTGGTGTCCACCGTCCGATCTGAAGCCGCCCATCAGACGGCTATCGCTCATCGAAGATGCCCGACAATTAATCGGGCTATGGTGCAGCATTCAATAGATCTCCACCGTCAATCTGATCTACAGATCGACGGACCATATTTCACTTCCTAGATTCATCGCCCGGTCAAACGTTTTCCGCTTTGACTTTCCACCTGCACTCCCGACTGTCGATCTCTGTGCGATCGACGACTCTGATTTAAATTATTTTTTCTCCTTCCTTTTGTTTTCTCCCAATTGATCTCGATCGTTGGATGATGCCATCCACCGGCCCCGCTCTCTCCACGTGCCTTCTGAAGCAGTAAACCTATATATGCATGGATTTTGTAATTTTGTTTGTATTTTGCAGGGTTTTCAATGATTTTTTCTGCCATGTCCGAAGAAAATTCAGAAGCAGAGGGTGACGACCCTCCCGCCTTCGATCTACCAGAGAAATCATTTGTAGATTTCAAATTTCACGTTTTATCAATGACTCACGAGGCATTGATGCCTTGTCACCCCTGCGTAGCCCTACACACTCACAAACACAGCAAGTCAATCACAGTCAGAGAGTATCAGTGACGAAGATCAAAATGAACCAGGACAGAGGATGGAAGACATATTTGCTGGGATCACGGCTAAGAATGTTTATCAAAAATCCTAATCACTGACTTAAAACACAGTTTAAAGAATATCTTAAGTGTTTTATCAACAGGAACGCCTCCATCGCCACATCTGAGGCAAATTGATTCCTCCCACTGACTGAAATGCCACCTGTGCCTCAAAGTATTCAATCAGAGGCTGAAGTTATTGATTAAATGAAGATATTTTCCTTAGCACAGCCATAAAGTTACTTCTGCAAGGAAACTTAATGCAAAAGATATCTGCAGAGTAACCCCGACATCACACAGAGCCTCAAAGGTCAAAAAGAGCTCCCATCGAGCTTGAAACTTTATGTAAATCATTTAATACAAGAGGACACCTATGTAAGTTTCTCCATTGAGCCCCTCAAAGGCCCTTAAACCATTAAGTCTGTATTAATTGTAATGGAGATATTTTATCAGATCTCACCTCCTCATTCTTCTATATATACTACTGCAGAAGATGAGAGAGGGGTTGGTTGCAGAACTTTGATATACACTTGAGCTTAAATTTCTGATTGTCAATAGTGTTCACTGGCTCTTGGAGCTCTGCTGGTGGTAGATAGGTTAGGCTGAGATGTGTAGATGGTTGCTAAACTAAAGCACTGGACTTCAAACTGTAACTGGTTTGGAGCATCAATACAAGCTGATTTATGGGATCCTGGTCTATGTTGACGGTGATGTTTTTCTCATTGTAACTTGTCATTTTGTTTCTGTTTTCACTGTGTTTTATTTTCTCTTATAAAGAACAACATGCATAGAGTTAGGACCTACTGTACATCAGTAACCTTCTCTAATTGAAAATCTTTATCTGAATGTTTTCTTCTAAACTGTGTTATTTAGGAATGATTTAATTCATTTCAAGCATAGGAATGTTGGCATTCCCCCGTCCTATTGTCTTAGCTAAATGACATTCTTAAATGTTATTTTTAGTATACGTTAAGTGAAGATGAACTGAGGAAGATATGGTGAGCCCTGGTCCCAGTTTTATCCTCACAACTGTCTGAATGTTTCCCTTGGAATGTGTTAAAAGCTGGCTAGTTTAGAAGTACTTACCAGATCTTAGGCCATTCTGTGTTATCTTTGTGTTTGTCTTGAAAGTAACCAAGTAAAGCAGAGCTAGGAGAGGATTTGTGGTGAGCCCGGCCCGCTAGTTTCTACTCCAAAAGTTGCCTTCAAGTTTCCCTTCGTTTTAAAGTGTCTTCTAGTGAAAGTGTATCAAAGGATGGCTAGTTTAAAAGTACTTACCAGATCCTAGTTTAATTTTATGTTTTTCTTGAGTCCATGTCAAAGGCTGGCTAGTTTAGAAGTACTTACCAGATCCTGGGCTACTCTTTGTTCCTCATCTGTTTAATTCTCCTACTTATTGTATCATTTCATTCCATAAATCAAACTTCAAAGAGATCCTTAGACATAGATGACTTGCCCCATGGACCACTCTTGCCTCTTGCTGTTCCAATTAAACCCTATTATGACCCCATAGCCCAATGGACTAAAACCTGCAATTATCTATCTTTTTGGTCGGAGCTTACTCTCATTGTTTGCAACTTCTCACCTTTGAAACTCTTTGCATTTAGGATTTTCCACCTCAAACAGTAATCATGCTCAACCATCCAAAAACAAAACAAACCCTTGGCCTTCATAACTAGCCTAATATTATTACCCCAAGACTTCAAAGAAAAATCCATCTTTGCACTTATTGGAGAGATCCCTCTCTGGATTCAGGAGGGCTAGATCCTAGAATCCCAAAGTGGTTGAAACGATGTTTTTTCTGTAATCGAACTTTGCCAATCTTGCTGATTATAGATTCCTAACATAATCCAAACACCAGTTTAACTTAATGATCAAGGAGATTAAGAGTTGTCATTGTTTTAATGAATCTAAAAAAAAAACAATGAGAATAAGGTATCAATATGTATTATCAATAATATAAAGAGAAATCTTAGAACACAAGCCTTGATGTCGTACAAATTTATCTCGTATGCCTTCACAATCGTGCTCCTTGGTTTGACAAGATTTCCTCTCTAGAATGACCATCATAGGTTTATCTTCAATGAAATCTTATGTACAATGTATAATCTACAAATTACTATTTCCAATGTACCCCTAACCCTGAAGTTTCAACTCAATTTATAGGATAAATTGGGGAGGTTTCAGATCCATCAATAGGGGGATGAGATCCTCTAATGAAGGGATTAGGGTTCCTTCATCCAAGGGGATAAGTTCCATGATTGGATGGATATAGCTCGAACTTGCGCGACTCAAGAGGCTTTTAGTTGGAAGAATATGCGCCCAACTATGCTTCTAGAAGTTACTTTTCCCTTTTAATTTCATTTAAATGGGGTGCATAGGTTTTATGGACAAACAAAGCATAGATGTTCGCAGATAAAGTTAGGAATATCAACACATGCGCAGGAAGTGACTGCAAAAAGCGCACAGGCAACCTTTAAGATTTTTTAAGATATTTTTCCAGTTCCCAAGGCTTGGTTAAGAAATATAAATTTTTTTAATTCTAAGGAAGCATGAGTATGGATGGTGAAAGATCCATATTGACAATCAAATTTCGTGGTGAAAAATGACGTGTAACAGACTTCCCCCTAAAGTGTGAAGTCTGAGAAATTTTTTCAAGAGAGTGAAATGCTTTATCATTCCAAGGATTGGATCAGAGACATCAGTTGAAAACCTGTAAGAAACATTCAATGAAAATATAAAATCATCACTGAGGTAGGCATTCCCATACTGAAAGAGAAATTAACTATATGTTCTAGTACATATATGACTTATAATTACATAAAAATTAGACGCAGTATGGACACAACCATTTGTTATGAATTAGTCTATTGTATCATGAATACATAACTCCTCGCAGCCTGTATGGTTGAAACTAGATCTAGGGTCTTGATTTCTACTTCTCGAACTAGTATGAATCTATCTATGCGATTGATTGTTTCAAAGTTGAACATGGTAGAAACCACTTGATTACCGGTCAATAATGAAAACCGTTAACAAGTGTGAGAGAAACCAATAGTAATGACAATGGATCTCAAAGTACCTCAGTACAATCTATGAAATGTGAATGAATTATTTGCATTCGAACACTCATAGAGTCATTTGATCGAAGGCCAATGATGAAAACTTGTAGTTGAAAGCGAGAAACCTACCATTAAGACATGAAAATTTCAAGGTACTGATAGGATTTCTAGATCAACTTCTTAGATAATGAGCTGAAGTCGATAGGAAGTGATCCATTGCAAGAGGGCATATGACACGAAACCATTATGTCAAGTTTTGAAGAAATATTTTGGAAGGATTAACTCAGGGATGGTCAAGGTGAATGGAGACAAACATTTTCAATGAATATTGAATTAAAGTTGAACTTCCTCTTGAACACATAACAAAATTGTAAATGACTTGTCAACATTTGACTTAAAGATAATACCCAAAACTAGCAGAAGATGTTCAATGAGGTTTGATTAATTGTAAGAAAAAAGGATTACCCAACCTAGACACAAGTGTACCTCTTAATTTTTGTCAAGCTTGAGGAGGATAACATTTTCTAGTTGTGAAAGCTCATCCTTCAGACGAGTCCATATCAATAATTTTAACAAACCCTAAGGAGTGGTTCGGTCCCATTGTAATCGATGGGTCCTGAACTGTTAATTTTAATGAGTCCAGTATAGGATTAAATCGACGTTTTTTAGTTTTAGGGAGTCATAAGAAAAACATAAGTAAAATCCATAGTGTTATTTTTTGTAAGTTTAGTCTCTCGAACCTGAAAAAGGATAAAATTATGTATGATAGAACTCTATATCTCTATTGACCATGCTTAGTCAATGTATACCTTTTTCGTAATTTGTCTAGTTCAGTCTAGAAAAGGGGTAAACTTATACTAAGTAGACGACTGTTCATTTATTTTAACAAGTTCGAATAGTCAAGTGCTCGACAATATTTTCATGTTTAGAGAGTCTGAAAAGAGCTTAAAAGAGGACTCCATGGTTTCACTTTTTTGTATTTTTCATAGTCCGAAAAAGTGATAAAAGTTTACTCTGTCGTCAAAATGATTCGTTTTTAAACACAACATGTTCTTTGCACAAAAACTCAAAAATTATAATAATTTTTTCTCAATCATGGTAAAAATATTCAAAATTTAAACTTTTAAAGGTCAAAACAAATAAAATAATACTATTTTATTCATGAAAACCTATAAAAAGTGAAAAGAACAAGTCATTTTTACCTTTTGATTTCCAGAGCAGTAAAAATGAGTTTTTACCATAGATCTTCTAAAGCTGATATTGGGAGGACCGACCAAACATTTCATAAACTGTTAGTTCCAGGTATTTAATTTATTCATTATATTTCATTCTATATTTTTACTTTTTCATTTTAAGTTTCCAGATTGTTTTTTTGGAGGAAAAATGTTTTTATAATCCGCCCTCAGGGTGCAGATGTTTTCTTGATAGAACCTACACACCTCAATGAATTTTTAACATAAAAAATCACCATGCTGCCATGGTTTTTATACATAGACAGTGTGAAAAAATGCACTGTCTACGAAATAAAACTGCACAAGTGCCGTGGGGTTTAAAAAAAATGGTTTTATTTCCATAAAAATTTCTTTAAGTTCTCCCAAAATATTTCTAATGTTTATAAATGATTTTTTGCAAGAAATTTGAAATAACCATTCTTGAGTGGAGAGAATACAAGCATGAATCACATGATAATGAAGCCATTGATAGCCCAACAACGCTTCGGGTGTTAAAGAATTATGGTCTATAAAAATTTTGGTGTATACAAGGAATGAAGGCCCAAGTGGAGCTCATGACTTGGTTGGTTAATGGTTGGGATTTCCAGGAACAATGTTTCATCTTCAAGGATCATACAATCATGATTGAGGTAGAGGATATTTATTTCATCACTAGGTTGCCCCGAAGGGGAAGAGACATTTCCTTGTTCGGCACACAACCAAGAGGATTACTTATTGCTTCGTATATGGTGCAATATTGCATGCATGATTTGCAATTGAAGAATGGTCGAATTGATATAAATACCATCGAACGACTTGACCTTAAAATCATTGCTTTCATAGTCACTCGATTATGTGGCAGCGCGACTCCTCATGTGGCTACCAAAGCACAAATGAAAAAAATTGTTGAGTGTTTCAAGGGAACAATATTCAACTGGTGCGAAGGAGCACTAGTCAATATGAAAGGACAGATCATGCGAGAAAATAATGGTAAGATGAAGAAATTCAGCTATGGTACCATTCTCATATCTTTTTCCTTAGAGAGAATCTCGCTCCTTGTACCTCAGCAACTGTTAGTGGATTCGACGGGACCGAGGGATCCTCACATGTTGTGATGGGTTTCGTTGATAGCTCACCATGGTGGCAATGACAGTCATGTGGTCCGGTATACACCTCAGTTTTTCGTATGGCTAAGAAGACAAATCTTCATGATTGAGGGATTCCCTTATGCAAGGGTTGATTTTAGGGGTGAGTTGACACAACACTACCACCTGGAGCACAATGGGATGCGTTAGGTAAAAAGTATCATTTTTATTTTTTTTCTGTTTTATAGTTTTATTTTATTTTTTATCATCCAATACTGATAATTTTTTTTTTTAATGCAGATGTTTCCCAACACAACCAAAGATGCTTCGTCGTTTTGATAGACAAGAAGCACAACCTATAGCAGTAGCTCCACCATTGACCGATGCAATCGAGGCCCTCACAAAGTTGGAACACATATTGGAAAGGTTGACTATTGATATCCCAGAGACTAGGACAGATGATTTTCCTCTCAGATACTAGAGGCATGTGATTGAGGTTCCTAGTCTATTTAGGCAATACCTGCGCATAGTGGCGCACGCTATACTTTGCTATCATGATCATCATCATGGATATCTGATGGCTGATTTAGATGGCGTTTTTTTTTTGTGTCAGTATGTTTAGATCATAAGGTGTTTGAGACCTATGATCATAGATGATGTATATTTTTTGACACACTATGATAAACAACTATTTTGACCTAATGATATTACTACTTTTGGTCTCTGAGTATCTTGTTCAATATGGATTGAATATTGTTTTGATTTACATTCAACATTGCAAATTTCTATTTAAAACTTGATTAGCCAATGCATCAGCTAACATGTTTGAATTTCTTGAAGTGTGTTGATATTCAATGTAATCAAACTGTATTTCCAAGAGACAGACCCTTAAAAACATTCTTAACAATAATGACATAAAAATAAAACTCCGAATGCTAAATGAAATGACATAAAATAATAGCTCCAAATACTATGCTATATTCTGCAATATTGTTTGTTGTTTGACCGAGGCAAATCCCATGAATAGAAACTAACTCATCAATGGGTGAATAGATAATCTAAGCAGCAGGAGATAATTTCTGTGTACTACGAAAAGCACCATCAACAAAGCCAATGTAAGTCTAAGGGAATGTCGACATCTACAATATCGAGAGTAATCAAGATAATAAACAAAAGTAGTAGAAACTCTTCAAGAAAAATAACTAATCTAAGGCACACTTTTCCTAAAAAATGTAACTAATGTACAATGAAGATCTTCACAAGATAAATCATGGATAATATCTCTTCAAATAAATACCATTTCTAGGATTATCTAAAGAGACACCGTCATAATCAACTAATTCATAGGCCCCTTTTGCAAGCACACACTCAACAATATAAGGGCCATGCCACATAGGTTCAAATATACCAGCCCCTAGTTTATAGTGAGCTTGATCGTATACTAAGACTAGGTCACCGTCTGAATAGATACGAGGGTTAATTCTTTGATCATATTATGCCTTAGCACATTTTTTATGTGCTTCAATAGCTAATGCAGTGGTGCGAATAATCTCATATAACTGTGCTAAGTATAAGAAACGTTTTTCCTCTTCAGAGGTAGCTGGTAATAATTCAATGGCTAGTTTGAGCGATGAAATTTCACATTCAATGGGTAGAACATATTCTAAACCGTAAACGAGTTGAAAAGGAGTAAACCCTGTAGATGTTTTTGTGGAGGTATGGTATGCCCATAGTGTGGAAAAATGCATGGTGTGCCAATTCGATTTATGACTTCCTACAATCAGTTTAATCATATTTGTCAAAACTCTATTTACAGCCTCAACTTGGCCATTGGCCCATGGGTAATATAGTGTGGAATTATCATGGCGTAGGTCGAGCTAAGCGAAAATTTTAGTCATCATAATTTTTTGAAAGTGGCTACCATGGTCCGTAACGATGGCTTCGGGGACACCGAACCTAGAAATCACATGATTGAGTATGAAAATAGCGATAGTTTTGCCATCAGCCTTAAATCTAGGCATCACCTCGATCCATTTGGTAAAGTAATCTACAACGAGAATAATATAAACATGCCCCATGACCAAGTGAGGGTTAGATGTAACGAAATCGATGCCCCATTTTGAAAATGGACTGACAACTATGTTTGGGTGAAGAGTAGCAGGAGGTGCACACACCTTTCAATAAAAAATATGACAATTTTGACATTTTCTAACTGCAAGGATACAATATTTGAAGAATGAAAACCATAAATACCTAGCGCGCAATATCTTTTGGGTTGTGGAAAACCCAGACATATGACGAACAGATGCTCTAGAATAACAGTCATTTAAAACTCTTTCAGATTCTTCTTGAATTAAACAACATCAAAAAACAAAATTGGCACCACGACGATAAAGAGTGTCGCCAAAAATATTGTATTGTTGAGGTTGGTATCGAATCCTACGTCGATCAGAGCGTGAAAGTGTAGGCTGAAATGTTTGGGTTTGAAGATATATAATGATATATCCATACCAGGGATCTAATGTGCTAATGAGAAACATAGATTCATCAGGAAGATGGTCTTCTACCACAGTTTTAGATTCAGTGTAGGGAATTTCACACATAAGTTCAACAAAGACTAGTGATTTCTTGGATTTGGATTTTTCAAATTCCAAATCGGACTCTTGTAGGATAACTATACACTTCGAGTATTTTCCATTGAGAAATTGTTTCATCAAAATTTACATCATAGGCTTGCATTCAGATATCATGGTTGTTTTGTGTAACAATATGCAGTAATAGAATCTTTAGACAACTTGAAAAAATACCAAGGCCAATTTCTCCACCTGTGAATACTTGATCTTTGTCGGTATAAGGTTCTGACTTAATTAATAAATCACATGTTCATTTTTAGAGTCGTCCTTTTGAACTAAAACCATTCCAATGGTGGAATTAGACACAACTAAATACAAAAAGTAATATTGGTGATAATTAGGTAGATGCAACAACGATGCATTGGTCAACGCGTGTTTAAGTGCATCGAAAGCTTTATCGGCAATCTTGCCCCAAATAAAAGGAACATCTTGTTTTAATAACCAAGTGAAACCTTTAGTTAACTCCGCATAGTTAGGGATAAAATGACATAGAAATTTTTCTTTCCCTTGCAAAATATGGAGTTGGCGAAGAGTAGGAGGAGGTAAATTGACAATGGCCTCAACCTTCAAAGGGTCGACACGAATGCCTCCTTTAGAAACAATGAAACCAAGAAAGCATCCTGATTGTACACAAAATACACATTTGTGTCGATTCAAACGAATATTGTAATACCTACATCGCATAAATATGTCACGTAAATGTGTAGGATGATCTTGTTTGCACAAAAAATGAGCAGGTAAGTCATCCAAGTAGGGCCACACAATGTGTTTGATGTTGTGAAATGCGTAAGACATGGCTCATTGGAAATTTGCGCCAACATTTTTTAGTCCAAAATGTAATTTACAATATGAAAATTTCCTCCATGGACATATAAATGCAGTTTAGGCTAATTGCTTGGGAGTATGTTTATTTTATTATAACTAGAAAATCCATCAATAAATGAAAATATTTTGTTTTCGGCACAATCATCAACAATTTGGTCAATGTAAGGGGTAAGATAATTGTCTTGGGACAAGCCTTATTAATATCCATATAATCGACACATACTCTGATAGTTCCTTGTTTCTTGGTTACTGAAACTATGTTAGATACCCAATCCTTCAATGGAATAGGATGAATGAATCCTGCACGAAGTAGTTTTTCAACATCAGCTTTAATAGCAACAAATTTTCACAGATGTATTGGACGTAATCTTTGTCTAATAGGTTTAGCATTCGGGTATGTATTAATTTCGTGAATCGCAATCTTAGGATTAATTCCTGGAATTTATTCATAAGACCAGGAAAAAATGTCTCAAAATTCCAGAAATAGGGTTTTTAACATGTTAATTTTTTCAATTGAGCATGAAGCACCTATTTGAATGTTTTCAGTTATTCCCAGTTTGATTGATATGTCAATTGGAATTATTGCGGAAATATTTCCTAAATTCGTCTCAGAATCCGAATGAAGGATCGACATAGGATTTTGAGGTTCTTTAACATAGTCAATTTGAAATATCGTTGAAAATTCATTTTCAACTCTATCAAGGTCTAGTAGAAAAGAGGATCGATGATGAAGATCGTCCCAAGATAATTCATCCAATGACAAAATTTCTTGTGTTAGTCATCAATATTTTTCACCTGTTGTTGATGACTAGATTCCTTAGCTGAGTTTTCTAGAAGCTGATCTCCATATGTCAATTTGTCATCTAGAAACCCCCCAAACAAATTTTTTCTTTCCTAGCCCTTCCTATCAGCCTATGATCAGAGAAATCTTCAATTTTCAAAGTCATGTATTGTTTCAGCAAAATATCCCTGTCTATAGCTGTCTTGGTCTTGCTTGTCTACTATCATTTACCCCTTGGTTCTCATGAAAATAACTGTCCAGTATTTGAAAAAGTGTCTCCCTTAATATCCTTGATCTTCTTGTCAAAAATAATCAAAATCTATGAAAGTCACCCCTAAGTTAGGTAAGTGGTGTTTAGGAGTCATTCCCTTGGCAAACTATTCTAAGCAAAAAGAGCCTTTGTCTAGTAACAACCAGTCATAGATTGCCTTCCTATTCTGCAAAATAAATCTTGATACATCCATAGGTCTCACACCACTAGAAGGTATTTTGTCTCTGTTCAAGAAGAAATTATACAAAGGTCCAAATCAGAAGAAAATGAGCATGTTCACTGTCTAAAAGAATGTGCTTAGATCAGGAAAAATTTCCATAAGGCACCAAAGAATCCTTCCAAGGTTCAAAGTCATATTTTTCGCATCTCTGCAAGGGTGTAAGTGAATGACAAACAATATCCAAACAAGAGCAAAGAGACAAGTCCAAATAAGTCTCTCATGTTGAAGAAATTTTCCATCATGAAGCAAATGGAGAGCTGAAATGAAAAGAGAGCAGGAGTGCATGTTTCAAAGGTCAAAAGTTGCCCTAAAAGCTGATATCATCCTTCAAAGCCACAAAAATACAAAGGACTGATATAATGTTGATCTACAGTGTTTCAGTGTTTCCTTCAAAGGTAATGCTGCATAAGTTTTCCCAAGGACATCATCAAACTGTACATAAGAAGACAACTGCTTCTTATGTTGCCTTGAGCCTGGGATAAGAGGACTAGTCAGAGAGAAAATTCAATAAACCTTTGCAAACACAGTCAAGAAATGTTAGTAGGTAATGACTAGCCAACAATTAATTTACAAATACAAGTCATGTGGCTCCTAGTTTAAAATATTCACAGAGATATTCCAACCACAGGATACATATCTCAGAACATGCCTCTTATAGCATATTGTCAAATTTTCACTTTATTACTTATTGTGACATACCAAGAAGAGATATGTATTACAAGGAAATATGACACAGTTTGAGAAAGGGATGAAATGTCATGACTGTGTTAGCCTCCTCCAAGCAAGAGAAGATGGTTGGGTGACTGTGTTAACCTCCTCAAAGCAAGAGCAGATGGTTGGGTCACTTGTTGCAAACCTCCTCTAAACAAAAGCAGATGGTTGGGTCACTTGTTGTAAACCTCCTCTAGTATAAAAAGCAGATGGTTTGGAAATATTATGTTAACCTCCTTCATTTAAAAGCAAATGGTTAGGAACATGATAAAGGCCTCCTTCATTTTGAAAGCAGAGGGTCAGGAATAGAGGTATAGCCTCATTCAAAGAACACAAGACTAACAGTGTTTCAAATGGCCTAAAGGCTTGTTTACACCACTTCCTCCAAAGGATGAAACAACTGATACAACAATAGTGTTTAAAGGATTTCACTGTTTAAAAGACAAGGTTGAAAATCAGTAGGAAGCAACTGAAGGTTCATGGTTTGAAGCCATTTGTGACATCATCAAAGCAGTGATATTATGATGTTCAAGAAGATTTATTTTTCCTGTCCATAAAGGTATTTTTCGAAGGCAATCTGAGGTCAAAATGTCCAAAACTCGGAACAAGCTCATCAAAATGACAGGAAGGGTATGACAAAATGATTCAAGTTCAAGACAACCTTCAAAGAATTAAAACACACCACAGTCATCAGAAAAGACCTTTTACTTTACATAAAAACAAACTCTGCTGTTGTATATGATTTCATTGAGGGTTTTTAAAGGCCATCGCCTTGGTGAACAGATGTAAGCCTTGGTGAGTACAATTAAAGGTTCATCCATAGTCAAAGGAAAATGTTAAAAGGTGCCTAACAGTGTTTGACCAATTTCAACAATGGGCATAACAAGTCATCAAACACCAGAAAGTTGAATTTTCAAAATAATTTCTAGAATTATTAATCATCTCCTTCCAAGAGATAGACAAAGGATGCATCAACTATCTTTGATAATGTTCTTCAAGCATTTTTCCTTTTGAAAGACAAAATATTTTAAATCTTCAACAAACATCCTGTGCATATTGCATACAAAGAGGATAGGTTTGAATAGAGGGCTTTATGGTATGTTAAAAAGTGACATGTGCTAAGGGCAGTGATTTATGTTTTTACATGACATAAACCTTTTCAAAAAACATCTAAACCCTCCAAAGCTGACTGCCAAATCATTCAAGTTTTTTTTTTCAAATTCAAAGAGGGAGGAGACCATTTAAAAGGCCCCATGATAATTTTCAAAACACTAAGCATACTTTCCTTGCCTGCTCACTGAAGAAACAAAGAGATTTCGAGCATTTTTCAAAGTTTGCAGAGCTCAAAGCCTGCGCAGCGCACCTGTAGGTGTGCGTGGTGTGCCTGTGAGTGCCCAGACAAAGAGTGTTAACTACTGCGTGGTGCGCGGCATGCCTGTGTGTTCGTTCACTGGTGCCCGAAAAATACCCGACAGCCTCCATCTACGTGGCATTTTCTCCTACAAACGTGCCGCTCACCCAAAAGGTTTCCAAAAGCGCCTTTGAAAGCTGAATCAAGGATCAACAAGGCCCATAAACATTCTTCAAGGTACTTCTTCACTTCGTGGTAAATTTTGAACTTAAAGGGGGGTGTTTTTTCTGTGTTTTCCCTAATAAGAAACAATGATTTTAAAGGCACTTCATCACCTAAAAAACAAAGATAGAAATAGTGGTAAAGAGATAGATTTTTTGTCAAAATTGAAGGAGGTCTGCTTGTGTTGTGAAGAGGTCTCAAATTTTCCTGAAGGGGTGTCCTAACAGTGTTAACAAAGAAAAAACCTTGTCTGCCAAATCAAAGAAGTTTTTTGTTTCTGTAGGTGTCAAAGAGAAATACAGTAATAGAGGAAGGTGTTTTATCAGTCTTAAAGAGCCCTAATTTCCTTTCAAAAACAATGATAACAAAGGAGCAGGGTTTGAAGGGAAAGGGGTTCGTGCCAAAACAAAGGGAGATTCCTCTTCAAACAAAAACCACGAACATACCTTGTTTAAGTCTTTTTCTCAAAAACAGTGATTAAAGGAGATAGGTGGTTTGTCAAAATTGAAAAGGATCTCTTTGGTCATGGCTAGTAAATGATAAAATAGTGAAAAAGGGACGTTTATTATGCCAATTTGAAGGCTCTTTGTTGTGCTATAAAAATAGCTAAGACTGCCCACAATTGCTATAAAGGCGTAGAATTAGTTTAAGAGGTCTTCAAATCAATATTTGAGAAGTATCTTAACAGTATTTTGCAAAAGCTTTTGTTTGTTAAAACTCAGAGGGAAATAGTGGTTAGAAGATGAAGGCTTGGTCAATTTAAAGAGGTCCTTTCTATGTTGTGTGATAGTAAACTTTGTACAGCCCCCAGAGTTCAAAAACCAGAGTCTGTTTTGAAAGGTCTTCAAGTCAGTTGAAAGATATCTTGCTTACTTTTAAAAAAGGGGCAGTGAATAGCAAAGGAGCAGTGCTTAAAGGGAGGATTTTTTGTGCCAAAACAAAAGAAATCCTTGTTTAACAAAGAACCACAAACACATCTTTTTCAAGATCTTTGCCTAAACACAATGATAAATTGATTTTGGTTATCATTTGACAAGTACTTGTTTGTTGGCATCAAAGAAGCACAATGACCTGCAAAGAGGACAAGGTGTGGTGTTGGGAGACTATTTCAGAAACCATTTTGAATAAGCCATTGTCTTGGTCAACCAACAAAGAGTATCCAAAGAAAAATGCCTCCCAGGAAAGATAGCAGAAGTGGCCCTCACAAGAGGTATGAACGTTTTTCAACTGAGGAAGTAAATGCCCATCCTTCAGTTCTATTTAACTTTCATGAAGTTTGATGTTTAGAGTTTTTTCAAAAGGTTTAGGAGGTGAAAAATTACCTTCCCTTGACACATCTATGTGCTTTAAGACTACAAGGGAAACATTTTCAGCTGGAAGGCTTAGATTTCAAGTTTTCTCCTAGATCCATTTCCAGAGCTACCAAAATCCCATATGTTGGAGAAAAATGGTTTAAGCAGAGCTACCTAGACTCAGAATAGTACAAACCCTTTTTGAAACTGGAGTATCGGAATGCATGCCCATCCATTTTTCCTTTTTCATATTTATTGACCAGCTATGCTCCCCTCATGAAGATAATCATGAAATATTTCACTTGCGAGGGAAGGTTTTCCCGAGTCTATGCTTACCATGTCTGGCTACTCATGCACTTCACGAGGACCCAATTGTTAAACCTCCCCTTTTTCCTCCATAAAAGTATTGAAAAGATGGCTTCCACTATTTAAAAGAGACCTTCCTCTCAGTAGCCAGCTTGTCTTTTCCATCATTCTCTTATCAAGATTTTCATTCTTCATCAACTTGAGAAGAAGGGAATCTCTTGGGACACTTTCATTTCACATCCCGATTTCGCCACTGTTTCTTCATCCCATGCATCTCCTTCACTTTCCACTCAAGATCTTTCTCCTTCTTCTGGTAAGCCCATTCCTAAGAAGCTAAAATCTCCCATGATTGATCAAGAAGAAGAGCATAATGAAGACGAAAAACACAGTGAGGAAGAACAACACAATGATGAAGAGGAGCACAGTGAGGAAAGGCAGCATATTGATGAAGAAGAATACCATGAAAAAGAGAAAAACAGTGAAGAGGGAAATGATGAAGAAATGAAACAGTTTGATGAGGAACACAACAGCCACAAAGAAGAGGATATTGGTAGCCCTCACAGCAGCAAAAATGATGAAGATGAAGCACAAAACATTGAAGATACAGAGCCTAAAAGTCTTGAAGAAAGCAGGGACAAGAGTGAAAAGGGCAGCCTTCAAAAAGACATGCAAGGTGACAGTCAAAGCATTCATGAAGAAGGCCAAAACAGTGGAAAGGATGATGAGGGGAGTAGCAAGGGGAAAGAGCAAATAGAGCATGTGCTAGCTGCCTCTCCTAAGCAAGGGGCCATGCTTTCTTCTTCAAAGGTGACAAAGCCCCGAACATCAAGAAAGAGAGTGCCTCAAACTGTAACTCCAAATGTTACTAGAGCCCTCCGAAGCAAAGGGAAGTTTCCCAAGCAATCCATTGTGGAATTACCAAAGAGGAGGAAGACCAAGAAGGCCACCCAAAGCAAGGGAAAAGAGAAGGAAGAAAGTAGCCATGAGAAAGAGAGGGACTTTGACATAATTCAGATAAACAGTGATGATAGCGACAATGAGGCTAGAATCCTAGAGTCTCTCTTGATTAATAGAGAAGAAAAAATTCATGATCTAAGGGTAGATCTAGAGAGGTCTAAAAACCTCATTCACTTTCTGCAAACACAAAACAAGCAGATGAGTGTCCACATGGCGGTATATGAGACATGGGCTATAAAATATCAAAAAGAGGCCTCCAAGGCACAAATTAAGTTGGAAGAACTCATGGGCGAGTTCAATGATAGCGAAGATGAATATTAGCCAAAAAGAAAGAGGCCAAGGACCATGGGACTCAGAAGAGCCTTAGAGAAACAAAAAGAGGAAGAGGCTGCCCTTTTCCAATCTTTTCCTCTCACTACTTTATTCACCCAAGAGATAGAAAAAAATAAAGAAGCATGGCTTGAAAGGGTAAATGACCACTTGGAGAAGAAGTTGGAAAAGGCCAATAGAGATTTGGACCTTCAAAGAAGAATGACCGGGCACTATAAGAAGCTTATTCAGTTCGCCCGACGGAAATTGAAGGCGACACAAGAAAGGCTCAAGAAAGCTCAAAAGAGGCGCCTGGCACCAAAAATGAAGAAAGACATATCAAGGCTTCAAATTTTGGCCTCTGCTTCTCAGCATGCTTTTGATAACGCATGAGGGTTATGCTCACCAAAATTGGGTAAAATTTGACAAGTTTTGGTTTTTTTGACATTTTTGGGCTTTTTGCTAAAAATCATGGGCATTTCCATTTCTGTTTGAGACATCCTAAAAGGATGAAAATGGTATCATTGGATGTCATAATTTTAGGGGCATATTCTCAGCAAATTTTAGATCAATTGAAGATGATTTGGTCCCCCAAAGTGGTGAAAAACAGTCACTTTTTCAACACTCTGCCCCGCATATCAGCAAAGGCTATTTTCTGGGTTTTTCCACACAGGTCAGTTTTTGACAAGATTCCAGTGATCAGTTTGGATAAAAAAAAATCATTTTAAAAAACTAGACATCTAGAGCTTTCCAAAGAGCCATCACAGGCCTCGTTTTGACATCGGGAAGGCCTCCAAAAGTTTCCCACAAGACATGATATTTTATGCTGATATATTTCTTAAGTATTTTTGTGAAAAATGCACTTTTTTGAAGTGGCTTTTCCTAATGTGCATTTAGCCTTTTTTGGCCATGGTTAGTTAGGAAAAGTAAATACAATTTCCTTTTTTAGCGTTTTTAAGATATTTTTATAGATATTTTGTGCCTTGGGCTTTGCAATGCCTCAAGGACAAAATCATATATTTTTGATGGGCCAATGAGGTTGCTTGTTGCACTAGGAGGTTTTCTCTCATCTTGGATTATATATTCCAAGAGACTTCATTGTAAACAAGGCTGAACTTGATGATATAGAGCAACATATGGTTATATAAGCTTGGGAGAAATACTTGTCTCATGCATTGGATAGTTTCTTGAATGTTTTGGATGATGAAAGAGGACTGCTGTTGGATTCCTTGAATTGGTAAAATGGTATAGTGTCCCTCTTTGTTATGATTCTTAGTTTTCATACATATTTCATGCTCTTTCTTGCTATAAGACAATAGAGAATAGATTTGAGACATGCCCCTGGAGGCACCTCAAATTTCCTATTTCATTATAGCTTCTATGTTTCCTTCCTTCTTAGCCATATCAAAGAATCCTTGATTGCTCTTTGGTAACTGAAGAAATTGCTTGCTTGTTTCATTTATGGTTTTATGCATGCTAAGTATGATTCATGGTATGCCCTGCTTACTCATGGCTAGTCATAGCTCCACCTCTGAAACCTTTCTTTGATTGTTTGATTGTCTTAGTTGAACCAAGGAGGTATTGTACTGATCTTGCCCTTTGCCTAAAACTATGCAATCTTACTTCAAAGTGCCCGATAACTTGAAATACTATGTCTAGGCATTTCCTCATAGTGATTTGAGTTATTTGTTTGTCTTAATTGTCTTTCCCCAAAGTATGATAGCAATTCCCTAAATTTAGAGAGTCATATATCTCTATGTATTGCTTGAATGTTTATTTCTATGCATTATCAGTTTATAGTTACATTCATCATGATTAATGGTTAGCCCTACCATGTTTATGTCAGCTATTGAACTATTTATGTTTGAAATCCTTTATTCTTCACAAACTTAGTGTCCATCCCACTTCATTTTACCTTAAGATCTATTTTACCTTGATCAAATCGGCCCTTCAACATACCTTGTATCACCATCTGAAGCTTTCTTGACCTTTTCGACCCCATAGCCCAGTTGATCTGACAATATTTTTATTTATCTTAGTCTTTGATCAGTTCCTCCCTCACAAACCTAAAAGCAAAACCAAAAAACCTACTTCATAACTAGCCTAAAAAATCAGAAACATAAGAAGAAAAACACATAGATATCCCTTACACAAATAGAGAGAGCCCTCTCTGAGTCCAGGAAGGCTTGGTCCTTGGGCTCCAAACATTGGTTTGATGTTACCCTGTCACTTGGCTTGCCAATCAGCCAAATCACGGGACCCTAACATCCTGAATATTTCATCACTTGAAAATATGTGTTGAAAATGATCAGAAAAAGATTTCGTGGTTGAAGTTGGTAGAGAATAAGACTCATCATTGACCACATTCACTTGATCAGTATCAGTTGATGAAATTTCAGAAAGTGATTGCATCGCTACATATGCCAATTCATATGGACTCAAAGGCATTTCATTTCCATAGTAATGCAATTCAGATTCTAGAGGCACAATTCATAGGTCATCAAATGGCATTGTGCTTGATGTAATCGTGTTGATATTGGAAATAGTTTAAGGCACGTTAGTAGGAGGTATAACGAAAGTTCCCATAAGAGTGGAATCCTTAACTAGTCCTACCCCAAAATCTTCATAAGGGATAACCGTATTTCCAACATGTTGGATACTATCCACACAGGTAGGATCATAAGTGTAGTAAGACAACTGATCAATTTTTTTCCTTTATGAGGAAACATGATTAATCAAAAGATTGATGACACGACAACAATCATAGAATAAGACCAACTTCGACCTAGCAGAAGGTTGTAGTCAAGGGGAGCATCAACAACTTCAACCTCAAGCGTAACATTTTTTCCTTCTACCTCTATGGGTAAATCCTGTAGTATTCGAAATGGACGAAAACATCTTCCATCAAAGGCTTTCAGAATTGTGGGTGATTGATTGATTGGTGGAGAACCAAGAGTTTTCCAGCGAAATAAGGACATAATGCACGTAGATTCTCCCTTGTCAATTATTGTTTGAAAAACTCACCTGGATTTGACTAAGACAGGTATTTGAAAAGCCATTTGGTGTAGGAGTCTAGGTACAAAGTTCTTGAGATAAAAGATGTTAAGATTAGAATCTTGAGGGCCAATCGCTCCAATAGCTGATAATGGTAACTTACTCTAAGTTGGACAAGAATGCAGCACTTCGAGGGCCGACATTGCTGAAGGTGACATGGTAAAATATTCAACAATATTGTAGCTATGAGCGACTCTCGCAAGTGCATTGAAAATTGATTTTCGAAGTACACCTTTGGTAGGTGGTTTAATTACTAACTTAGGACTAGTTTTCTCGATGTCTAATGGTTCGTAAATAGGAGGAGTTGATACCAAAGGTTTACTGGATGATTCAATTTCACTTCCAATTACAGGACTCTTAGATCCATAATTGTGATATCGCATTGCAAACATGACCTGGGACATCATTAGGATATCCGCTGATGAATTGGAAGAAGATCTGATCATTTTTTTGTCTTGTGGTGGGAAAGGATCTTTAAGAACAATGGTTGTAGGTGAACCTTTAACAAATTTAGACACCTCGGCTGGATGCATGAACTCTTTTGTGTAGTGATCCTCATCACAGATAAGACAGGGATAACGAGGTTTCATTTTTTCGTCAAATGGTTTAGTTTTTTCTACTTTCTCTTTTGGTGAATTCTTTTGTTTATTTTTACCCTTCCTTTTCTTCTTATTTTTGGATGATTTAGTTTTGGTAGTAGATGAGTATAAGACATGAATTTTAGAAGAATTTTCTAGAGAAGAATCTCCTTTTTGTGAATTAGGTAAAGTTATGATTGGAGTAGTATATTTGGATTGTTTCTTTTTACTCTTTGATGTATTAATTGTACTGATTACACTGTGTGTGGCATGAGAACCAGAAGGAGTTGTAGTAAGTTGACCTGGATGAGGTAAATCATGAAATTTTTCATATAAAGTACCAGACTGTGTGTAAACAAGGTCTAGATAATGGGCTTGAGCGATAACTTGTTCTTCTATTACAATGCCTCCTTTACCTACATCTTCAATAGTCTTAGGGAGTAATGATTTGATGAATCATTCAACCAGAATTTGATCCGGGATGAAAAATTTGACTAAACGATGTCTATGTCGCCATTCGTGGATGTGATCTGAAATGTGCGTAGAATTACTTTGTCTAAGTGAAGTCAAAAGTTTCATGCCATTATCATAATGGACTGGTAACTAAAAATGAGTAAGGAAAGAAGTTGCTAAGGCATTTAAATTGTTGAAAGAACCTCGTGGTAACTCAATGTACCACTTTGTGGCTAAGCCGCTCAATTTTTTTTGAAAAAGTCTTAAACGGATGGAACCATTGATCAAAGATTTGGATGCATACCAGAAATGATAAGTCGTCACATGGTTCGAGGGGTCCTCTCCTATTTTTCCTTCAAACTTCAAAATGTCACTGGGTAAATTAGTAGGCATGGCCAACCAAAATGGAAGATAGTAAATTGGGTCATTCGTTAGCCGAGAGAAGTCTAGAAAATCTAAAGTTGCTATAAAAGATAATCACCTATTAGGGTCTTGCTGAGAAAATTGATTAACCCGAGGGACGAGACTAGTACCTGGAGGAGGGTATCCAAGAAAACCCATGATAACTTGAGAAATTAGAATTGGCACACCTCCAGGGTATCCAGGGGTAGCCATACCGAGTTGAGGTTGAGCTGGTATCTGAAATGTAAAACCAGGGTATGGTTGGCTCTAGAAAGATGGATTTTGTCCCAATTTCCCATATTGTAATTGGCCTTGAACAAATTGACCTTAAAGAGGTTGACCTACCAAGGGTTTTCCTTGAAGAGTTTGACCTGTAAAAGGTTTCCCTTGAAGAGGTTGACCTACAAACAATTGTTCTTAAATAGATTGACCTACAAAAGGTTGACTTGTTTGCATAGTTGTTTACTAGTTTGTCCCACAAAGAACTGAGGAATTGACTGGACTATAGGTCCGGTTTGATGGGTAGTAGTTTGAGGGATAGCTCATGTAATAGTTGACATTGAAATTTGAAGAGTCATAGAAATAGAGACTTGGGGAACTCCTGGGATAGGTGTAATTGGTTGTTGAACATATGTTTGCACAAAAAATTGGATAGGAGTACTAGGAGTACTCAGACCAGCTTGCTGACTACTTGGCATAGATGCCCTTGGGGTAATTTGAAGTGCACCTTGAACATTTTTTTGGACTTGTGTGTAACCAAATTTTCCAAGTTCCCTGAGAAGGTTGATTATAAGGCATTTGTGGGGTAGGTTGCAAATACTGTTGAGTAAACAAGGGGTTCCACATAGTGTTTATCCCTAGATAAGGAGTTCCTATTGAGGGTTGTAACGCATAGGGTTGACCATAACTAGTTTGAGGGTTGACCAGGAATATGTTGCCCTACAACCATTGGATAGGTTTTGATAAAATGTTTTCCTCCCTGAAAATGCTGTTGCCCTTGAAGTGGCTACGATTGAAAAGACTATTGTCCTTGAAGAGGTTGTTGCCCTTGAAAAGGCTATTTCCCTTGAAGAGGCTGCTGGCCCCCAGGCGCTATATAGCCACCTTGTGAGCTAGCTTGAGGGGTGTTCCCGGAAAACACACACACACACACACATATATATGTTTCGTAGTCAAAGGTTGGGCGGTAGACTCAAATATGTCAGTTGACAAAGCAGAAGTTTCAAAGAAAGGAGATGCTCCTAAAAAATTCCTAGAAATCGACTATTACCTAGCATGAACAAAAGGACCACTATACAAAAAAATTCCGTGTGAAAAATAAAACATGGATGACTCAATAGATATTGTCTCATAAGCCATTACTATACCTGGGTAGCGAGTAGAATGGGATTCAGTGTCGTGGATGTCTGTAACCAGAATTATGTAAAAAATTGGTGAATTGGAGATACCAAGGATTTGGTTGAAAGGAACTAAAAGGTAAATCCAACGGGTATTGTTGGGTCGAGGAAAAGGTACATTTTTCCCTTATCTTTAGCATGATTTATTATTCATTTTTATATTTTTTCCTTCGTTTTAGAGATAAATCTAAGGAGAATAATGTTAAAATAGGGTAATATGAATTATTAATAAAAGGTGTGTTTAATAGTTTAAAAACTGATTTTTGTTGAATTTATTGATAGGGAATCGAAACAAACTATTCGCTGACCAAAATGACCAGACAACAACGGACACAAAGAAAGTAAATGAGATCGCGTCGGTTCCTACGAATCAACAAAATATGAAGAGACATACCTATTCTAGATATCGTCAGTTGATGGTTACGAACCCTCATGATCTCCTGATCTTGAGGATTTGTTATTATGTTTTGTTTCACCTTTAGGTTATAAAAGGATGTAGGTGAAAGAAACATGAGTCGTTCATATATTATAATTTTCTGTAATAAATTCGTTCAAGACAGAACCTTCGAACTCTTGATGATGTATTGCTCCATTGATTAATAAAGAAGTTGATGTTTTTATCATAAGAAAATTATGAGTATTTCGTGGCAGAAGACTTCTAGAGGATTCGGGCCCGGTCCCTGGGAATTCTCCTGCTATTTTGTATTCTATGTTATTTCTTAAACGTTCACCATTTCGTTATTCTTTGTGCTTTATAGAATTACCATTCGATTCATTAAACAAAAGTGTAATGTGTGATAATTTCCTTTTCAGTAGATTGAATTTATCATTGATGTTCCTTTATGATTGCGTGATGGCTTTATATTCATCACATTAATTTCAGATTGACTAAGTAGTTGCTGTTCAATTCTGCGTTATGGTTATTTCTTAAGTTTTTCCATCATAAGCATGAGTGCATGGTTTGCTGTTTAATTCCAGTTATTGTTACCTATTGGGTTATAGAGAATTCCATTGCAAAATGTTAAATAGTTGATTGCTGTTCAATCCATTACATTTGATGTTCAGTTCCTGAAGCGTGCTGTTCAATTACAATAGATCCTTTATTTAAACATTGTGTGTTTATTTCTACATATGTTTAGATTAATAATTTGTTCCTTTGATTGGTTTGAATTATTTCATAGTCTACTTTCAAGTTGGTTTGATTGAACTTCAAGAATTAGATAATCTTTCTTACAACGATCTAGAGTAGTTAACCTATGATGTCACTTGCATATATTTTGCTTACACTCTTGAAATAGCAAGACATGCCCTGGGTTGATGATTAATGTAAAGCATTTAGGTTACTTTTAAACAGTCACCTTCTTGACTCAAAATTTTGGCGCCATTGCTGGGGAGAGTGTTTAGGAGTGATGTCTTTTATTTTTTTCCTTTTGCTGTGAAAGAATTGGGTATTGAAAACGAGAGGTAAGAACCTGCGTACTAGCAAGAAAAATGCTTGCTTTCCAGCTCGCTTCTCAGCAATTGTGTAGAGGTTAAATAGGATAGGTGTTTGTTTTTATGACTAGGAAGAAAAAGATAGAATTAGATCGAAACACCCCATATAAATCCACAAAACCCAAGGGATTGGTGGTCCTTGGCAGAACAACATACATAGACGAAATCATTAAGAAGGTTGAATCCTAGGCATCTGTAGGACCCAAAACCATTCCTGGAAAGAGTCCTACTATAATCCCTTAGGCAGCAGCCTCACCATCTACAACCCACGCTGAGATTCATAGTGAAACAAAAGGGTCTGAACAAAGCTTTCAGACTATAGAACACTTAAGTGCCGACCCTTCGTGAGAGGGAAATTCTTGCAATTTGCAAGAAGGAGAGGGAGAAACTAGTAGTGCAGTACATGTAAAACATCCAGAGCTTGGATCTCCTGAGATAGTGGTTGAGACAGGGACACCCAATATTTCAGATCGAGGTAGTGCCACAAGGCCTCTTCCAAACCCGGTCCCTAATTCTACTCAAATTATTTTCCCAAATCAGGAATCCCTGAAGGTTATTGGCACATATTTGATCAGATGGCACATAACCAAAACGAGAGACATACATCAACATTGGAGTATCCCATTGTTGATCCGGATTTAAATTCCCCTATGAAAGATACCTTGTTACAAAACATCCCCACCTTCCACGGATTGACCTCAGAAGATCTGGATGAATTTTTATTTGAATTTGATGTCTTGTGTAGGGGATATGAATACACCACTGACCCTCAGAAATTGAAACTATTTCCCTCTACTTTGAAGGGGGTAGCATTACGCTGGTTTATGGGGCTCGATGGGAGAACCATTAATAGTTGGGATTAGATGAAAAACTATTTTTTTAACAAATATCAAGATTACTATCGGACTTGAGAACTAAAAGATGAAATCTTCAACAAGTCTGCAAAAGACAATGAGACATTAGAATAATATGTTGAACGATTTCAATATAATTTTCAAATATCTCCATATACTACACTGTCTAAAGACATTTTGAAAGAAACAATGATTAAAGGAATGAAAGAAGAATGGGTAGAGACACTTAATATAATGGGAAAAGGGGACATCTATCAAGAAGAATATGATAACATTATTGCATTGTGTATCAGGTGCTCTCGAGGTAGTATGCGAAGTAGACCAACCGGACGGGATTTATTTACGAGGAATTATAAACAGTCAGGTGGCAGCGTGACCAGAGCAGAATTCAGTAATATTTTAGAAGATTTTAAAACCTATATCTTAGGCACCCTCACAATGCAGCTAGATGGCATACAAGCCAAGCAGAAGCAAAATTTAGCAGAACAAAATTTGGTTGTTTTTTTCCCATGCTGTCGGAAGAAGCACAGCCAGCGGGAGTGTCCATTAGACATGGTCTAGACATGTGCTATTTTTACTAAAGACCATGCCACTGAGCAGTGCCCTTCACTCCCAGGATTGAAATAGGTTTTTAAAGAGGCAGAAGAAGAAACATAACCAGTGTATCTAATGAATCAATGTCGACAGTGGCAAGCATGACCAGGTATGTTACAAGACCCGTCTTAGTTCTTTATTCTCTGCAATTTAATCAACAGAACTATGGAACATCATGGAAAATCCAATCACCTTTTTCTGCCTAGCCATCCCAATTATTTTCAATGCCTCCTTAGCCAACGCAATCCCCTTCAGGTAATAGTTGGCCAAGTTTTCCTTTCTCTCCTCCATACTGGCAAAAAAATCCATATCAGTCCGAGTGGCCTACCTCCATTTCACAGAATACAAATTGGTCTCAAAACTAGCAGTGACCCCTGGGAATGACCAATTTACCTATGGGAACAGGGGCTCAGAATCAACCCACATTACCAGCTCCATACCTGGTCCAACAAAATTCTCAGCCTATTATGCGCCCTCAACTGCCATCTCAACCCAATCCTAATCCTAATAATAGACCGTTTCAACTGATCCAAATTGTTGAGAACCCAAAATTCGAAACTGAAGAAACGGAATGTAATGAACTTAGGTTGAGACCAGCGTGCGTTATTTCATCAAGAGAAGGCACTGCCCTACCATAGATTGAGTCTGAAATTCCAACAACACCTAAACAATCAACTGTGACAGAAACAAAGATAGAGCAAGGGAGGGACACAGTCGACCAAAAAGATCCTGAAAACCTTATTATTTCCTCTCCTCCATTCCCTAAGAGATTAACACTACCTAAACCAATGGTCTCTTCAGATTTTTATCTCCTAGTGGAATTAAAAAATATTTTCATTAAAATTCCTCTCCTACAGGCTATACAAGACATCCCTATCTATGCTAAAATAATTAAATAACTGTGCATAAAAAAATAGGTGAGGAAAGCAAAGACTTTACCAAATGTTCATGTAGTAGGGGCACTATCAGATTTACTTTTGGGTAAAGAGACACCAATAAAATACGAGCATCTAGGAAAACCCATAGTCACAATATAGATCTATGGCCGCCCCTTTTCAAATACATTAGTTCATTTGGGGGCAACCATTAACATCTTAACTACAAAAACTTGTGAGACATTGGGTATAATAGCCTTGGAACCCACATCTACCTTGCTAGAACTTGATGTGAGATATTTTGTCAAAACAGAAGGTACGTTACAGGACATACTAGCTTCTATGGACTCATGGGAATACCCGATAGAATTTTTAGTTATTAACCCAAAAAGTAGGTTAGATGGAAATCCCCTGATATTAGGACGACCTTGGTTAGCAACAACCGATGCTTACATAGGCTGCCGAACAAGCATCATGACCATTGCTAGAGGAGATGCCATAAATAATATTTCCATATACCCCCCTGCCAAACCAAGTATTCCCATTGTAAATATTCACAAACAACCACATACATACTCGGAACAAAACATTCATTCACCGCTGACAATAGTTGAAGCACTCGAATTCAAAGATAAAACTGAGGACGATGTAATCAATAACTTCGTAAACCAACCATCTAATTTAGAAAATTTAAAGTGCCAAATGTTAAAAGCAGTTCTTGATAATGAAGCACAGGAGGACCCCTTAACAGACATTGATGACCATCACATACCCAAGACTATTGTTCGCAACAACATGCCAATTGAAATTGAGCCAGGAAAATTTTTAAATATCAACGACAATTTGGATAGTGACTAACAAAAAAAGCTCGTTAAACTTTTACAAAAATATAAGGGAGAATTTTCTTGGGACTACTCAGACTGTTGAGATTCAACAAGGTGATGAGCTTAGTGAAAAGAGTCGCCTTCACTAAGTGGGCCCCGCATGCTATTTTTGGCACAAGTATATTATTTAGACTATGTCTATTTTTAGACATGGTGATCATATTTCAGAAGTTGCAGGATGCTATTTGTGGATGGTTGATCAAGTTGGAAAAATAGATGAAATTCTATTTTTCAGCTTCAGGCTTTCCCGGTTAATAATAATCAGACACTAAACAACAACTTAATCTCTTGGAGCACTTTGTTTCAGTGCAGAGATGTGGCACATCAGTGGATTGAGGGAATTACACAATTCCAAAGGGTTTACTGGAGCTAATGCATGGAGGAATCAATTAGAACTCAAGTGGCAATGTTATGACACAGTTGGAAGAAGTAGTTATGGAGCTGTATTTAGTTTAACTCAGTTAGACTCAGTTGAGCTAGTTGTATCTAGTCTAACTGAATGATACACTAGTGAAGAGAAATGGACGTTAATTAGTTTCTCTATTCAAAAATAATAACTCATTAATCAATGAACAAACCAGTTAACTACAATGCATGGTAGTTTCGGTGGAGATCCAATGGAGAGATAGGTGAAAGGAGCAAGATGGGTAGCATACGTACCATGACTATAGTGATGTGGTAGTTGCATCACACACGATGGAAATGCCAATGAGGATTAACGCGATCAAGGCAAGGGTAATTCAAATTCATTCAAGTATTCTTCAACGGGGATTGCGCGATGGAGCGGGCTAGCGGGAGGGAAAGATCAGTTCATGGATTTGCAAGATTGTTTCTGCGATTAGTGTATGACGATTGTATTGTACGGAAGCAGTAACTGTATGAGGTGTCATATGATTCCATGATACATAATATATAGTTTGGATTTTTAACTTCGGGCTTTCCGGTTAAAAACAAGCATGTTATGTGCGATTATTTTTATTTATATACATATGTACAATTATATTTTCCGCAAAATATTAACAAGTGGAATAGATTCAGTATCTTGCATAAAGTTAAATAGTGTGAGATCAGGTGGATCTAGGACATATGCATGCTTAGTGCATATAATTTCTACATGGTATCGGAGCATTATTGATTGAATATTGCAATTATAAAGTGAGTTTGTGCTGGTGGAAAATTCGAATTTGCTACAGAAGATTCTTGGTGCAGAAGTTGAGTATACGTTGAAATGGCTTTCAATGGGTTGTGATTGAAGTATGCCCTTGATGGGAGCTCAAATTACATAGCCTATAATGACAGGATGGAGGAATTTCTGGAGGATAATGGACTGAAGGAGTTCATCGATAACGATGTTCCTAAGCCGAGATCTAGCGATGCTGCATTACTTGACGCATGGAAAAAGAAGATAACAAAGACGAGAATGACTCTGTTGGAAGGTGTGAAGGACCATATTGTGTCCAGAATTCACGGGAAAGCCACTCCATTATTAATTTGGAAGGCTTTGATATAATTTTTCCAAAGCAGAAGTGACCAGAGGAAGTTGGTGCTTAAAGACAAGCTCAGAAAAATAAAAATGGAGAAAGGCGACAGTATTCCAAAATACCTTACAAAGTTTGTCCACTGCAACGATGATTTAGGAAGTGTGGGGGTTACTGTTGATGATGAAGACTTGGTGAGCTTGGATCTCCTTGCGTTTCCAAAGAGTTGGCATAGCTACGAAGACTCTGTCAATGGACGGGAGAAACTGCCAGGATGGGAGAGACTTTGGTCGGATCTTGTGCAGGAGGAGATAAGGCGAGGTACCGGGGATGGATCTTCATCGAAGAATGAAGATGAAGAGAATTGAGCTTTGGCTGCAAAATAAAGGAAAGGGAAGGGGAAGAAACCTCCTTAAAAATCCGATGCTAAAGGTAAGAAGCAGGATTTGTCCAAAGTGAAGTGTTTTCACTGTCACGAACATGGACATTTCGCTACTAACTGTCCACAGAAGAAGAAGAACAAGAAGGCTGCTGGATCTGTAGCTGGAGAGGCCTTAGCCTCACAATTTGAACTTGATTTCTCCTTGATCACATGCTTGGTTTCAAGCTGTATGGGATTAGTGTGGTATCTTGATAGTGGTGCATCTTTCCATATGACGAGAGACAAAGAGTTGTTTAGTGACTTGGAGGAGAAGGACCTCCAAATGCATATAGAGATGGGTGACGATGGTCGGTACAGTGCGACTGGAATTGGGACCATTACCTTTGAGAGGGAGTCCAGTAATTCATTCTTGTCGAAGAATGTTATGCATGTTCCAGGTCTGAAGAAGAACTTGGTCTCAGTGGCAATGCTGGAAAACAGAGGTTATGATGTTGTTTTAAGTGAGGGAAAAGCCTTCCTTCAACATAAAACAATGGGTCAAACCAAGAATATAGGGGTTCGAATTAAGAATCTCTACAAGCTGGAGGTAGATGGCTACGCTACAATGGTGGGCAAAGCAGAAGAAGTGGTGAGCTGGGATGAGGGCGAATTATGGCACAGGAGATTGGGCAATCTTCACCATGGCGCTTTGAAGATTTTGCAGCAAATTTCTACTGGACTTCCCAAGGGTACTCTTGCGTAGTCAGATCAGTGCAAGGGATGTACTATGGGTAAGTTTTTGAAGACCACCTTTCATGAGAAGGATAATTGTGCTTTGGTGATCCTGAAGAGAATTCACACAGACGTGTGTGGACCTTTCTCGGTTGCTTCAAAAAAAAAACACAGGTATTATGTTATATTTGTTGATGACTATTCTCTTAGATGATGGATCTTCTTCATGCAGAAGAAGAGTGAAATGTTCTCAAAGTTCTATGAGTTCAAGGCATTGGTGGAGAAGGAGTCGGGGAAGCAAGTGAAAGCTCTACAGAGCGATAATGGTGGTGAATACATCTCGGGCGAATTCGAAGACTTCTATAACAAAGAAGGAATTCGAAGAGAATTCATAGCACCTCATAACCCACTGCAGAAGGGGGTCGCGGAGAGAAAGAGCAGAACGATCGTGGGTGCTGCATGAGCGATGCTGCATGACCAGGGCCTACTGATGCACTTATGGGTGGAAGCATGCAACACTGCGGTTAATGTGCAAAACCGTTGTCCTCATAGAGTACTTGGCATGAGTACACCCGAAGAAGCTTTTACTGGTAAGAAGCCTGATATTTCTCATTTGAAGATTTTTGGATCACCTGTTTACATTCATGTTACAAAGGACACCAGGAAGAAGCTGGAACCGACTGCATAAGTTGGGATATTTGTGCGGTACACAGAAACACCCCACAATTATCGTGTGTATTTACCAGACAGTCGAATGACTGTTGTGCGACGGGATATAAAATTCAATGAGTTGAAAGCCATGAAGTTGTCACTTGAGAGGGAACTAAACTTGCATGCGGAGGAGGAACTTCTTGTTCCCAAAGATGAGCCTCTGGATGTGGATCAACCACATGAGGAGATTCATGGAGTGGAGGAGTCCACTCATGCAGAACCAAACATCAGACAAGGTAGAAAGCGTACCACAGAAGCTAAGAGACTGAATCTTGATGCGACACAGAATGTAGGAGTCCCTACATCATAGCGTAGACAGAAACAGTCACCTGATCGATTTACTGGATACATGGCTATTATCAGCAAGTGTGTCGTGATAGATCCATCTTGTTTTGAAGAAGAAGTGCAGGAGCCCACATGGGTAGATGCCATGGTGGAGGAGTATGACTCCATTTTCAGAAACAATGCTTGGGAAATTGTTCCAAGGCCAATGGGAAAATCAGTTGTAGGATCAAGATGGATCTACAAGGTAAAGAAAGCTGTTGATGGGAGCGTTGAGAAGTATAAGGCAAGATTTGTTGCCTGGGGCTTCTCACAGATTGAGGAGATTGAATATGAAGAAACCTTTGCACCTGTTGCACAGTTTTCTTCCAGACGGACCATCCTTGCTCTCTCAGCGCAGATGGGTTGGCACATTCATCAGATGGATGTGAAGACTACGTTCCTTAATGGAAAAATTGAGGAAGAGGTATACATTGAGAAGCCTGAAGGATTTGAGATCTTCAACAGCGAGTCGCATGTGTGTAGGCTCAAAAGAGCGCTATATGGGCTGAAACAAGCACCCCGTGCTTGGTACACTCGGATCAATAGCTATTTCATTGGACTTGGCTTCACTAAGAGTAAGGCGGATGCAAACCTGTACTAGATTGTGGTGGAGGGTAAGATTTTAATCATTGTTATTTATGTTGATGATTTAATACTAACAGGTGATGAGCAGTTGATACACTCATGCAAGGCAAATCTTGCAAAGGAGTTTGAGATGAAGGATTTGGGCCTCCTTCTGATGGCTGTGGATTGGTTATGGCCGGCGGGGAAGGTGAGCTTGTGTTTGTGTCTCAAGGCAAGTATGCCGAGAGATATTTGGAAAAATTTCATGCAAAGTGCAAGCCTATCGGCCTCCTCTTCTAGGGGTGGAAAGAGGATGCTACATCTCGAGAGGTAGTGGATGCTACTGTATATCGACAGTTAGTGGGTTCGCTAATGTATTTAGTGAATACAAGACCAGATATATGCTATACGGTGAACCAGCTTAGTCAAGCGATGGTTAAGCTACCAAACTCTTTTGGAAGGCAGGCAAGCATGTCTTGAGATATCTCAAGGGCACATCTGAGTATCGTTTATGGTACAGACAGACGGATGAGGTGAAGTTGCATGGCTTCACAGATGCAGATTAGACAGGAAGCCCAACAGACAAAAATATCACATCAAGAGGGATTTTCAGTATCGGATCTACGGCGGTTTCTTGGTACAGTAGGAAACAAAGATCCGTGGAACTCAGTTCAACGGAAGCGGAATACATGGCAAGAATTCAAGCTGCTTGTGAGGCTATCTGGATGAGGAAGATTCTGATTGGTTTGTTCGGTTCACATTTAGATCCCACAGTGATACATTGTGATAATCAGAGTTGCATTAAACTCTCAGTTAATCCTGTGTTTCATGATAGATCTAAACATATTGATATTTGGTATCATCATATCAGAGATTGTGTGCAGCGGAAGATCATGTTGCTTCAGTACATTCCTACGGAGGATCAGGATGCAGATATTCTAACGAAGGCACTCACCAAGAGAAAATTTGAATACCAAAGAGGCAGGATTGGGGTGAAGGATAATCCCTATCTTATTGAGAGGGAGTGTTGAGATTCAACAAGATGATGAGCTTAGTGAAAAGAGTCGCCTTCACTAAGTGGGCCCGCAGGCTATTTTTGGCGCAAGTCTATTTTTAGACATGATGATCATATTTCAGAAGTTGTAGGATGCTATTTGTGGATGGTTGATCGAGTTGGAAAAATAGATGAAATTCTATTTTAAAATATTAGAGGAAATCAAGACATAGATCTCCTAATCTAAAAATACATACACATGTGATTATTATTAGCTCTTAACAATAATCGGACACTAAACACAACTTTCTTTCTATTGGAGCACTTTAGGCAGAATTTTTACATGCTTTACAAATGGAGTGAAATTACGCAATTAACATGTAAAATTCTTGGAGCTAATGCATGGAGGACTCGGTTAGAACTCAAGTGGCGAGTTTGGTGGAGTTGTTAAAAGAAGTAGTTATGGAATTGTATTCAGTTTAACTTAGTTAGACTCAGTTGAGCTAGTTGTATCTAGTCTAACTGAATGATACACTAGTGAGAGTGGAGTGAATTAATTATTTAATTAATTCACAAATAATAATTCATTAATCAACTGAACAATTCAGCAGTTAACTACAGTGCATGGCAGTTTCAGTGCAGTCCCAATGGAGAGATAGGTGAAAGGGCAAGATAGACTACCTGTTGTGACTATAGTGATGCTTTGATTGCATCACACACACATTGGAGTTTCCAATGAGGATTTCTCAGTCAAGGCAAGGGTAATTCGAATTCATTCAGAGCTATTCTTTAGCAAGGATTGCGCAGTGGAGGCAGACTAGCAGGAGGGAAAGATCGGTGCATGGATTTGCAAGATTGTCCCTGATTAGTGTATGATGATTGTATTGTACTGAGAGCTTGATAAGCTTTGTATGAGGATTGTCATATGATACCATGATACATAATATATATTTTGGGTTTTCAGCTTCAGGCTTTCCTAGTTAAAAACAACTGTGTTATGTGCGATTATTTTTATTTATGATTTACATGTGTGCGCAATTAAATTTTCTGCAAAAGATTAACAAGTGGAATAGATTCAATATCTTGCATAAAGTTAAATAGTGTGAGATTAGGTGGATCTAGGACATATGCATGCTTAGTGCATATAATTTCTACACAGACATGAAGGGTATAGATCCTAAACTATGCACACATCACATTTATAATGAAAAGGATGCTCAGCCTATTCGCCAGCCTCAACGAAGGTTAAACCTGCATATGAAAGACATTGTAAAAGACTAATTACAAAAGCTGCTAGATGTAAACTTCATTTATCCTATTTCAGACAACAAATGGGTCTCTCCTTTAGTAGTCGTTCCTAAAAATAATGGTAAGTCACAAATCTGTGTGGATTACAGAGAACTGAGTAAAGCCACACAGAAAGACCACTTCCCGCTCCCCTTTATTGATCAGGTCCTTGATACATTAGCAGGAAAGTGATTCTTCTCTTTTCTTGATGGTTTCAGTGGTTACAATAAAATCTTGATAGCCCCTGAAGACTAAGATAAAATGACCTTTACTTGCCCTTGGGGTACATTCGCCTTTAGGGTATTGCAATTCGGACTATGCAATGCCCCAACAACATTTCAAAGGGCCATACTCAACATTTTTTCTGATTTAGTAAATGCAGGGCTCGAGGTTTACATGGACGATTTTAATCCATATGGAGATAACTTTGATCAGGCACTGCAAACACTGGAAAAATTATTGGAACGATGTATTGATACTAGATTATGTTTGAGCAATGAAAAGTGTCACATGATGATGACCGAAGGAGTGATACTAGTACACTACATCTCTGCAGCTGGAATACAGGTAGATCCAGTAAAGATATAGGTAATTCTCTTATTAGTCACACCTTGTACTTAGACAGAGGTACGTATTTCCCTTGGATATGCAGGGTACAACCGTAGGTTTATAAATATTTTTTCACAAATTTCTACACCCTTTTATGAATTAACTAGAAATGTTTAATTCCACTGGTCTGACAAATGTGACATCGATTTTTCAGATTTGAAGAAACTAGTCTTGACTGCACCAGTCTTGCATGGCCCCAATTGGGAGCTGCATTTTCATATTTCTTCCGATGCATAAGATAAAACAATAGGAGAAGTCCTCAAACAAGAATCCCTATGTTGTTTATTATATCAGCGAAAATCTCACTCCTGCTGAACTAAATTATACAATGACTGAAAATGAATTCTTGGCTGTCATTTATGCTATCAATAAATTTAGATATTATATAACTAGCTATCAAGTATTCCTGTATACTGATCACTCTGCCATTAGATATTTAGCTAACAAACCTATTACAAATGGAAGAGTGACTCATTGGTTGTTTCTTTTACAGGACTTTGATATAACTATCAAGGACCGTCCAAGGAAGGAGAACTTAGTTGCAGATTTCCTATCTAGAGTTCCAAAGTCAAATGACCCAGTAGCGGTGGATGATTAGTTCCCCAATGAGATTTTTTTCACTGTAGCAGTAAAAGCGTCATGGTACGCAGATGTAGCGAATTTTCTAGTAGTAGGAAAGCTGCCAAGACACTTAAAAACAAAGGAACAGAAGCTGATTGTTCAACACACTACTAGATTCTCCTGGATCCGTGGATATATTTTCCATACAGGAGCTGATATGCATATACGCAGATGCATTTGAGAAGATGAGATTTATGACATCTTGAGGGCCTGCCATGAGGAACCATGTGGCGGCCATTTTGTAGATTGCAGGACAGGGCACAAAGTATTACAAATGGGCTACTATTAGCCCACAATTTTTAAATATGCCAAGAAATATGTACAAGCCTATGATAGTTGCCAAAGAATAGGCCATCCTGGACAATCCGATGAGATTCCATTGCAACCACAGTTGGTAGTAGAGCCTTTCGAACAATGGGCGCTAGACTTTGTTGGGCCATTCAATCCGCCATTAAATCAGAAGGCCTACATAATGGTTGCCATGAATTACATGACAAAATGGGCAGAAACAATGGCTTTGCCAAGAGCTACAAAGGAGTCTGTGATAAATTTTATTTTTGAGCTATTTGTGCGGTATGGCTTACCTAGGGAAGTGATAACTGATGGAGGGGCATTATTTGTGGGACATAAAATTATGGCCACCTTATGGAACCACCATGTCACTCATAGAGTCACCTCTCCCTACCACCTGCAGGCGAATGGGCAGGTTGAAAGCACCAATAAATTCGTTGAGGCAATTCTCACTAAATCAGTCTCAACACATCGCCGAGATTGGGCTACTAGACGGCCAGAGGCCTTGTGGGCTTATCACATAACTGGGCGAAACACCATTGGATATTATTTGTACCACATGGTATTTGGAAATGAACCAATTTTCCCCATTTAATTTGAGATAAAGACTCTTAGAACAACCCAAGAAGTAGGGTTGGATTTGACAGAAGCCCAAGTTAGAAGACTCCAACAGATAAATGAATTAGATGAATCACGACCACTTTCTCTGCAGTGCACTGTACTTATTCAAAAACAACGGTCTAAGTGGCATGAAAAAATCACAAAAAAGAAGATATTTCAGAAAGGATATTGGGCACTCCTCTATGACTTCAGATTCCAAGACTTCCCGGGTAAGTTACAAACAAGGTGGCTCGGGTCATATGAAATTCAAGAAGTGCACAACAACAGTACCATTACCTTGACCACTATAGATGGATCTGGCTCCGCCTTTCAAGTCAATGGACACCAGGTGCGCCTCTTTCATAAACCACTTACAAAAGAGTCTTTCTACCAGAAGGTGCGTGACAACCCCACTATCCAAATTTTAGCTGTAGGGAATGATGGCCCGACAACTTTAAGTTAATGAAAATATGTTATTTCCTCTTGTAAATATTGTATATATGTTTCCTGAAATTTATAAGTTCTTTTGATAGGACTTCCATTTTCTCTCTTTCTTTGATTCTTTTATTTTGTCGCAGTCGCACTCTTTTTGTGTGTTTTATTGCCTTTTCCATTCAATCTATTGAATAGTTGCTGTTCAATTGATTGAAAAATTGTCGTTCGATTCAATTGAATGACTCTTATTTTAGCATGTTTTTATCTTTGCAGTTCAATTCATTGAACAGCTATCATTCAATTGAATTGAACAACTTCCGTTCAATTGAATTGAACAGTTGTCGTTCAATCCAATTGAACGACTGTTGTTTTTTGATTGTTTTTTTTGCTATTCAATTCATTGAATAGTTGCTGTTCAATTGAATTGAACAACTGACATTAAATCCAATTGAATAGCTACCGTTCAATCCAATTGAACGACTATTGTTTTTTATCTTTGCTATTCAATTCATTGAAAAATTGCTGTTCAATTGAATTGAACAACTGTCGTTCAATCCAATTGAACAGATGTTGTTTTTTTAATGTTTTTTTTTTATCTTTGATGTTCAATTCATTGAACACTTGCTGTGCAATTGAATTGAAAAACTGTCGTTCAATCCAATTGAATGACTGTTGTTTTTAATGTTTTTCTTTCTTCTTTGTTGTTCAATTAATTGAAAAGTTGCCGTTCTATCCAATTGAACGTCTATTTTTTGTTTTTTGGCATGTTTTTTAAAATTTTTCTATTCACAATAGCAATTTTTTTGTTTTTTGATGACATCCTTTTGATATCCACTCTTCCTTCACACATTTTTGCCATCAAAACTATTTTATCGGAAAGGAAGTTGCACCTAAAAGAAGAAAATCAGTGATATCACTAATATTATGTTTGTTAAAATTTTGATGGACATCTCTACTTTAGACGCTAATATGGGTCACTTATATAATGAATGGATGGATATCTCCTGTTCAGACATATTATCACAAAATTAATTACCATAGTCTTATGCTGGTGTATCTTTTTACACTCTCAAGTGGTAGTTCTCTTCGGCATGAGGATATAGCAATAAGAGCATTATTTGTATGGGAATTATTTTTACTTCTTACACCATCCCTAAATCATAAGGAGTTAATGAGCCTCCCTCCATTTATAATAAAAATAAAATATATATCGACTTGTAAATATTTAAAAAAATAAAAAGAGAATAGGGGGTCTCATTACGAGCCATCCTACCATGATCATGAGGATCTAACAGGTGACATTCCCACAATGGCCACCACACCAGGGTAGTGACCTTCTCGACAGCCAAAACTGCTTGAAGGATAGGAGGTCTCATCACGATTCGACCTAATCACTCTGTTAAATCCCCATGAATGATACTTTGAATATCTGGCCACCACACCAGCATAATGGTCTCTCTATAAAAACAAGCACAAATTCTAATTTTAAATAGAGGATTCTGGCTCATTTATGGGTTAAAACAACAACTCTGTCGAGGCTATGGATGCCTGATGGTAGCAGTGGCCTTGCTTGTGGTATTGGAATATTTTTCTGACAACAACCAATTATTTTTATATGCCCTTATTTCCTATTGATCCATTCCGAAGATGAATGCACTATTTGAATAAGTGCTATCGTTATTAAAACATATACGCATAATCAACTATGAGTGAATTATCTTATCATGTTGAATTGAGTGATAACAAAATTAATCATAATCTGTCACCTGTCATGCTTTCGTCATACTATGCCGTCAAAATAGGAATTACTTTTCATAATAATGGCTACTCCGCTTTTGTCCCTTTTTGGTCATTCCCACTTGATGTAAAAATGCAATGCCTGTCAATTTATGACTTTTAATTTGTGTGCATTCATGATTTCTATCATATTTCCTCTTTTCTTGTGCTCGACAGCCATGGACACCCTTCTCTCATTGGAGGGGGTATGAATTCCCATAATAAATAATCATGCGAATTAACCATGTGACTCCCATCGGATATGTTGATTGGACAATAGAATTATTACAATAATGACATGCAGTCACACTGCTAAATAATATATTCTATACAAACTGCATGCAGTGTTTATATTGTTTTAAATAACAGAGCTTAAAGAAACACATGTAGAAGGGTGAAGAAACAATTATGAAAATACAGTAGCCATGGGTGGAAATTCTCTCCGTAACGAACCTACAATTTTTCAAGTCTCAGAGTTAGCTCGCACCATTCTGCAACAGGCTGGTTGGATTCTATATTTACATAGACTGCAAGGCTTTAACAAGGAAACATCGATTGAATTCCTGCAGAATCTGCGGGATGACCATACTATAGTTAAAGGCATAATTATACCAGTATCCGAAGAAATCATTTGCTAAAGTCTCCAGACTTCCAAAAGAAGGGGAAAAATGGATTGATAAACATGTCCTCATTGAAGAGGTGGCTTCAGTGTATCGGGATCCAGGTGAGCAACTGGAATGACAAGGAAAAGGCATTAACCCTGCATCCATGAAACGACCTTGGAAAGAATTGGCAGTCTTCATTCAGAAATACATCACATGTGACGGGCACTAGGATGTGGTAAAGTCCCATCAAATTAAACTGTTAGTTGTTCTTAAGCAAAATATTTCAGTCAATTTTCCCTTTTTCTTGAATTCTGTGTTGCATGATACTGCTGTTCGAATTAGAAGAGCTAAAAACTCTCAAGCAGTTGTTAGCCACCATGGCTTGATTAAATTGATTATTATTCATGAGTTAAATAAACATCAATTAACATGGGATAGCTTTGTTGATCCTGCCTTACTTGCCCCTGAAGAAAACCTTGATAGAGCAGAAATTTAAATCCCAAGAACAGTCATACCTAGGAGAGCTAGAGGGAAGAGAACCCATGTTTCGACCTCTAAATTAGTAAAATGAAGACGGTCTGAAAGGTTACATCTACAACAAAATACTTCAGTATTTCCAGATGAGACAGGGCCATCCCATACACCACCTTTGAGCACTCAAAATGTGTCTTTACAAGAATATGAGGAGGAAATGGCTCAAGTACTAGAGCAAATGAGAGGATCTTGTGAAATTAGAAACCCATATGAACAATCCGAGGAACATAGGAACCATTCGAACCAGTCTGCCTTGGCTGGCAGCTCTGGCCATACTAAAATCCTACCTTCCAATGATGAATTACAATATTTTAGGGCTTTATCCCCCTCTTATAATGAATGGGTGAATAGGGAATACTAGGTAGAGAAAGTATTTGAGTCTGGAAACCAGTCAGTGGATATCGTTCTATTAGAGCAAGAAACAGGTATTGAGAAAACTCCTCTGCCACCGGAACAAAATGATATTCCACCCAGTTAGGACATCAATATTGGGATAACCTCTTTGACGCCTGAAGCAAACATTACTTCATTCAATGATGACCTTAATACAAGCACAACCCTTCCTGAACCTAAACCAACTGATGTTCCTTCTGCCAAAACCCCTCCGAAAGAAAAATCAGCTGAAGTAAAGTTGAGGAAAATGAGCAGGAGATGTAGAAAATTAAGGAAAACAGTAAAACAGATAAGGAAATGGTTGAAAGAAGCAGACAAGGCTTGGAAGCCTAAGAAGGAATTAGCTACCATGGAAACCCAAACATATTTTGTTACTCAAATGTTAGATACTATCGAAGTCTCTGTGTAGAGTGAATCGATACTTGTAGCAGATAAATATACCCAAACAAATTTTGACACCCAAATGATAGATACTGCTGAAATATCTATTCAAACTGATTTGATACTTACAAAATACAAAGGAATTCAAATGGAGGAAACACCTGTTTACACTCCTTTGGTAGAAAAATTTGCAAATCAAAAGCTTCTCAATAAGTTAACTCAAGTTCAACATGAATTAGCCTAGAGAAAGAAGGAAGTAGTTCCTTTGCAAGAACATCAGGCATTACTAAAACGATTTCAAGACCTTTCTGCAACTGAAGACGAAACCTTTTCCCAGCTTAGGGAGGAGAGAGTAAAAGTGAAAAGGGCACAAGATCAATTGGAACAGGCTAAGAATAAAACCAGTGTTGTTTGTTCTCTTTACTCAGATGTATTGAATTGCATAGCACCAACCACTAATTATGCTTTGTTTTTAGTAGGAAGATATTTATTGTTGAAAATCAAAGCTGTCAGAGCAGGGAAGCCTACTACTTTCAAAACCATTAAAGAGTTTTTCCAATGTTGTAATGAGCATGATGAACAGGTCCAACATCTTTTGTGTGAATTGTATTTGCACAACTTCTTTTTGGAAGAGGATAGAGACAGTAACCCCAGTCCCTTTATTGGGGATATTCAGTTCCAAGATTTTCTGTCCTTTACCAAAAGTCAGACTATATGGGCTAAAGCCTACAATACCTTTCAGAAAAGAGAACATGGATTAGACCTATGGGTTAGAGGGGAGTCTACAAAACCCCTACATTTGTTTACTCACCATAAAAATTTTATGCAACGAGAAGGAGTGATAGCCAAGTTGGGGCCAATCCAAAAAGATATTGTGCACAATGGAAGAGCATACTTCCAGGATATTCAGGAAGAAGCTTCATTAGCAGCCAAAAAAATATGGCAAGCCTCTACCAATAATGTTAAAAAGAGGGAACCATTTGGATATAGGAATTTTAAAGCCGCTGCTTCTTGTTTTCATTTATATAGAAATTTGATTTTGAACATGGGTCCTACATGGATAGGATGCATATATAGATGTCCCATTATATGGTATCCTCCTGAAGACTACCATCATTATTATGAACTACCAAAGGGACACACAAACTCAACATTTGCAAAAGTGAAACAAAGACATGGTTTTAGACTTTACAAGGAAGAGGTATATCATGCCTATTCCTTAACTCAAGTACACCTAAATCATCTGTTTGCACGAGGACATGCGAAAAGGTAAGCAGGGGAGTATGTTGGGCCGAGGAAAAGGTACATTTTACCCTTATATTTAGCATGATTTATTATTCATTTTTATATGTTTTCCTTCGTTTTAGAGATAAATCTAAGGATAATAATGTAAAAATAGGGTAAGATGAATTATTAATAAAATGTGTGTTTAATAGTATAAAAAATGAATTTTGTTGCCTTTATTGATAGGGAATTTGCTCAAACTATCAAACACGACCATGACAACCGGTAATGACAAACAAATATTCCTTTCCCCAAGTCAAAAATCCTTTCCCCTCCAACAAATGTAATAAAATATTCCTAAAAGGTGGTTCCAGAATTTGGTTAATAATATTTTATTCATGCACCAAGTTCTAGACCGCCCTAATATTTTGTTATAAATAGAAGGGTTTTTTGGAAATATTGTCATTGATGGCAAAGGAAATGGTAAAGGAGGAGCACCTGAAACAACAACAAGGCAACAAAGAGGTAGCAGAGGCAACAAAAAGAGAAGCAAGTTGCAGTATCAGTCAAGGAGCAGAGGAAGCAGTGAATTGAAGTAGAGTTGTCCAGAGACAACGTAGGAGAAAAATGCCATCGAATAGAAAATATGGCCAATTGAGAAGAATAAGTGAATGTTCTTGTAAATGGTTACATGTGTATATAATGATGAGGGATTTCTTCTAAATTCTCTTTGAATTATATGTATAGTCTTGATTGAATTCAGTAGGAAGGATATTTGAACATTTGATTCATAGATATCGGGTTGCTAAGGCCATGATACAGTGAGCAATGGGGAATGTATAATCTGATGAAGCAGCGCGTTATAGTATGCGGAGGAGTCATGTTGAAACATTGATGAACCAAAGGTTAAAATATAAATTGATGGAACCTTGAGCCGAGTCACATGGTGGTAGCCCAGAAGAATTGAGGCAATTGTTGTGTGTGTACAGAAGCAAGTTTCATTGAAGGCGAAGAGCAGAATTCATAAACAATGAAGGCGGACAGAACCCTGAGGAAGAAAGCAATGGAACCTTGCAAGAGTGAACAATAAAGGCGGGTTCCTGATTTTCATCGCACCACCTTCGACGGGCAAGCGGTATTCAAGAAATCAGAGCGATTCCATAAAACGGCTGACACGTGGCATACGGCAGGGGCCCAAAAACCGCTCTCATCACGCATTATTTTTCGTGAAAATATGGCAAGCGATATCCGTCGGATCAGTGTTGGCTGCGCAATACGTTATTAACCGTCGATTGGAGAATTGCATTAACGAGTAGGCTCCACGGAACATGTATGTATTATAATATGCATCGGGATTGATATGAAGGTTTAATATGGTGGATTAACGCAGATACTTATGTGCGATGGCATTTCCTTTATTCAATTTATTATAAAGTGGGCTATCACATTCTACACCGTGGCCACTATATAATACATTTTATTATAAAAGTTGAAGGTTGACCCGAATTCTTATAAGTGCATTAGATTCAGAGTTTGGATTTAACTGTATATGCATATAAATGAAATACAGTCTAATGTTATAAAGGTTATAAATTTTTGACTGGGGAGCAGATATTTGTTTTATAAATAAGTTAAAGCATTTCCTGTAAATACGGAACCAAAGGTTATACTGTTGATGGTTCATGATAAAGATTGTGAGTACTGATATATCTGTGTTGTTAAAAGGGTTTTATAAAACGTCGAGAGTTGTGTTAAGTTTGATTAAAAGGCAGTAGTACATACAGTAGTTATATAACTGTAATGAACAGGGAACTGAATAAAGGAGAAAATGAAAAAGAGAGTAAGGTTGGAGGAATGTGTATGGAAAAGGAAAAAGAGAGGAGAGCATGCAGAAATGAAAATTTGATGAACAGGAATATGTACAGGACTGAATTGGATAGGTGAATAAGCACAAAAAATGGGAAAATGTGTACAATACAGTGAACAAAGTATGCAGGACAGTGGCATGACTGCAGCAGAAAAGACAAATCCAGTAAAGCCAAAATCCAGAAAAGGAGCTGAGTGAAATTGAAGTGTGTAACTGAAAATGTGAATGTAAATGTTTTAATTGTTTTATTGTTTGTGATGCAAATGAAAGTGTCCAGAGGAAAAAGAAAAATCCAATTGTAACATTGAAATTTGTACATATTGTTATATTCTTAATAAGTTGGATAAAGAATTGAGAAGGCAGAAGTCAAAGAGTCATGGCTGTTCACTCCAAATTTCTTGTGGAATAAAAATAGTCATCAAATGAACTCTATATATAATATCAACCTAATATGCATAAAGAGTAAGAAAGAGTAAGGATAGAGAATGCAGAGTATAGAATATTGAGGAAGAAAAGTTAAGGAAGAGAGGAACAGAAGGAGATGCTACAGAACAGAGCTGATACCTGAAGTAAATCAGCAAAAATTTATTTAGATAAGTTTAGGAAGTTGGAGCTTCCATATCAAGTTGAAGCTTGATAGCTGTCAGTTGTAGCTGACTGAGGTTGGAGCCTCCTGTAGGTTGGTTCCTGCAGAAAAACAGTGGTGAGAGGGAGTTGGAGCTTGCCTTTTCATCACAACAATAATAAGATGTGGTTTTCTCCCTTTATGGGTTTCCACTTATATCTGCTGTCTTTATCTGTGTTGTCTGTGTACTGAGATGATTTACCAAATCTGCTTAATGTTTGCTGCTCTCATAATAAGTTTGATGTCACATTAATTTAACTCTTGCTGCAACATATTAAGACTGTTCATATACTAAGGTTGATTATAAAAGTAAGTTGTAAATAAGCTGATGAAAAATTTGTAAAGCTCATGAAGGTGTTAAACTGATTCACCCCCCCCTCTCAGTTTAACTAAGAATTCAACAATTGGTATCAGAGCAGGTTCCTTTGTACCAGTTTAACAACTGAAAGGAGATTCTAAGTTCTCAGGATGGCTAGTAAAGAAGGATGCTCAACCAATAAAGCCCCTTTCTTTACAGGTGCAAATTATGCCTTCTGGAAAATCAGGATGAGGACATACATAATGTCTCTAGGAATAGAAGTTTGGGGTGTTGTGGAATTAGGATATGCCCCAAAGGCAACTGACTCAGAGAAAGAATCCAAACAATATTTTGTAGCTAACGCAAAAGCCATGAATTCCATCTTGAATGGATTGTGTGAAGCAGAGTTTATCAAAGTAATGCACAAAGACACTGCCAAAGAGATGTGGGATACTCTGGAGAACATCCATGAGGGAGACAAGAAAGTAAAGACTGCCAAACTTCAAGTCTATAGAGCCCAGTTTGAGAACTTAAAAATGGATGATGATGAAGACATTGCTAGCTTCTTTCTAAGGGTTGCAGAAATAGTAAATAACATGAAGGCTCTAGGTGAAAACATAAAAGAAGCTGTAATTGTACAAAAGATTCTAAGATCTCTTCCACCAGATTTAATCCCAAGGTGTCTGCAATAGAAGAAACAACTAATTGGGAGACCTTGACCATGAACCAGCTACTTGGAAATCTAACAGCATATGAGATGAGGCTCCCACAGAAGAAGCCAAGTAGGAGGGAGGCAGCCTTCAAAACAGAAAAGAAGAAAGAAGAAGAGGGAGACATGTGCTCTTGCTCGGATGAAGAAGAGGCAAATTTTGTCAAGAAATTGGATAGAGGCTCAGGTAAATACAAAGGTAAACTTCCTTTCAAATGCTTTAACTGTGGAAGAGTTGGACACTATGCTGCTAAGTGTCCTCACAAGAAAGTAAGGAATCAGGCTCAAGAGTCAGAGAAAAACACATCAAAGAATTACAGAAACTCTATGCTCAAATGGGGAATGAAGCATCCTCGAAGAATCCATGAAACCCTCAGTGAAGAAGGAACTCGACTATATTGATGGCTATAGAAGAACTTGAAGGTCTCCTGCTAGAAGATGAAGAAGAAGAAGGTGAAGTTGACCTTGAGGGGGAGCTAAGAAGTGCTCTGGAAGAGATTGATAGACTCAAGCTGAAATGCAGAAAACAAAAGGACATTCTCCTCAAGTATGTACGAGAAGAACAGAATTCAGAAGTCCTTATGCAGCTAAAGATAGAGCTTGAAGAAGCCAAGAAGATAGAGGACATGTTACTTAAGAAAATCAAGGAGAAAACTCAGGAACAAGAGAAGTTGGAAGAAGAAGTAGTATGTCTCAGGAAGAAATTAGAAAATGCTCAAAGGAAAGTGGCTACAAATTCTTCTCAAACAACAAGCTCTAGCAAGTTGAACGAGATTCTGGATGCTCAAAGATCTCCTATGATAAAAACTGGAATAGGATATGAAGGAGAGTCAAGTAAAAGCAAAGAAAAAGAAAACAGAGAAATTATTTTTGTAAAAGCAAAGAAGGCTGATGAAACAGCTCAAATAATTCCCACAAAAGAAGAAACATGTAAGGAGGGAGATAGAATCCATAAGAAACCTCTAGTAACAAGAATGGAAAGAAACACTCAGACAACAGAAAAAGAATCATATACTTCAGATGATGAAAAATTTGGAAGCCATCAAAGACGACTCTTCCCTCCTATGAAAAATGCCACCTGCTATGTCTGTCACAAGCTGGGACACATTGTTGCATACTGTCATGCAAGGAGAGTAATTCAAACCAGCAAAAGGTGCAAACAGTGAAGAGACTATCTCAAGCAAACAAATGGAGAAGACAATATTACATCAGGTATGCAAATAATTTCTATGGTTATTGTTTTTATTGTAAGGAATTTGGCCATAAAATAATTGAGTGTAGAAAATATGGACAAACATTGATGGTAAATACCCCAAGGAGGTTTATGAATTAAAGAATTTTTGCCCATATTCACAATTCTACAGAAATAATGATCAAATGCTGTGTATGCAACAAAATTGGACATATGCTTTCCAAATGTCCTCTAACAGGATGTGATTTATCATCTCACAAAAGATACCAAACAAAAGGATGCTTCCAGTGGATAAAGAAAGTGAATAAACGTGACTTAGCATTAACTGCTCAAGATCTGAAAAGCCAGTGGTATTTGGACATTGGCTGCTCAAAACACATGACTGGAGACAGAAGTAAGTTTATAACTCTTGATGAAAGGAAATCTGGCAATGTTACTTTTGGCAATGATAAATCAGGAAAAATAAAAGGAAAAGGCTCAGTCAGCATAGACAATGGCAGAGGAAAGGCTCAAGATGTACTATTTGTAGATGGGCTGAAAGCAAATTTGTTGAGTGTCAGTCAAATTTGTGATAAAGGCTGTGAAGTTCTCTTTAGAGCATAAGATTGTGAAGTTAGATCAAGCACCACAGGTAAGACTCTACTCAAAGGAGTTCGATCAGAGAGTAATGTTTACATTGTGAAAGAGGAAGATGAAGCATACCATCTTAGCAAACTTGAGGAGTCATGGTTATGGCATAGGAGATTGGGACATCTCAGCTTCGATCATATCATCAGACTGAACAAGAAGAAAGTAGTCAGAGACATGCCAGAAATAAAAATGCCTTCTAATACCATATGCAAATCTTGTCAATTGTGTAAACAGACCCGCACATCCTTTAAGGCCAAAGATGAGTTATCAACAAGAAGACTACTCCAGCTTGTGCACATGGATCTGTGTGGACCTGCAAGAACTAAAACACCAAGTGGAGAATCCTACTTCATGCTGATAATAGATGATTTCTCCAGAATGATGTAGAAATTTGCTGAATAATGATTAATTATCCACCGAGACTATCCTGATCACATATCAATTCGAATTCATATGCAACACATAATCTCTTCCACTCAGATCATCACACATGCGGAAATAAAACAAGCAATAGCACATCAAATCATCATACACATTAACACAGTATGTATGGGGAAAGCTTATAGCTGAAAACCCCGCAGCTATTGTGTATATTATAATGGAGAAATCATGTAACAAAATCAGTACAATACTCCTCACAAGTACTCAATACTATCTCATGAAGTTACACACAAACTAGCTTGGTTTTGAACAGGTTACTGGTTCAAAAATCACCACCAATTGCCTTGCCTCTATTGCGCAATCATGGCCTGTCTAAATAGAGATCCAAGGTTTGAATCTCCTTGGCTTGACAGTGCAATAATCATGGGAAATTCCTCCAAGTGTGGTGCAAATCTCATGCACAACTGATGTCGCCACTGATAGCTAACTCCACCCTTTCATCTACCTCTTTCACTGGTCTCCACTGAACTGTCCATGCACTGTAGTGAACTGATGTTTTCTTGAGTTGAATAATGAGTTACTAATTAATGAATTAAATAATATTTAATTCACTCCACTCATAACTAATTGATTAGCTAGTTAAACTAATCTCAACTAGTTCAACTAAAATAAACAGAACACAACTCCACTATCCGTCTCATTAACTCCTCCAAACTTCTGCCACTGAAGTCCAACTGAAGTCAACCATGCATGATGCCATCAAACCCTTGGGAACCACGTGATTCCTCTGTCAGATGCATGAGCCACTTCTGTAGCTCGAACTGAAGTGCTCCAAGAGAGTAAATTGTTGTTTAGAGTCCAAATATTATTAAGGGTAAATAATATTTGACTTCCCTATTTTTAGGATAGGCAGTCTAAAAATAGACTTCGACCTATAGGTCCAAAAATAGAGGTCCATCTATTTTTACCAACATGACCAATACTCCAAGAATAACATACCGCAACCCCTGGACCATGCTCCATATGTCTAAAAATAGACTTTGCGCCAGAATTTGCCTGCGGGCCCACTTAGTGAAGGCGACTTCATTTCACTAAGCTCCATCATCTTGCTGCATTTTCAACACTCCCTCTCAGCAAGATATGGATTATCTGCAACCCCTATCTTGCCTCTGTGGAATTCGAACTTGCTCCTGGTGAGCGCCTTCGTCAAGATGTCAGCATCCTGATCCTCCGTGGGAACATATGAAAGTAACATGATTCTCCGTTGAACACAATCTCTGATATGATGGTACCTGATGTCGATGTGTTTGGATCTATCATGAAATACTGGATTAACCGAGAGTTTAATGCAACTCTGGTTATCACAATAAATCACAGTAGGCTCCAAGTGCAACCCGAACAATCCAACGAGGATCTTTCTCATCCAAATAGCCTCGCATGCAGCCAAGCTTGCTGCCATGTACTCGGCCTCTGCTGAACTGAGTGCCACGGATCTCTGCTTCCTGCTGTACCAGGAAACTGCTGTCGACCCAATGCTAAAAACTCCTCCAGATGTGCTCTTCTGGTCCGTTGGACTCCCTGCCCAATCTGCATCAGTGAAGCCAGAAAGCTTCGCTCCATCCTCCTGTCTGTACCATAGACCATATCCCGATGTGCCTCTAATATAGCGCAATACATGCTTGCCTTCCTTCCAAAAGAGCTTGGTAGGCTTAACCATAGCTTGCGAAAGTTGGTTAACTGCATAGCATATATTGGGTCGTGTATTGACCAGATACATAAGCGACCCCACCAACTGTCGATAGACAGTGGCATCCACTACCTCCGCTGAAGTAGCATCCTCCTTCCTCCAACCACCAGGAAGAGGAGTGTCAACAGGCTTGCAACCTTTCATGTTGAACCTCTCCAAAATCTCCCGGGCATACTTTCCCTAAGAAACAAACAGTCCTCCGCTGCGCTGCCAAATCTCCAATCCCAGGAAATAATGAAGGATGCCCAAGTCCTTCATCTCAAACTCTCGTGCAAGATCCTCCTTGCATGAAAGTATCAACTGCTCATCGCCAGTTAAAATCAGATCATCTACATACAGTACGATGATCAACAGCTTCCCCTCCACCACAATCTGGTACAGGTTAGGATCCGCCTCACTCTTGGAGAATCCAAGCCCGGTGAAGTAGCTGTCTATCTGAGTGTACCAAGCACAAGGTGCTTGCTTCAGCCCGTACAATGCTCTCTTGAGTCGGCACACATGCGACTCACTGCTGAAGATCTCGAAACCTTCAGGCTGCTCTATGTACACCTCCTCCTCAATGAATCCGTTGAGGAACGCAATCTTCACATCCATCTGATGAATGTGCCACCCCATCTGCGCTGAGAGAGCAAGGATCGTTCGTATGGAAGAGTACCTTGCGACAGGTGCAAAAGTCTCCTCATAGTCAATCCCCTTGATCTGTGAAAAGCCACGGGCGACAAATCTCGCCTTGTACTTCTCCACACTCCCGTCAGCTGCCTGCTTCACTTTGTAGATCCATCGCGAACCCACCACTGATTTCCCCACCGGTCTTGGGACAATCTCCCATGCACTGTTTCTGACGATTGAATCATATTCTTCGATCATGGCATCTACCCATGCGGGTTCCTCCACAGCTTCCTCAAAAGAGGATGGCTCCGTCACGACACATTGACTCACAAGAGCCATGTATCCAGTGTACCGATCCGGTGACTGTCTCTGTCTGCCCTGTGCTGTAGGTGGTCCTACAACCTTCTCTGCATCCCGAGCCAGTCGCTCAGCTTCTGTAGTGCGCATGCGCCCTCTGATGGTTGGCGCTGCCTGGGTGGTTTCTTCCACCTCCTGAACCTCCTCTTGTGGCTGATCCACATCCAGAAGCTCCTCCTTGGGAACTAACAGCTCCTCATCTGCATGCAAGTGTAGCTCCCTCTCAAGCGAACACTGCATGGCTTTCTCCTCCCGAAATTTTATATCCCGTCGCACAACAGTCTTGCGACTGTCTGGCACATACACCCGATAGTTGTGAGGTGTATCAGTGTACCCCACAAATATTCCAACTTCAGCAGTTGGATCCAGCTTCCTTCTTGCATCCTCCGTCACATGCATGTAGACAGGAGATCCGAAAAATCCATCGTAAATATCAGTGCATTCGCTGCATGCTTCCTCTCTGCATCGTTAAGAACCTTGTGAGGACAATGGTTCGAGACATGAGACTGCCGTGTTGTGCCCGCCACAAGTGAAGGGGTAGCTCTCGATCATGCAAATATCGCCCGTGTTAAACATCACTGACTGCTTCTATTTTTCCGCTAGAGTGCCACCTCTGCTCATTGCAACTCTTCTAGCGATGGGAGTTTCCTCCAAATCCCTTCTGCGCCCTGCAACTCCTTGAATTCAGCCGAGATGACCCACCACCGTTATCATCCCGAGACAACCACCGCCTGTTCTTCACCACGTTTTAACTCCACAATTTTTATGACAGACGCTTCTCTCCGTATACAATCTCTGAAAGATCCTCCAGGAGCTAAAACCATCATTGCCGCACTCACACACATTTGGTGTTTTGCCGCTATGCACCCAGAGCGATCTCGCTGGCCACGTCTTAGAAGAATTTTCCCCGATGATCGTCGTGGCGCGACTATCCTTCTCGTGAAAGGTGGCTTTCACATACTTCCCTAAAGTACACCCCTTGCACTGATCTGACCGCGCAAGAGTGCCCTTAGGAAGCCCAGTAGAAATCTGCTGCAGAATCTTCAAAGCTCCATGGTGAAGGTGGCCCAATCTCCTGTGCCACAGTTCGCCCTCATCATCCCGCCTCACCACTTCTCCCGCCTTGCATGCCATAGCTGCGCGACCATCTACCTGCAACTGATAAAGTTCTTGGTTCGAACCCCTATCTTCCGGGTCTCTCCAGTAGTCTTACTGCGCAGGAAGGATTTTCCTTCGCTGAAGACCACATCATACCCCTTATCCTCCAACATCACCACAGAAATCAGGTTCTTCTTCAATCCAGGCATGCATGACATCCATCAATACAAAGGGTTTACGTACTCCTCCGAAGGATATGGTACCGATACCCGCCACCGTATTCACCATCATCTTCCATCTCGGTGTGCACACCCAAATCTTTGTCCTCCAGACTGAGAACAATCCCGATCTCCCGTCATATGAAATGACGTACCGCCCAAGAACCAAACCGATCCCATCACACTTGAAACCAAGCATGCGACGGTGAAAATTCAAGCTCTAACTGTGAAGCCAAAGCCTCTCCATCTGCAGATCTTCCTGCTTGCTTGTTTTTATTCTTCTTTGGACAATTGGTAGCATAATGTCCGTGATCATGGCAGTGAAAACACTTCACTTTCGCCATATCCTGCTTCTTGCCCTTTGCACTAGAATGAGAATTTTTCTTACCCTTCCCCTTCTTTGCTTTGGCAACCAAAGCACAATTTTCTTCATCAGCTCCCTTTGATGAAGATCCATCCCGAGTAGTCCTCCTTATCTCCTCCTGCATGAGATCCGCCCAAAGGCACTCCCAACCCGACAACTTCTCCCGCCCATTGACACTATCTTGATATGAATGCCAAGCCTTCGGAAGACCAAGGAGAGCTAGTTCTACCATGTCCTCATCTTCGACAGTCACCCCCACACTTCCCAGCTCATCTCTGCATTGAGTGAACTTCGTGAGGTATTTGGCGATACTATCACCTTTCTCCATCTTGATGTTCCTAAGCTTATCTTTGAGCGCCAGCTTCCTTTGGTCGCTCTTACTCTGAAATAGATCCGTCAAATATTTCCACATTAAATATGGAGAAGCCTTTCCATGCAGGCTGGATACAATATGATCCTTGACTCCCTCCAACAGGATCCTTCAACGTTTCGCCATCTTCTTTTACCATGCTTCGACTTCAGCAGGATCAGTGGGCTTTTGGACATCCGTATCCATGAACTCCTTCAGTCCATTATCTTCTAATACTGCCTCCATGCGATCCTTCCATGCAAAATAATTCGAACTGCCTTCAAGAGCATATTCGAGTCGCAAACCGTTGAAAGACATTTTCAACACCGGCACCAAGAAAACAAAACTGCTGCAAAATTTCGAATTCCACCTCAAAGCTCAACCGCTCTAGATCTATGAGAACAAATTATTTCTAGCACAGAGATCGACTGCAAGGGGAATTTACCAGACCTTTCACTTTCTGAAGAAAGATGAATCCAGAGGCTACCTGGCCCGCATGCAGACTCTGTCTACCGAAATAAGTTTGTAATCACCGTGATGATCAATCTCTGCTTCAATAGCTCCGATACGATGTAGAAATTTGCTGAATAATGATTAATTATCCACCGAGACTATCCTGATCACATACAATTCGAATTTATATGCAACACATAATCTCTTCTACAATCAATCATCAATTTGCGGAAATAGAAACAGTCGCATGCGCACATAAACACAATATGTAATGGGGAAAGCTTATAGCTGAAAACCCCCAGCTATTTTTATATTATAATAGAAGAGAAACATGTAACAATATCAGTACAATACTCCTCACATGTACTCAGTACTGTCTCCAAAAGTTACACACAAAATAGCTTGGTTTTGAACAAGTCACAGGTTCAAAACTCATCCACTAATTGCCTGCCTCTATTGCGCAATCAAGGCCTGTCTAAATAGAGATCCAAGGTGCGAATCTCCTTGTCTTGACAGCGCAATCATCATGGGAAATTCTTCCACGTGTGGTGCAAATCTCATGCTCAACCGATGCTCTCACCGATAATAACTCCACCCTTTCATCTACCTCTTTCAATCGGTCTCCACCGAATCGTCCATGCAATCGTGCTGAATCGATGTGTTCTTGAGTTGAATAATGAGTTACTAATTAATGAATTAAATAATATTTAATTCACTCACTCATTACCAGTTGATTAGCTAGTTAAATCAATCTAAATCTCAACTAGTCTAACTAAATTAAACCGAACACAACTCCACTAGCTATCCCATTAACTCCACCAAACTTCTGCCACTGAAGTCCTAACTGAAGTCAACCATGCATGTGCTCACCAAACCCTAGGAATAGCGTAATTCCTCTGTTAGATGCATGAGCCACTTCCAAGGCTCGAACTGAAGTGCTCCAAGAGAGTAAACTGTAGTTTAGAGTCCAAATATTATTAAGGGTAAATAATATTTGACTTCCCTATTTTAAGGAAAGACAGTCTAAAAATAGACTTCGACCTATAGGTCCAAAAAATAGAGTCCCATCTATTTTTACCAACATGACCAATACTCCAAGAATAACATATACTCGCAACCCCCGGACCACGTTCCATATGTCTAAAAATAGACATAGTCTAAAAATAGACTTTGCGCCAGAATTTGCTCCTCGCGTCCACTTAGTGAAGGCGACTTCATTTCACTAAGCTCCATCATCTTACATTTTCAAAAATGACATGGGTCGATTTCTCAAGAATAAATCAAGCTCGGGAAAATTCAAAATATTCAAAGCATTATGTTAAACCGACAGATGCAACCAAATGCATTAGATCAGACATAGGAGGTGAATTCATGTATTAAGTGAATTGCGCATCTACAAAATGAATATGGCATAAAACAACACCACAGGGACACCGTTGGTATCGTATAGCAGAGACAAAACAGATCTATTCAACAAATTGCTAGAGCCATGATGCAAGAGAGTAATATTCCTCAAACCTTCTAGGCGGAAGCGGTACACACAACAGTGCAGATCCTTAATAAATCTCACTTAAGGCCAAGCAGTGACAAGACTCCCTATGAACTATGGCATGGAAAGCCAGCTTCAATCAAACATTTTAGAATTTTTGGAAGCAAGTGTTATATAAAGAATAATGATGAAAATCTTGGGAAATTTGATGCAAGAGCAGATGAAGGGATATTTATAGGATATGCCTCCAAAAGTAAAGGGTACAGGTGTTACAACAAGACTCTTCGAAAAATAGTAGAAAGCATTGATGTGAGATTTGATGAAGAACTTCCAAACAATACAAAAGATACAAACTGCAGCAGTCCATCAGACAACCATGAAGAAGAAGACCAAGATGATGATGAAACAAGCAAGACAACAGAAGATGTTGAACTGAGCTCTAAAGCCCCTTCTAGATACACTCAGAAGAACCATCCTGAAGATCAGATCATAGGAGACAAGAGAAAAGGGGTCCAGACAAGAAGGCAGCTAACTGAACAGACAGAAGAGGTATACATAGCCATGTTATCACAGATAGAGCCAAAGAAATTTGAAGAGGCCAGCAAGGACAAGTCTTGGGTGAATGCTATGAATGAAGAATTGGACCAAATTGAGAAAAACAATACTTGAGAACTAGTTCCTATACCCACTGGGAAAAATGTCATAGGCTCAAAATGGGTATTCAAAAATAAAATGAATGAGGAAGGACAGGTAATCAGGAATAAAGCCAGACTTGTCTGCAAAGGATATTCACAAATCGAAGGACTTGATTTCGATGAAACATTTTCCCCTGTAGCTAGAATGGAAGCCATCAGAATGTTTCTGGCCTTTGCATGCTGTTATTGCCCAAACCACCTTAGGCTGAAAGGAAGGCAGAGTTCAGGGTAACATCAAACCACACTCAGTCTGGTAGCTAGCCCTACCAGAACAGGAGAGGGCTCTCTCCGGGTCAAAATCAGTTAAAATAACCAATAGGGTCTGAGATGATTGAAATGAATGCTAATTTTAGGATAGGTATATGAATCAAGGAGTCTGATTTAGTTTTTAGAGTTTTTTTGTTGGAGAAAAGGGAAAGGCAATTTTGGGCTTGGGGATGAGGCCAATTTCTTGCAGAGTTCAAGATGGGGCAGGGTAGGCAATGGATTTGATGTCTTAGATTCAATGAATGGATATAAAAGACTTCTGAGGAGCTGTAGAGGCAGGAAGGTGCAAGGATCCTCTTCGAACGGATGAAAACACATAAAACTAAACAAAATTTTAAGGTAGAGCACCAGCAAACTAATGAATTCTACCTTAGTTACTCATTTGTTTAATTTCAGAAGCAAAGAGAAGGGAAATGGCATACATAAAACTTTAATGAAACTCACAATTACATGGAGAATAACACCATCAAAACTCAAAGCCACAAGGATCCCAACAAGTGTTGCAAAACCCTGGTCTTTCCTTTGCCAAAAATACTGAAATGAATATACAATGAGGTGCCAAACTATTCCCAAGAGTCCAACCATGAAGATGTCTCAGAAAATACAATATATAGACAAGTCTAACCCCTTCCCATGCCTCTAGGGGTCGAGCTCATCCTTCTAGGAGTTGTTTCAACCAATTCTAAACAAGGAACTGAAATCTAGGCAATCAAACAACTTGCCTCTATATGGAAGGAAACTGATTCATTCATTTAATTTTCACTTTTTAGTGAATGAATCCTCTAGAACAAGTAAATATGAGCCAAAATTACATCATAGTCATCAAATTACATCAAGATAGATCAAGAGTTACATCAAAAAGTGAAACTAGTCAAAACTGGGTGAATTTCTGAGCTGAAAAGTCAAAATGAGGCCAAATTTCTCTATGCGCCTCGCCCAAAAACTCAATGCGTAGCACCAATTTGAGCCTGTTTTTGAGGCACTTCCCGAAGTACAAATTGAGCTCATGATAGCTCGTTGGAAATCCCTGCCTGTCTACTTTCCAACCCAAGTGGAATTTCTGGATTTGGATGTCATTTTCCCCTCCAAAACTTCAATCTCCCAAGACTGGTTCCTGTGTGTGCAAAAGGTGGCAGAAAGGCCATTTTCAAGGTGTTTTTGACCCTTTAAACCACCCAAAACTTGATGAAATCTCTCAGACATTCCTGAGCATACATAATTTATCGTAAAAAACCCAAAAATATCAAGTTTTCCTCTAGAAGATGTCCCAATCATAAGCGTGCACCAAGTGGCGCGACGCGTTGGGCGGAAAAATCTGTTTTGCAACCAAAATTTCAAAAATGAAAAAATTTTCTCAAAATTCCTTGAAATTTGGACTGAAGGTCCATCATCAAGTATCATGCTCAGCCAAAGAAGCTTCGACCAGGATTTGAAGTCGATCATGCTTTTTGCAACGCTTCAGTGCCCTCTTGGTGCATGCAGTTCAGTGGCAGAATCACTGTCTTTTTCATTGATGAATCTGTGTCCGTCATGATGTTGCAATGTGTATGTTTGGTTGGTTGAAAATGATAAATGAGGACTTTGGTGTCTTTGTCTCCAAGTGCAAAATGTGTGCCAAAGGGAAATGAGGGACTGTGAGGGATATGGAACAGTGGGGAAAAGTGGATTTTGTTAAGTGAAAGTAAGGTGTGCTAACAGTCACTTGACTGTTAGGAATTAGGGATTTTGGGATTTAGGATGCAAATAATATGGGAAATGGAAAGTGATAAGGAATGATAGGTTTAAGGGATAGGGATTAATGGGAACAAGTGATAAGAGTGGCTTTGGGATATTTCACCAATGAAATGGGAAGAAAAAAAATGATGGGATATGATGTAGGATATAAGGGAATAGGAGAGGGGCTATAATGATGACAGTGAGGGGGTGGAAAAATCAAGGTGGAGAATGGAAGTGTTTGGCACAAAACAAGTTTTAAAACCCTAGGAGCAATCTTAAAACAAGAGAATAGGATTTTGAGTTTTTCGCATTTAAAATTTCATACCAACACCAAAAACTTGTTAAGAGCAATGAGGAAGTGGCTTTGACTCACTTGAACAAGGAGAGACTGAGAAAAAATTGATTGGTGAAAGGAATGGCAAAAATATTGTGTTCTGGCCCAATGCACTGCGCACCAACCCAATGCGCCGCGCACAAACCCAATGCGCCGCACCCACTCTTCTATGTGCCGCGCCATTTTGCAGGAGGCTTTTGGAGGCCTTCCCGATGTAAAAATTGGGCATGTGATAGCTCGTTGGAAATATATTTGAGTCTACTTTCCAACCCAAGTGGAATATTTCAATTTGGAGTTCATTTTCCTTGTCAAAAATCAAATCTCCCAACACTGGTCAAAATGAGCAGAATGAGGCTGGCTCAAGGCAGAGTGCTGTTGCAGTCAACTTTTTAAGGTCTTACTCAACTCCAAATTGAGCTCATGATAGCTCATTGGAAATATATTTGTGTCTAGTTATCATTTGACTCATCAAGAAAGTCATTTGGCTAACCAAGCTAGGAGAAATCATTATTTTCCCAAGGTCACTTCAGAGGTGCATTCAATTCTCCCGAGGCAACGATATTTTTGACATTTCTCTAAAACCAGGACACCTGTGTAAAAAGTGAAAGATTTTTTCTTACTTGGCCTATTGTGGACAAAAAACTCTCTCAGTTTTCCAAAATTCATCTTTTATTGCTCAGAAACATCATTTGAGTGAAACCTATCCCGATGTATGGAACAAGGGATTTGTCGAAATGAAGTGAAATGAAGGGGATAAGGGGCTTCTAAATTCTTGAGAAAATTTTTGGAAGTAGGGAGGGATGTTAGGAAGTAGGGGAAAGTGGAATTTCAGAGATTGAGTGAGGGGAAGGGGTCAAAAAGGGAAAAACACAGGCCTAGCCTAGAAAATTGCCAAGTTGTAGCAAGAAACTAGGGTTTGTGCAAAAATGAGGAATTTGGGGGATCTTAGTGATGGGAAGTGTTTAATAAGGTACATTAAGGATAGGGGAAGATGTATGAACATCCGAATACAATTTTTACTGATGATTTGACTATCCAAGAGTAATTACCTCCAAAACCCTAGGAGAGGGAAATGAACCTTACCTAGGCACAATTGAAGCATGAACAAGGTGTAAAATGACCCTTTGGAATCTGGCATGATGATGAAAACCCTCTGAATGATGGTACACTCAGCTGAATGGTGACACGGACCAAAATTTGGACAATTTTGGAAAGAGTGAAAACAAACCCTAGACCTAATACCTAGTGACCAAATTTTGCTTAAAGACTCACTGAAATGACAAAATTTGACCTTGACACCTTAAAATCACTTTGTAAGAGCATGTTTGATCACTGGAGGAAGGCTGCAAAGGCTGACACTAACACATGCCATCAAGACCTGAACACCTAATCCTACATGGGTAGGTGTGGAATATGAAAAGTCACAATGGAGTCCAAGTGACCTTGGAATATGAAACCAAGAGTCACACCATTGTACTATAAATGTACATCTCATGTATAATGGAAAATAAGAAAGCCTCATGCTTATCTTTCATTGTGTGTTGTTTCTCTTGTGTGTGCATTCTTCTTTCTCATACACCATGTGTGTGCTTCAACATGGTGTTTAACATGGTATCAGAGCGGGCGATTTCTAGCCCTGCTTCAATTTGAGTGAGCCATTTGTGTTTATGGCCTGCATATCTGCACTCTGTTGAGCGTTTCACAGTACTCGGTAAATCACTGCAACAAGTGCACATCCGAAGCACTCGCAGTTTTTGCGTAGTGTTTTTCCGCTTTTCTGCTGGTTTTGGAGAAGGTAGCGCATTTAGAAGAAAGAGCGAAAGATCTTTAATTGGTTTCATGAAAGGAAGTTAATCGCCCATCCGAAGAAAAAAAATTTGTGAGTTTTTACTGGAGAAATTATGCCACATTTCCTGAGAAAGATTTCTGGGTTTTACTGTTGAAATAATCTGGAAAATTCTGCAATTCTGGGTTTCTCTGGAAAATTCTGCAATTCTGGGTTTCTTCCGCCGCCGAAAAAATTCTACCTCCGTTGCCTCATTTCTATGACGCCTTCTCCATTCCCGTTTACATATATTTGAAAGGAAAAAATTCCTATCGCCGGCTTCTCATTTCTCGCATTTTTTCCATTCTCGCTCGTGTATTCAAAAGAAAGTTCTCGTCAGTTATTTTAGAGTTACTATCTTTGCTCTCCGCTCGTTTTTAAATAATAATAATAATTAAAAAAATAAAAAAAAATAAAATAAAATCAATCTACGCCCTCTCCCTTGCTTGGCCTCTCAGCCCTCCTCTACGCCTCCACAGTCCCTAACCTCTGCATCGAATGCACACATCCGCCCTTTGCCTCCGCAAACAACCCACACCATCATTCCCTTATCCCGCCTGCGCCATCCCTGCTCTTCACTCCACGGTGGCCTTCACTCCACGGCACTTACCATATGCTTCACACACCTTACACACCTTACAGCGCTCCACATATCTCAACGCTCCACATATCCCTGCAATTACATTAAACTCTGCTATACCTCTCCTCCCCGAGCGCTCATATACGCCCTCACCAAACGCTCCATGCTCACAAGTCTGCTCCCAGAAATCCAGCGCTGTTCACACATGTAATATTCCACTACAGCTATACTCACCTGAAAATCGACCCTCACACATATATAACATGGTTTTTTAAAACAGTTCGATTTAAATATCTAATACAACGATTTGCATTTTCCCATTCGGTTAACTCTTAACACATTGCATCTCCAACGCATTCAAACCAGGCCTCTCCTCTCGGCCTCCCTCTCCACACTCTGCAGCACAGCCGCCCTCACTCTACCTTACACCCAACGCTCCCTTCCCACGGCTTAACCCGCCCCCCTCACTGCCCTTGTATCTCCCTCTACGCAGGCCTCCCATCTGTCAAAGCGGCTCGAGCTCCCTCCCCTATGCCATATCTGGCCGGCCGTTCTGCTTACCTCTTGGCCCTTCGGCCTCCCCCGTCCCAGCTTTTAAATTTTTAAATTTTTTAATATCTCCCTTTTAAATAAACTTCCTCCCATTTTTTTCCCCCTTCCCTCCACGACTTTTTAAAAATTCGACTTTTAAATTTCCCCCATAGTCCCATTAATATCCATTCCCATTTCTCATTTTTATTCCCATTTTTATATATTCCAATTCCCTTAGTTTTCCCATCCCTTTCCCTTTTTAATTTATTCCCATTTTTTTTAATTAATTTTCAATTAATTAAAAAAAAAAAATAGTAGAGAGAGAGAGGAAAGAGAAGACATGAATAGGAGAGAAGAAGAAAAAAATGACATATAAGTGAATGGACAGTATACATAGAGAATATTGCAGATTACATTATATGATTTGTGGCATAAGGATGATTTTTTTTGAAGAATTGACACTTGAAGACAAGTTTGCCATCATTGAAAACAACTCTTTGAAGAAGAAAATTCAGCTGCATAGTATTTTCAGCTACACATTTACAAATATTTTCCAGAGATATGTATTGAGTTGACATTGTATTTTGAGTGGAATTTGTCTCTTCATTCATAGTTGGAATCAGAAAATTTGAGTTGTTGATGTAAGTCATTGTTGATTGTCCTCCATCATTTGAGGAGCACATTTTGTACTTGAGATTTCCATAGTTGGAAATTCTTTGCAGTCATTTGTATTTGTTTGAAAGGAATCACATTGTAAACGGGTGCATTTTCGGTTGAAGCTGACACCCTTTCATTTTTTGAGCCTAAGTTGTTGAAATGGCTAAAATCAATGAGGCATTAGAGTTGTTGAGTAACCTCATTCATTCAAATGTTGATGACATGATAAAAATGAGCAAGGATGCTCTTTGTAATATTCAAAGTTGTTTGCTACATGCACAAGAAAAGATTGAGTTTTTGCAGTTGGAATCTCAGCTCCAACAAGACGAACTTCAGCAAAAGAGTCACCATTCTGAACCTATTTCTGTTCAGAAGATTGAGAAGGACTCTCATCAGAAGAAAGAAGATAAAGTTGCAGTTGATTCCCATTCAGTTCCTTGTTCAAGAGCAGATGTACATGCAGATGCAGCAGCTCAGCCTGCACTTCTCAAGCCCATCATCAGACCTTGGGAAGAGCTTGTCCACAACAAGCACCGAACTGGTCTTGGATATGACAAGGATGTGACCTTTCATATTCCAGACTACACAAAGCCCATCAGATTTCAGAGCGCCGGATTCATGTATGACAGTTCACCTGCAGCTGTTCCAGATCCTGTTCCACAACAACATCAGATTGAGAAATGCCAACACTGTGATCGAGTTGGCCATATGAAAGATCACTGTTTTGATCTTCATCCATGCAAGCACTGTGGTCGCCACACCCATTCTTCACACAGATGCTTCAGAAACAAGCCTCCTACAAGAACAAAGATTCATCTTGGATGGATCGCTTCTTGGCAATGGGCATCAGCAGCCAAGAAGATGTTTACGACACATGTTAGAACTTGTTCACGCATATTGAACAAACTTGCAGTTGAGTTTTTTCCATCATCTCACCTTGTCCCTGACAGGGGGGAAAATGGTGGTCATGTACAAGCTTCGACGACAGATCAAGCGAGCCTGAGCCACAATCTCTCATTCCATGTTCAGAGTTGTAGCCAGCAGTTCAAGCGAGCCCGAGCCACAATTCGTCATTCTGGATTCAGAGATGTAGCCAGAGATACGGATGCCCATGAGCATACCTTCGGTTGGTGGATAACCTAAAACCATCATCTTTGGTTGGTGGATAACCTAAAACCATCATTTTCGGTTGGTGGATAACCTAAAACCATCATCTTTGGTTGGTGGAAAACCTAAAACCACCACAGGTCGTAGACCTCCCTTCTTTTAGGTCGAAGGTCTCCCTTTTTTATGAGGGACAATTCCTCTAGCATAAGCCTTCAGCTTCTTGCCAGTTTTGGAAGAGTTCCGGGAACTGCAACAAGTTTTGCGTTCCAGTGTTTGTGGTCATCCTAAAACCACCTCTTTTTCCAACATTTCAGAGAGTTGATTCAGCCCAAGTGCTGTCATGTATACTTTGCAGATTTGTATTACAACTCTTTTCTTGGACTCACACATACCCCTTCGGATTAAGGGGGATGTTGGAACACCTAATCCTACATGGGTAGGTGTGGAATGCGAAAAGTCACAATGGAGTCCAAGTGACCTTGGAATGTGAAACCAAGAGTCACACCATTGTACCATAAATGTACATCTTTGTATAATGGAAAATAAGAAAGCCTCACGCTTATCTTTCATTGTGTGTTGAGTCTCTTGTGTGTGTGCTCATCTTCCTCATACACCATGTGTGTGCTTTAACATGGTGTTTAACAAAGACTGTTCATATACTAAGGTTGATTATAAAAGTAAGTTGTAAATAAGCTGATGAAAAATTTGTAAAGCTCATGAAGGTGTTAAACTGATTCACCCCCCCCTCTCAGTTTAACTAAGAATTCAACAGGGTTTTCCCATTCATTAGTCACCTTTCATGTCATATTAGATCACTCTAGATCTATACTCTTGGTCTGACTTTGAGCCATTACCATTGTCACATTCTCCATCATTTGCTTTGTGAGCTCCCTTTGAGTTCTATGTTTGTCTGGGTTTTCTACACCAACAAGAGAGAGAAGTTTTAGATCTGAAATGCTGAGGACTTTTAAGAACCCATCCCATTGAGGAGAATTGGAAACACCTTTCTTGTTTTCCTCTCAGGTGCCCCTTTAATATAAAAATTCTTTCAAATATATTGTTCTTGTCTTATCTATTGGATGCATGGAGCAACATTTAATTTTCATTGCGTAATGTCTTTTATGCATAGATCTGGATTTGTGCAGCTTTATTTGGATCAACTAACTACATATTTAAAGATATTGGTAGCCATAATTGATGTTAGGGCTATTTTTTATGTGTAGCTAAAGTGGTATTTTTCTGACGAAATATTTATACTAACATCGTCGGTGGATGGTTACGAACCTTGAGGATCTCCTGATCCCGAGGATTCATTATTCTGTTTTGTTTCAACTTTAGGTTATAAAAGGCTATAGGTGAAAGACACATGAGTCATTCATATATTATAATTTTCTGTAATAAATTTGTTCAAGACAGAACCTTCGAACCTATGATGATGTATTGCTCCATTGATTAATAAATAAGTTGATGTTTTTATCATAAGCAGATTCTGAGTATTTCATGGTAGAAGAATTCTCGAGGCTTCGGGCTCAGTCCCTGTGAGTTCTCCTGCTATTTTTTATTCTATGTTATTTCTTAAATGCTCATAATTTCATTATTCTTTGTGCTTTGTAGAATTATCATTCGATTCATTAAACGAAAGTGTGATGTGTGATAATTTCCTTTTCAGTAGATTGAATTTATCATTTATGTTCCTTTATGATTGCGTGATGCCTTTATATTCATCAGATTAATTTCAGATTGACTAAGTAGTTGTTGTTCAATTCTACGTTATGGTTATTTCTTATTGTTACTCGTTTGATGTTCAATGTACATGGTTTGATGTTCAATTCCAGTTATTGTTACTTGTTGAGTTATAGAGAATTCCATTGAAAAATTTTAAATAGTTGATTGCTGTTCAATTCATTACATTTGTTGTTCAATTCCTGAAGCGTGCTGTTCAATTATAGTAGATTCTTTATTTCAGCATTGTGTGTTTATTTCTGCATATTTTTATATTAAGAATTTGTTCCTTTGATTGGTTTGAAGTATTTCATAGTCTACTTTCAAGTTGGTTTGATTGAACTTCCAGAATTAAATAATCTTTCTTACAACGATTTAGAGTAGTTAACCTTTGATGTCACTTTCATATATTTTTCTTACACTCTTGAAATAACAAGACTTTCCCTGGATTTATGATTAATGTAAAGCATTTAGGTTACCTTTAAATAGTCACCTTCTTGACTCAACAGGTATATCAGTTCACTATACCTTAAATATAAATATTCTTCACGGGAAGGAATTTCAATTTCTTCTTCTTCGTCGGAGATTTCTTCAATGCTAATAAGGCAAGGAGGAAGATCCTTAGTGATGAGAATCTTTACTCGAGGTGAATGAGGATGACTAGGAGTCGGGGATATAATATTCGAAGGTGACTCAGATGAAGTGGAATCAGAATCAGTTTCAAATATCTTAGGTTTAGTGAGTTGTATATCTGAAAACGCACCAGTGACAGATTCAACTGTAATTACTTCACAAATTTCTGGTTGATATTGTTCTGTTTCAGTTATTTGAGGTTGATTAACTTCAAAATCAGGATGTATTATGATAGACGATTCTCTTTGTTCATAAGACCTGGTTCCTTATGATTGAACCATTTTAGTTTTTATTTTTTCCAATTGACTGGGTTTATATTTTGGGCGTTTCCCTGCATTCTACGTGAATGTCTCGTTAATTCAGCCAATGTTAATTTCTTTAACACACGAAATCAAAAAATTTCAAAAGAATCACACATAAGGCCTCTAAAAGTAATAAAAAAAATGAACACACGCTAGAAAATATAAGAATAAATCCACACACAAACAATATGTTTCCACAATAAAATCACTAGTTTGTGATGAAATCAAACATTGTAGAGATTAATGTGGAAAACTAGCAGATGGAACAGTTACCCTGACAACGTGCTTAATGAAACAGTCCGGTGCAAGTAACTTCACTATGCCATCTTGAAGTGAAGACTTCCCTCTGGAAACTTGAAGTGAGTCTAGTCAACGTCTGCTCAAGGTACAGTGGGATCTTCCCTCCACCATTACCTTCAGAAAAATCCTAAATATTATAGCCACTCAGGTTACCAACTGAGACAATTGAACATGGGGGAACAGTCTGTGGCCTGATATACACACAAGGGAAGATTATCAAAGCTCAATCCCCTTGAAAACTCTTTGACAAGGTAAATACGAGGTTTACTAAGAAGTGATCCCAGGTTCCTTGACAATGGTTAATTCGAGGTTTACCGTTTGTAATACATGCATATCTTCTATCTTGACTGATGAAGTAGGTATGATTACTCCACTGGGTCTAACATGACCTCGTGCTTGACTCTTTAAGAAGACCTTCCCAGAGAAAAATTGAAACAATTTGGTTTTTCTCTACCGCAAGATGTTACTTTTTTGTTTTATTTTCTTTGAGAAGTTAATTACTCCCTATTCCAAAGCACTAGTCCTGAACTAGATTGGTGGAATGAGACCTAGAAAATGTAAAATATCTAGATCAATTTTTTAAAGTGTTGTATTAATTTGTATGTTGTTTACGCAGAGGGGTATGGAAATGAAACTCAATGATTTTGTGACCAACTCAAAAAATTACTCTAAATGCATTAACACTGAATATGCAATTCTTTGTTTCGATGAATTACTCCTTTAAGAGAAAGTAGAAGGATTTTTTAAACTCAAAGAAGTACAAATTCCTAAAACATTCCATAACAATTATTTTTCATCAAGAAATCATTTTAATTTTGAAGCATAACCAATATCACTTTGTAATGAAAATATTCGTTGATTCAAGGCCAAAATATACAATTTTATGAGCAAACAATTTTCAATTCTTCAAAATAAAAAACAACTAGAAAAATCCTAAAAAATGTAAAAAAAATTCAAAAAATGAAAGCTCTTAGCTAATAATCTAGCTAACGATACCTATAAGCATCCTTTCATGATTTCTTTCATATGAAAGCAAAGTAAATCATTTTTTCACTTTAACAAGCAGAAACAATTTCATAAAAGACAACTTTTGAGACAAATCACACTTCACTAATCTAGAAGTTTTCCTTTTTCAAATGAGCAAGAAAAAATCACTCAAACAAAAGGACTAATAAGACACCTGGTAGCTCTAGAGGGAAATGACAGGAAAATAATGATCTAGGCAGTGAATCTATTTTCCCAAATAGAGTAATTCATCAAACGAGGGCAAACCCTACCAGAAATTGTAAAAAGGATGATCTATAAAAAAGGCTCTAAGTTAACTAGGAAGAGTTCACAGATAGACTCTGAGAGTTGGAATAAGTCAGATTGAACCTCTAGAAATTTGTTATCAGACTCTAAGAGATAAAATATTTATTTTTTCAAAAATTATCATGGGGTGCATAGGTTGTCAGTACAAACCACTGCGCATGCGCACTGTATTAAAATGAAAACTTGTGTAGGTTTGCGCTTTGTTTATGAAATAAAACATCGCAGGGTAGAGAAGATTTTAAAGAAATAAACACAAGGCATTCTGATTCATAAGATCTAAAAAATCATAAACCCAACAACACTCAGACAAGTCAAACTAGAAAAATTGGAAAGCTAAACCAAAAGAATCAAGAGAAAACTAAGCTTGTTCCCAAGTGGAGTCGCCAATTTGTTTTCTGGATAAATCCATCTTTCGGACAAGAGTGATCTCCCTAGTATCCCAACATATAACTAGAAACAAACAACCATTTGAATATATCTTTCTCTAAACTATTACCATTCAGACTATCAAAACTTATGAAAGAGAGAGTAATGCCCCTACCTTTCAACGAGATGTTTGATGTAGAACTTGCCCTTTGTCCCGGTGAAGTTCTTCAATGCTGAGAAGAACCTGTAACCACAAACGTGTAAAGAATCAAAAGCACCTGCAGTATATAATAATCCAAACACCAGTTTAACTTAATGATTAAGGAGATTAAGAATTGTCATTTTTTTAATGAATCTAAAAACAAAACAATGAGAAAATGGTATCCATATGTATTATCAAGAATATAAAGAGCAATCTTACAACCTGAGCCTTGATTTCGTATAGATTTCTGCTGTATTCCTTCACAATCGTGCTCCTTGGTTTGACAAGCGTTCGTCTCTAGAATGACTAGCATAGGTTTATCTTCAGTGAAATCTTATGTACAATGTAAAATCTACAAAGTACTATTTCCAATGTACCCCTAACCCTGAAGTTTCAACTTAATTTATAGGGGAAATTGAGGAGGTTTCATATCCATCAATAGAGGGATGAGATCCTCTAATGAAGGGATTAGGGTTCCTTCATCCAAGGGGATAAATTCCATGATTGGAGGGGTATAACTCGAATTGGCGCGACTCAAGAGGCTTTTAGTTGGAAGAATATGCACCCAACTATTCTTATAGAAATTACTTTTCACTTTTACTTTCATTTAAATAGGGTGTAGGTCCTCTACAACATTTATCCATTCCAAGTCAATGTTGGGAGGACATTTCCATGGATTTTATCACAGGTTTACCTAAAATCTGAAGGAAAGAGTGTCATCATGGTTGTAGTTGATAGACTTACCAAGTATGTACACTTTTGTGCATTATCTCATCCATTTAAAGCAAATACAGTTGCTACTGCCTTTATGGAAACACTTCAAAAGCTACATGGAAACTCAAAGATTATTGTAAGTGACATAGATCCCATTTTTACTGGAAATTTTTGGACATAATTATTTTTTTGTTTGGGTACTCAACCAGCTCATAAATCATCTTATCATCTTCAATCCGATGGGAAAACTGAGATAATGAAAATTTTTTTGGGAGGATATCTTCGTTGTTTTGTATCTAATAAACAAACACAATGGGTCAAGTGGTTACCTCTGGTTGAATGGTGGCATGACACTTCTTTCCATACTGCAGCAAAAATGACCCAATTTATGGCACTTTATGGATATCATCCACCGCCCATCACATCATCTTTAAGAGAAAATTATAAGGTTCAAGCAGTGGAAGATCAGATCGACAACATTTTAATATGAAAACATTTGTTTAGTTGGACAAAAAAGTTGGACATGAAAAACAATTACATGTGTGGACATGTAAAGTATTACTTTATTAACAATTGTTCAACATTTGAATATGAAAACATTATATTATTTAACATTTTGTTTATATAAAATAATTTATTTGGATATAATGAGTATTACATTATTGGATAATGTTTTTTTTTGTTGGAAAACATGCTTATACATAAATTTTTTTACATTACAGTTATACATGAAAACTTGCACATTTTGGTATATTATTCCAAAGGTGATGCCTTAATTGAAGGTTGCAACAAAGACTCAGAACACATAATACATTATTGAAATGTATGTTATATTCCTTAGTTGTTATAGACCCTACATCACCAACAACAGAAAAAAAAAATTTGGTGTTACAATAATTACAAGCAATAAAATTGCATTTATTCTTAACCATATAATAATATGCTCTAGAATAAATAAGCCACTCATTGGAATAAGAAGTAGAGGATGCATTGAAATAGAAACCAAAAGCAAAAGTGTATTTCCAAAAGAGCTAATCCTGGGTGAAATATTTTGTGGAAACAAAAAACATGATAAGCATATTTTTGGGCGGCCCGTTTTCCGTTTGCTCTCATGTGGCATCGTTCGGTTGGGCGCGCCGTGTTGCACCGTGTGAGGTTGCCCAACCGGGCATGTTCAGGTCAGGTCGGGCTGTTTCGTTTGAGGGCACCCATATTAGTTTTGCTAAGTTGTGACCACCTAGTTTCCTTGTGCATGTTCGGGTGGCTCGATTTCCGTTTTCTCCCTTGTGGCATCGTTCGGTCAGGCGCGCCGTGTCACACCATGTGAGGTCCCCCGACTGGGCGTGTTCAGGTCAGGTCGGGCCATTTCATTCGAGGGCTCTTGTATCAGTTTTGCTAATTTGTGACTGCTTGGGTACCTTGTGCACATTCGGGCGGCCCGTTTGCCATTTTCTCCCTTGTGGAATTGTTCGGTCAGGCATGCCGTGTCGTGCCGTGTGAGGTCACCCGATCGAGCGCGTTCAAGTCAGGTCAGGCCATTTCGTTCGAGGGCGCTCGTATCAATTTTGCTAAGTTGTGACCGCCCGGGTGCCTTGTGCATGTTCGGGTGGCCCGTTTTCCGTTTGCTCCATTGTGGCATCGTTCGGTCGGGCGCGCCGTGTCACACCATGTGAGGTCGCCCGACCGGGCGCGTTTGGGTCGGGTCTAGCCGTTTCGTTCTAGGGCGCCCATATTAGTTTTGCTAAGTTGTGACTGCCCAGGTGCCTTGTGAAGTTCGGGTGGCCCATTTGCTGTTTTATCCCTTGTGGCATCGTTCGGTAGGGCGCGCCGTGTCGCGCCGTGTGAGGTTGCCTGATTGGGTGCATTCGAGTCGAGTTGGGCCATTTCGTTCGAGGGCGCCCGTATTAGTTTTGCTAAGTTGTGACCGCTCGGGTGCCTTGTGCACGTTTGGGTGGCCCGTTTGCCATTTTATCCCTTGTGGCATCGTTCGGTCGTGCGCGGCGTGTCACATCATGTGAGGTCGCCCAACCAGGCGTGTTCGGGTCGGGTCGGGCTGTTTCTTTCGACGGCACCCGTATCAGTTTTTCTAAGTTGTGACCGCCCGGGTGCCATTCTTCGGACTTAAATTGTGTGATAACACTGTGGCTGAGTTTGAAACTGGAGATTGAACATACATTTGGTTTTATTGCAATAGACATTTTCATCAATAAATGTAAATCAATGGCTAACAAATACTATAAATTAATAAATAAATAAGACATGGCAACAAGCTGCAACAATACTTACAAAATTGTTACATTGAAATGCAAAGAATAAGAAACTAATTGAACCCCTAACCCATTTAACCCCTAAACCATAAACCTCTAAACCCTTAACCCCTAACCCCTAAACCTTTAACCCCTAACCCATTTAACCCCCTAAACCCCTAGTAAACCCCTAACCCATTTAACCCCCTAAACCCTAAACCTATAAACCCTTAACCCCTAACCCCTTAAAACCTAAACCATTAAACCCTAATTCCTGACCCCTAGCCCATCTAACCCTCTAAAACCCAACCCCATTAGCCCCTAACTTCTAACCCCTAAAATCCTTAACTGCTAAATCCCCTAACCCCCTAAACCCCTAACCCATTTAACCCCCTAAACCATAAACCTCTAAACCCGTAACCCATTTAACCCCTAAACCCAAATTACCAACCCCTAACCTATTTAACCCCCTAAACCATAAAACTCTAAACCCGTAACCCATTTAACCCCTAAACCCTAAACCTCTAAACCCTTAACCACTAACCCTTAAACCCTTAACCCCTAACCCATTTAACCCCCTAACCCATTTAACCCTCTAAACCCTGAACCTGTAAACCCTTAACCCTAAACCCCAAACATCTAACCCCTAAACCCCTTAACCCCTTGATCTGCTAGGGGCCGGTTACCTTGATGTTAACGGTGGTGTATTCATACTCCTTATGAATAACCAATAAAGGGTCAAGGAAATTGACTAATATGTTGTCAAGTTTTATCTTATCCATCTTTGGGGTAAGCTGCTTTTCGGCTAACTCCACTGTTTTTGATCTCAATTTTTCCAATTGCTTCCTTCTCTCATATGATACCCGAGCCTTTGCCTTTCTCTTCCCTTCTAATTCCGTAATAGTGTCATAGTGATGCCAGCCAACTTATTTGGAAAGCCTTCCTAGCAGACAATACTTGTGACCTGGCTGAAGCCTCAACACTTTCAGAGCATCTGGAATGACCTCTCTCTTCCCCAATCTCCCTCCCTCTCTCTCTCTCTCTCTCTCTCTCTCTCTCTCTCTCTCTACCCTCCAATCCTCTCACAGTTATATCCCTCCCTCTACCCTTATTTCTGCCCCCCTTCCATCTTGTGTCACTATCTCCCTCTCTTACCCTTCTCTACCTCTCTCACTTCTCTCCCTCTCTCTCTCTTAGCTGATCCATTCCTTCTCTCCCCTCTCCTTTAGTTTATCTCCATCTCTCCCTTGTGACTCCCCTTGTCTCACCACCTCTATCAATCTATGTCTTTATAATTATTCCTTATCATATATATAGAGAGTTAATATATATCATGACATATTGGGACCTACGATTGGGTTAATTCCGCCTTGTTGGCAAGGTTAAAATGGTTAATCTTTGATAGACAAAATGTAGATCAAATATTTCATCAAAAGAGGGAACCATACCCTATATTCTTCCAGGCTATGCCTATCAGTCGCTTGGCCTCTTCTTGCTCTCACATGAATGTAGTCTTGCTTGACTGGTACAGAAGAAGGTTTCGCATTATCAACTATTTGTTTGGGACAACTTTTAGTTGTTTCAACACTGCTACATTCTAATTCAAGCTTATCCTTTAAACCATCTTAGTCTTTTTTACTCTCTTCAACTTTGTAGTGCTTTCCATTCCTCTCAGTCACATATGTTTCCTTGGTCTGTTAAGGGACAAGGTCGACAACATTAGGATGTTTTTGCAATAAACAAGGGTATTTCCAGGACACAGTCAGGTGGAGCAAGAGTATAAGAGCCAAATTTCTCATGAATGTGGGACACTTGAACTTAAGATTTTCTAGAGTAGTCATGAGGTGCAGTCTGGTTATTAAGACTTCATCAGATGGCCATTCTCCGGACTTAAATTGTGTGACAACATTGTGGCTGAGTTTGAAACTGGAGATTGAACATACATTTGGTTTGATTGCAATAGAAATTTTCATCAATAAATGTAAAGCAATGGCTAACAAATACTATAAATTAATAAATAAAGAAGACATGGCAACAAGCAACAATACTTACAAAATTGTTACATTGAGACGCAAAGAATAAGCAACTAATGTGCACAAACAAAGACCAATGAAACTATCATCTTAACTCGTAACCCCTTAAACACTAATTCCCAACCCCTAACCCATTTAACCCCCTAAACCCTAAACATATAAACCCTTAACCCCTAACCCCTTAAACCCTAAACCATTAAACCCTTAACCCTAACCCCTTAAACCCTAATTCCCGATCCCTAACCCATCTAACCCCCTAAAATCTAACCGCATTATCCCCTAACTTCTAACCCCTAAAATCCTTAACTGCTAAATCCCCTAACCCCCTAAACCACTAACCCATTTAACCCCCTAAACCCTAAACCTATAACCCCTTAACCCCTAGCCCATTAAACCCTAATTACCAACCCCTAAACCATTTAACCCCCTAAACCATAAACCTCTAAAACCCTAACCCATTTAACCCCTAAACCCTAAACCTCTAAACCCTTAAACCCTTAACCCCTAACCCATTTAACCCCCTAAACCCCTAAAACCCTAACCCATTTAACCCCCTAAACCCTCAACCTATAAACCATTAACCCCTAACCCCTTAAACCCTATTTCCCAACCAGCCTAACCCATTTAACCCCCTATATACATAATACATAAATTATAAAGAAAAAATATATATAAAAAAAGAGAGATTAAAACTCCAAATATTTAAAATACAACATAATTTAATAGTGTAAAGTTTAAAACTCCTTTTAATAAAGCATGATGATTTAGTAGGGTATAAGGATTACTATATGCAAAAATCAGTCCATTATTTACTCATATAACTTTAATTGCTTAAAAAAGATATGTCTTATTTTTTTGATTGTAAATATTTTTAAACAATCAAAATAAACAAACATTTAATTATTTAGAAATTATTTTAATTATTTAAAATGATTATAATTATTAAAAAATATCTATTTTTAAATTAATTTGAGTGGCCTTAAAAAAAAGACATGTGTTTCATTTAAAAATGTCAAAATTTTTGAAATATCAAAAGTTTTAATTTCCCTCGTTCATTTCCTTCTGGTTGCATGGTTTGTCTAGGGAAGGAGGAAGGATTTGATCCAAATCTGAGTTGGGTCGATAGCAAAAATGCCAGAGATCCTTCACATTCAAGGGGCCCAATGCGGCAACCAGATCGGCTCCAAGTTTTGGGAAGTGGTCTGTGAAGAACACGGGATGGATCCTACTGAGAGATATCAGGGCACTTCAGATCTACAAATTGAAAGGGTTATGGACAGGTCTTCAGACCTGATAACTTCGTTTTTGGCCAATCTGGGGCTGGAAAAAAAACTGGGCCAAGGGGAATTACACGGAAGGAGCCGAGCTCATTGATTCTGTACTTGATGTCGTTAGGAAGGAGACTGAGAACTGTGATTGCCTGCAAGGTATGTGTCTTTTTCCGATTTGAATCCTTGACCTTGTGTTTTTGAAATGTAGGATTTCATTTGCTAAAATGATGTGGGTTTTTGTTGTGTACAGGGTTTCATAAAAAGTCCCAATCTGAAGCCGCAACGTGTTTTCATCCGTGTCTCTGCAAGTACCAATATCAAGCCACAAAGGTATGATCTCGTTCATGATTTACATTTTTTTTTTTAATGCATGAATTAAACTGTTGAACTGCTTCAAATATTAAGTTGGAAGTAATCTCTAACCCAGATACAATCATGTCTACTGATCCAGAAACAATCATCTCCTCTGATCCAGAAACGACTCAATCTGTGGAAGATCAATCCCCAGAAATGCCAATAGTGCCACAGTTTGTATCACTGACCGAGGAACAAAAAAATCTATTAAACAATGAGGCATTCACTCGTATAATTGAAACCTACAGGCAAGCTGATGGTGCAGGGGTCAGGGATTTGCGATGTTCACTGCTTGCATGATTGATTTCTCAGGTATATGCTCATAAATTTTTTTATCAATAGTCTGTATGAACTGCTTTAGAGATACTGGAATCTGACTTTGCCTCATCATCAATGTTTTCCTTTAATGATTTCATTATGAACTTTGAAAAGCCTCTTTATAAAGGCAATTTGCTCAGGAAAACACTAATACGGTAATACCTCCTCTACAAATGAAAAGCGATTCTTCAAAAAATTAGTGTCTACACTAAATCCTTGTACAAAATATTCTTATTGAAGTTCCTGCTTGCACCATTACTGATTCTAACACCTCACTCAAAATAATGTCACCTTATTATATGAAATTTGCAACCAACCACCTTTCATCATCAATCCCAGATTTTATGGTTGTTGTTACATTGATTGCATGATCATGGGAGAAATTTTCAAATTCCATTCTAATAAGGCTTAGAAGCTAGAAAACTTGAAAGACAAATTCCTTAAAAATACTCTGACCATCTTACCTATTCATATTGCCGACCTTTTGCTTTATATAGTCTCTTTTGGCCTTACCCTCGGCGAAATTTCTTAAATCAATCATCTTTATAAATATGATGATCAAAATGAATCAATTAATTGCGAGACTATCATGCTGGGATACACCATGTTCAAACTCTTTGCCAGAAGAGCAGACAAATTCATCTCCATATGGGCAGAGAGGAAGAAATTGCAGGTTTAAGGTTTAGTCATTGCAAATGGAATCACCGCACTTTTGACTATTTTTCAATCCTCCCAAATGCTATTGAGGAAGAAAAAGTAAGTATATTGTTGATCCATGGACACCTGTTAAGCCTTTCAGATAGTTGGAAGAAACCTACTATTTGAGAGGCTGAAGGTATACCTCTCCTATGCTTGGTGATCTCTATAATTATGACCCTATATGAGATTCAAATGATCATCTCTGGGGTCTATTATATACATTAACATAGTAGTCAAGCAAGGGTGTCAACTGCCTCACATTCTTTGGACTTCATATTTATGGATGAGAGTTTCTCATTTCAAAATCCATGGGTGGTAAAGGTGGAGGCCCTCTATGGGATCTCCATTTCACTATTTTTTGACAACACTATCCTTCTATTTCATGAATCCAAAAACAAAAGTACATTTTGAGCTCATTCTGGGATGAACAAGGTCTTCAAGTTCACTGTTTGGTCCAATATACTGCTCTAGATTAGGCTTAAACTCTTGTTAACCCGAGTAGGAATTCTTAGAGGCACTTGTCTAATGTATATAGACCTAGAAGAATCTAATTTCCTAAGTGAAGGTTTATTGTAGTAGGTTCCAATACCCTTTTACAAGAGACTGACATTTGGTCCCTTACACACTTTAAACACTTCTTTAATTAAATTTGATCTAAAATTCTAAAACCAAAGTGCTTATGGTTGTCTGAGATTTTAATCCTTTTACAAGGTTTTTATTCACAAAATCTCTTTCAAGTTCTTAGATTAACACTCTAAAATCAATGATCTAATTCCTATGGTTTGTTTGAGATTGCATTCCTCTTACAAGGACTTTACTCATAGAGTCTCTTTCAAATTAGCACACTTAAATCAAATTCATTAAAAACAGAGATCATGGAGATAATCTTGAATTCAATACACAATTAAACCCTCTTACAAGGTCTACTCATTAATCTAGTAATCAAAATTTTCAATTATAACCATGAACCATAAAATAGAAATAATGATTGAAATCATAAACACAACTAATTGAAATCTATGAACTCATAGTATGAAAATTAAATGAAAATACTAAATCAGATCTGAATATATAAATCTAATGGAAACATAAAGAAAAAGTGTACCAACATGGCATGGGGGCCCTCCACGCTTGCAGGCACACTCGGAAAAACTTCAAATGAAGAAAACGCTAAATCATAACACCATGAATGATCGAATTTTTGTCTCTTATTAAAATATGGAAATCGATTACATCAAAACAGAGTTCTGAAACTTGTACATAATCTTATGTCTTCTCCACATATCTACTTCTTCTCTTTTCACACCTAGCCTATTACATGCTTCTACTACTTATTTATCATAGATTACAAAAAAAAGGAGGCTATTATTGTTCCACAAAAACCTAACTGACCTCCAAAGCAGGTCGAATTAGTTTGAATCCCTAAACATAAGCAAAATATCAAGCCCATTCATTTATGATTCATATTTTTCTGCTAAACTAGTTGGGTTTGACCAGCGTTGACCAGATACTTAGGAACTTCGAATCTGAGGTTGGATAGATATTTCACCATCTGCGTACATTCCAGATCAAGCCCACGTCCTTTGTTTTGGTTTACTTTTTATGCCACATGTCATAACATAAAGCATTTACAGGAAGTTACCACATCCTGTAATTTCTTGAAAAATTTTAATTTTTTTAACACAAAAATTCCACAAATTGATTTTAATGTAAAAATAAAAATCATGATACTATATTAATCAATTTCAATAATATATAATGAATTTATGGAGGTTTAGTGAAGAAAATGGTGGATAATGATGAGATTTTTGGATAAAAAGGTAGGCCATAAAATGATACCAACATCTCCCCCAAACACATGGTTTTGCATGTCCTCATGCTAACCTGATGAAATTCCTCTGTTTGCTGCTTCTGCAGCCTGCAATAAAACTTCTACATTCTTCTATGCTTGATATTGAGTCTTCATCCTTTTGTACTTGGTCTTCATGCCTTTCTTTTGCTGATACCATTTTCCAGCCCATTTGCAAATTTCAGTTTGTTTGGCTTTGAGTTTTGTGATTTTCTTCTTCAATTTTTCATTTTTCCTTTGAATTTTCTTGCTTTTTTCTCTCAATGCTTCATTTTATTTCTTCACAACTCTTTCTAATACCTCTGATTCCATGGGTTCTTCTTTCAAGTCTTGAATTTGTTTCTCTAGCTCCTTCTGTTTTCTGTTTGAAGGTGCTGGCTCTTTTTCTTCTTCCTTATTACCTTCAATTTCCATTTCCTGTATATCTGCATCCTATTCTGGTTGTACATCTTGTTTTGATTGGACATCCTATTCTGGTTGTAGGTCATCATCCTCTTGCAATGTCTTTCCTTTTATCCTCCTGGATCTTCTTGTATAGGAAGTGAAAACTTTATCTTTTGCAATTCTCTTAGCATCTTCTTACCTCATTCTTCTTGTTTTTACACTGCTACTAGGCTGGGCAACAGTGCTTGATCTGAATTCAGGAGTTTCCTCATTTATTTCAACCACATCAACCATAAATTCTGTACTTCCTTGTTTTTCTTGTTCATCTTCGTTGGTTTTGATTTTATTGGAAATTAAGAATCCTTCCCATGTTATTCCTCTCTTTTGAAATTAAGATTCAATTATAATTTTAATCAAACCAAACTGACACAAACTTTTATCCTCATTACCCATCTATTTCTGAATAGTTTTTGACATCTCGGTTAAGCTCTGTAAAAGGAAATAAGGCAAACTGATGGTACATTGCCCTTTTAAGTGCAACAAGATCTTGATGTGATATAAATATACTATATTGTATCTCCCTTCACATGTGATAAAATTTTGGATGATGTAAACCATTTCATCCCATGGATGAATGAGCCAACTCCTAGGAACTCCTTTTTTCCAATTTACTGAAGAAACTCTTGATCTAGACATAAATTGGGTCCATGATTTTTCTTTGAACTGCTTGGTTTTAAAATATTTCTCCCCCTCTGGATTAATGTCTATTTCCTAAGCTATTGTGTCTTCTGAAATTATAAAGGAAATATTCCCTATTAAGGTTTTTTATCCATTGAATGAAAACACAAACTGTTTCGTGTCTTCTTCATTATACCCATTGAATTTTTCCAAGAAAGGTAACCATTGTTTTTCTCTTAAAATTTTGATAATCCTCATGAAATTTTGAACTGCCAAAATTTTCTGGCTCTGCCCTATTTGCCATTTAAAACTTCACTATTTTAACCCTGTCTACCTATGATTTGTAAAACAAAAATTATTAACCAAGGTTTTTTAATTGTTACCTCTTCTATTGCACTCGAGCTGACTGACCTTTAATTTCTGAGTTGTCTTCAAATTTTTGAGCTAGCCTTGAATTTCTGAGCTAGCTCGAAATGTAGATGTGATTAATTTGTCTTCAAAATAGGTCCACCTCTAAAATGAGTATAAAGGTCCCTCTAAAATGAGTATAAACAGGTCCCTTGAAAATGAGTATAAACAGGTCCCTTTAAATCTGAAAATTCATGTTGATGCAGCTTCTATCCTTCTTGATGTTGTAGAACATATTGATGCAACCATGTTTAAATTTTGATAGGCAACCTTTAAAACTTGTTAATGTAGCCTTGAAATATGTTGATGCTGCCTTGTGTGCCATTGATGTAGCCTTTGAACAGGTCCCTCTGCTGATAAATTGTTAAGTTACAAGACTGGATAAGACTCAGTGACTTATGTTTCGTATACCAATCTAGCTTGTAAAGCTCGGTCTTGTGGAATTGAGCCCAAGAACATCTCAGAATTACCTTTGTGGAAGTAGACTGGTGATAACACATATGTGGAGTATATTTGAAGCGTAAATTAGTGCTTCCTTGGAGTTCAGATAGAACACATCTGTAGAAGTGTATACTAGTGTTTATTTGAAGCTCAGGTAAGACAGATTTGTGGAGGATTAAAGATTCAACTGTGGAGGGCTCGATGATATTGGAGGCATGAAAAATAAACACTGTGATGGAAATTTTGATTTATAGAACAATTTCCACCACCATTTATTTTTAACGTTCCTTTCTACCGAATTTAGGTGAACGTACCCAAGTTTGTGCATGTAGATCCCATAGGGAGAATGTGACCAAACTATTTCATCATCTTTGTTAGTAAGCCTTATAAAAGACTATGTCAATGCTTCCAAATACATATTCCATTCGTCATGAAATCCTACATCCAACTCCAATACTTACGTCATTTTACATCCTTGCCTCCAAATGGTAAATTGAGTTGGGTTGTCGAAATGTGGTAGTTTAGTGTTCCCATTGTCACGAAGAAAATTAATTATAGGTTGTGCCATCCAATGTTTGTCACCACTTCTTGGCCATGGATTGACTCTAATTCTAACCTTATTTCCATTTCCTACTTTATATGCCAGACCAAAATTAATTAAATTGAAATAGTTTAAAACATCTCTCCATAACAGAAATATTAACCTGAGAAATTTTAGTCTATTTAATCCATTCCTCGATAAAATTTGGTGCAATATATTTGTGTTGAACCACATTAGAAAATATATATATATATATATTTTAAATATTTTTAACTAAGCATCGGAAGACCGATGCCTTAGACATCGGAAGAGCGACGTTATTTTTTTAATATTTTGACTTTTTCGTCGGAATACCGACGGCTTAAACGTCGGAAGAGCGACGTTAATTTTTTTAATAATTTTACATTTGCGTTGGAAGACCGACGCCTCGATCGTCGGAAGAGTGACGTTTCTTTTCTAAATATTTTTATCTTTTTTGTCGCTAAAGCGACGTTACATAAGTGTCAAACTAAACATCAGATGATATTTCGTCGGAATTGCGACGGTTTGTAAAACGTCGGAATTAAACGTTGGAAGCCATAACGTCGGAATTGCGACATTTTTATGAAACCTGAAAAGCTTCAGAAGACCGAAATTTTTTGATCGTCAGAAGACCGAAAGTTGTGTGTCATTGGAATATCGGCGCTTATAAAATGACGGAATAGTGACACTTTGCAAAACATCGGAAAAAGTGTCGGTATTGCGACACTTTGGCAAAGCGTCGGAATTGCGACGTAATGGCTAACCACGTTTTGTCTGGCCTCAAACTATTGCTCTTGCGACGACTACGTGTCGGAATAGCGACGAAGTGGCCGTCAGAAATTGGGTCAAATTTTCTAGTGTAAATTTCATCGAAATAAGAAAAAACAAACATTTTCATTTCTATATAGTTGCATCTAGGGTTTTAACTAACAAAAGTCTTTCGCACCATCTTGTTTCATGCTACTACCCGCTTGAGTAAATAATAGCCATTAAAATTAACGCTTTAATAAAATTCCCAAAAATTATCTTTTCTTTTACTGGTAGTACAACAACACTAACTTAGACTAGGGTTTTGGAGCTATGAGTGTGAGTAAACTTCTCAAGACCATAAACCAAATTATCATCTTACGGTAAGGAGTGAAAATCCACTCTCATTAGTGCGTTCTGGGCCGACCTTCTAACACAAGGGTCAATCACGAGGTCACATATGGGCTAGGAGAGGTGAAATTCCCCATTTTTCTTAGTTTCGAATGGCGCATGTTGCAGAATTTGCACGTATTAAAAAAAAGGTTATTGGATATTTTCTATAGCCCTTGGGGGCCACTTAAGAGGTGTACCCCATGATTTGAGGGATCTCTAAAGGGGTTTGAGACTTTTTTTCCTACCCTTTCTTGTGAATTTGGCTGACGACTATCCCCTTAGGATGTGTTATTGTTAGTGGTGACCTTAGTGGCCATTCTTTTAGTTCTCATACACAGGTGATGGAGAAGGGATCATCTTCTATGTACTCAGCGCATATATTAGTCATACTCTTTTAGTCCTCTCGGGGGGTACCCCACGACTAATAAGGGTACTTGGTCTGAGTTCACAGCTAAAAGGGTTACGAAGTAGTTTGCTAGTATAACTGTCCCATAGCCAGCTTCTTCGTCTTTAATTTGTGTGTGACTACATTTTATAGATTTTATAGTGTGTTTTATTTGGTCTGAGTTAGTAGTTTGGCCATAGGGGTGTTTACACTAACTTGATTTGGTTAAAACATATTTATTCACCCTGGTTGAAGCCAATCGTTGTTATTCATGTCCAATTTTAGGTCTACCTCCCGAGGGAAGTGCATTGTTGACTCCTACTCATAGAGTGCTTGTCAGTACTCAAGACTTAGACCAAGCTCTCATTGTGGAATATGTTTTTGAACCTCCTAGTAGTGACTTGATATCTATTGAGACATTAGCAGATGATTTTGTCCTTCCTTTTAATCCAACTTTGATTGACCTGTTAGGACCATAATTATTGTGGTTGAATCCAGATGGTTCAACACCTGCCTACATTTACACCCCTTTTATTTCACTACCTATGGAGAAGGTCAATTCTCCGTTACCCTCTACATCTATAGTTTCTGCTATTATGACATCATTGCCACCACTGAATAGGGAAGGACTTACACCTCCTTCTACACGTCTCATGTCCTCTTGGGGCATACTACCTATATTTTCTATGACTCCCACAAATTTTCCTAGTGTATTTGTGCCCATTACTTCATCTATTTTGGCCATGGGTATGAAACTTGACCAAAATATAGGATCAATAATCTTCAATACTAGTTTTACTTAGCATCTTGTCCCTATTCCTAACATGGGTATGATCACCTCAGGAAATATGTGGGGGGGATCATCTGTTGCTCCTAGCCATCCTAGGGGAAACCTTGCTTCTAGTATTTATCAAGCCTAGTATATTTCATTGTTTGGAGGGACACTATCCTCTAGTAATTTTCCTGGAGGGGCTAATTTACCTGGGGGAAAACCTGTCATTAACACCATGATCCATGTGATTTATCCTCATATTGGTGTTTCTACGGAAGGAGGTCCTTCTTTTCCTATTAGGTACAACGCTACTAACAATCATGCTCTTGGGGGTCCTTTGTTTTCTGCGAGCACTTACCCTGGGGGGAAACTCCTTACACCGGTCACATTGGTCGACATCCTCTATTTGCTGGAATTAATTACAACCATGCCCCAAAAACTGTTTCTAAGAACCAGAGTATAGGGGGACCTCACAATTGGTCGGGGGGGTCTGCTTCATATGACCCATTCAAGTAGCTCGATAATATGTTCCTATCCTTTCTTGATCTTCTAGATTCATCTATGCTGGCGAATGACCCCATCCCTCATAATCCTTGGTGGAAACCCATGCTTGCAAAATTACCATCTAATATCCCCAAGTTGGAAAGGAAGCCTGAAGAAAACCCATCAACACATATCACCACCTATCATATTTGGTGCTCATTGAACTCTTTGGTGGATGATTTGATTAAAATTCATATGTTCCAATGTACCCTAATTGGATTTGTTGTTAAATTCTATATTAAATAGGATATGACATCTTACAGTGGATTTTTTTCTTTGGCCCAAACCTTCTTGACCCATTTTCAGTTACCTACGAAACACGACATCGATTCCGACCTCCTATCCAATTTCAAACAAGATAATTCCACTCTCATTTCTAACCATATTCATGAATGGCAAAGACATAAGAGGTCATTTAGAACCAAGCTTCATGATGAGATTCTTCGGAAATGGTTCATTCGGTCATTGTTACCTCCTATAGCCAATGATGTATCTTTGTTCAGGCTTGTTGTAATAGCCCCTGGTTGATTTTCCATGTAAATAAAATAAGACCGAGGTCATGGGACACATATTCCAAGATGAACGATGGGAAAAAAATTATAATGGGAATCACTTGTGGATTAATAATGGATATAGAAATTGGCAAAGGCATTGACAAAGGAAAAAAGGAAATAAATGGCATTTAATTATGAAAATAAAGTAAAGTAGAAGAAAAGGAAGGCGAAGAGACACAAATTTACATGGAAGAGAAATTAGAGGAAAATGAAGAAAATAGAGGCATCAATGATAAAAAAGGCTTCGGAGAATCAATTCACGGATTTTTTTCATTACAAGTTTGATCAATTCTAGATTTTTTTCATTTTAGTTTTGGTTCTCTCCTTTCATTCTCCTATTCTCTCATACTCTTGCACACTTAAAGAATTCTTGGAGCATGCTTGCAGAACACTATAGTTAACTTGGATTGGAGAAAGGAAGCAAGGGAAAGCAAGGGAAAGCAAGGGAGTGCAAGGGAAAGGTTGTATCAACAACTACAACAGGAATTATTTGCTGGTAATAGGTTGCATTAATGATTTTATTGCTTATTTTTGGATGCATGATATATGCATGTGGTTCCTTAGTTATGTGTTGCATGATATATGCATGTGGTTCCTTATTTTTGGATGCATGATATATGCATGTGGTTCCTTATTTATGGATATTTTCCTGGATTGATAGTGGTTTCAACCTTTCCTTTCCATTTTCCGGATAGCCATGGTATTGTGGGTTTCCCACTTGTTTTTCTGATTAGTTCTCATGTTCCCTATGGTTGTGGGTTGCAACAAATGCTCTGGAAGCCCCTGAACAACTTGGGTTGGGTTACTAGTTCCTGGAGACTATAGGTTGGAAAAAACACTCTAGAGCCTTATGGGTTGAGTTGCTAATACCTGGAGCCACAGGTTGGAAAAATTTCTTTAGATCCCTGATTTGGCCGTGGGTTGAGTTACTAGTTCTTGGAGCCCTAGACAACTTGGGTAGATTCCGATCTAGTTGATGTTATCGATTTTTGGACCGTATAGGTGAGATCACTGTGATTGAGGGTTGAGGTGGTGTGGCTTCTAGAAGCTTTGGTTGGTTTTGTTTTGGTTTAAACCTTATGATCCAAAATTCATGCTTGGAATATGGTGCGAGGAAGACTGGCTGAAAGAGAGATTTGGTTCATCCAAATTATGGACGGGTGGTACGTGGAAGTCCATGATTTGGTTGGAATTTTCATATGTTAATAAGAGCCATTTTCATATTGTGATATATGAGCATTTGTATTAATTATGATGGTGATTTTATGGCTTATTTTCCATGGTTTCTATTCTAGTTATATGTTGGTTATATGATGTATCCTATCTATGGATCTTGACATGTTTTGATAAGTTACTAGATGGTTGATGAATGCATGGACTAACAAGCATTGTTGCAGCTAGTTAGGGAGGGCTTCAATACTTCTTGGTGATTCTCAAATGAAATTTAGAACTGTATGATTAGATATGAATTCATGACCTGTAGCTTTCATGTTTACCATATGTTTGATGAAATGTCTATCATGGACTAGGCATGTCTATTTCAATTTATTTATTGAGATTTGATTGACAAGCATTTTCATTATCTTCAATTGCATTTTGGGCAGTGGTCTGGAGGCTAGCCTGAAAAAGTAGCTCAGATATCGAAACTGCTAGCACTATGTTGAAATTTTCAATAAGAAACAGTGAAATTGGAATCTAGAAAGGAAAAAAATTGACCACATAACTGGTGTGGGATTCTAGTCACACATGAGTGAAGAATTCAGTTACACACTAGTGTTAAATGTGGGCGTCTAATTTATTTATCCATTAAATAAATTGAAAATGAAATTGTAATTTCATCTCATAACAACTTGTATCGGTTAAATAAGTTAGAAAGACTGAGTTAGCTCAAGAAATTCGATTTGAGGGTCAAAGGTGAGGCATGTAGATTGATTCTATTATTTTTGTGGTCTAGTTGCAGTTAATGCATTATTTTGGTGTGGGTGTAATTAGTGAACTCAAATTAATTAAGTTAAAATCAGTTTAACTAGTTCTGACTGAGTGATGAGCTAGTGAGAGTTCAAGTGAATTAAATTAGATTTAATTCACAAGTAATGATACATCATATAGTCGATGATTTTATATTATTAGTTGTGTGCATGTCAAATCTGATGAAGACCCAGTTGAGACAAAGGTTAAAGGGAAGATAACTATCAGTTGTATTATTAGCGATCTGCCCAGGTGCAATCATAAAGCCACATGATGATCATGAAGGATTGTGCAGTCAAGGAAGGTTTATTATCCTATTTAATAGGTATTAATTTCCTAGGGATTGTGTGAGAAAGGTTGGGCTTAGAAGAGGTTGATAATTGGCCAAGTGTTTGTCAAATTTTCATGAGAATTGCTAATCAGTTTTGAGCAGGATCAGAGTGAAACTGTTAGGAGAGTGTTGGTTTTCTCGGTGTGAGATAGCATTGTATTGTTTCATGATTATTTGAATATGTAAAATATATGATAGAGAGGTTTTGAGAAGGTGCTTTCCCCATATACATATTGTGTTGTGTAATTGGTAATTTCCTTTCTCTTACTTTCATGTGATTGAGCGATCATGTTTTATATTTAGCAAATATAGTAGAAGGATTCAGTATCTTGTTTTATTACATTACATGATCAGATTTAATACAATGGTATAGATTTTATATATAATTTCTACATGGTATCAGAGTGCCAAGAATCATAATAGAAGATAAGAAATTGATTTTACCTTGAACATATTCAAATTTGTAGATTTATTCTTTAGGGTCCAACAACAGATCAAGATGTCTTTCAATGGCTTGAGACTCGAATATGCACTCGAGGGAAATTCAAATTATATTTCATGGAAGGAAAATATGGAGGCAGTGTTGGAGGACAACGGGTTGAAGTAATTCATAGATACTTATATTCCCAAGCTTGCAGTAGCAAATTTCCAACTTCTTGATGCATGGTAGAAGAAGGTAGCAAAGGCGAGAAGGATCTTGTTGGAGGTAGTTAGAGATAATATTTTCTCGAGTCTCCATGGGAAGGAAAATCCATATGCTATGTGGAAGGCCTTGAAAAATATTTTTCAGAACAACATCGACTAAAGGAATTTGGTGTTGAAGGACAAGCTTAGAAAGATCAAGAAGGAGGAGGGCAAGACAGTACCAACATACTTGGCGAAGTTCACTCAATGTCAAGATGAGCTTGGAAGTGTTGGTGTGACTGTAGCTGATGATGACTTGGTGAGCCTAGAACTTATAAACATTCCCAAGAGCTAGCATAGTTACCAGGACTCTATGAATGGGAGGGCGAAGTTACCAGACTAGGAGAGTTTGTGGTCCGACTTGGTAATAGAAGAGATAAGGTGGAGCACCAGAGACGAGACATCCAGCACCAACAAAGAAGAAGATTGTTCATTGGTCAAAAAGGAAAGAAGGAAAAGGGAAAGAAGTCCCAAGGTGAAGAGGGCAAGAGAGACTTGTCCCAGATCATATTTTTTCACTGTCATGAGCATGGGAACTATCCTTCGAATTTTCCATAGTATAAGGCAAGAAAGAAGGAGCCTGCACTTGCAGTGGGAGAATCATTGGATTCACAGTTCGAGTTTGATTTTACTCTCATTGCATGCATGGCCAACACTGTAATGGGATTCATGTGGTATCTAGACAACAGTACCTCGTTCCATATGATGGGGAATAGAGATCTATTCAGTGACTTGGAGGAGAAGGACCTCCAGCAGAACATAGAGTTTGGAGACAATAGGAGGTATAGCACGAACGACATAGGTAGAATTACCTTTCAGAGGGATTCTGGCTCCCCTCTCAGACTAGCAGATGTTTTGTATGTTCCAGGCCTAAGGAAGAATCTTGTCTCTGTAGTGGTATTGGAAGACTGTGTTTATGAGATGATATTTAGAAAAGGAAAGGTGTTCCTTAAACACATAGCCATGAGACATTTGAAACAGATCAATGTAAGAGTCAAGAAACTACATGCTCTCGAGGTTGAGGATACATGCAAAGATTTGAGGAGAAAAGCAGTGGTTAATGACTTGGTGGTTGAGAGAAAGAAATTATCTCTCAACATGCACCCTCAAAAGAAGTCTCATAAGGTTGTGGAGCAACCACAATTGGAGAAGAAGAGAGGAGACCGAGTGGAAGAGTACACTCAAGCAGAAACCTCTAGGAGGGGGAAATTTTGAGCCAAAAAGGCAGAGGGAATACATGCAGTTATACCTCCAGGTGTGAGGTGGGGCGATGTGTGGAATTAATCCCAAGAAGAAATTTGGGCAAGGTCCATTGAGATGATGTGTCTCATGGATCGAACCTGGCTACAAGGAGCCCACAATATAGCAGTAACATGAAGGATTGGCTTTATTGATGTAGTCAGATGTCAGGCAGACATAAATTGTATAAATTTTAATACAATTATGTATTTCCTGGATTCTCTGGATCTAACAATTATATGCCACTATTAAATACAGAATCACTTCTACAAATATCTTTGCGGAAATTTAAAACATGATCGCCAATTGCAAACACATGAAGAAAGATCAATCACACATAACACAGATGTTTTTACTGGGAAAGCATAAAGATAATGTAGAAATTTGAATAACTATTAAATTATTCACCGAGATTATCCTGATCACACACTATTTTAGCTTCATGCATAATACATAACCTCTTCTACTATTGATCATTAATTGCGGAAATATAAACAATCGCATGCGCACATTAAAACCATAAACAATCACACATATAAACATAGTATTTATGGGAAAGCTTAAAGCTGAAAACCCCTAACTATCTGTATATTATAATGATAGAGATCATGTAACAATCATTGTACAAAATCCTCACAAGCTCTCAGTACAATCTCCAATTGTTTTTTAAAACTCAGGATCATACAGCTTACATATCAATACACTCCACATTAGCACATACTCTTGCTGCTAGACAATATGGATAATTGCTAGATCCGAGGTTCAAATCCCCCTTTGAGAGCATGTCATGCCTGATCCTCATTTGGAATCTACATCAATGTGTGATTTTAGCTCTGATGTAAGTCCTGGCCCAATTCACCTCTGCTCTTTCACCTACCTCTCCACTGGTCTCCACTGAAACTGTCCATGCACTACAGTTAACTGATATATTATTTAGTTGATTTATGAGTTAATGATTAGTGAATTAATTAATAATTAATTCACACCACTCTTACTAATTGTATCAATCAGTTAGACTAGATACAACTAGCTCAACTAAGTTAAACTGAACACAACTCCATTAATTGTCTCATCAACTCCACCAAACTCTGTCACATGAGTTCTAACTGAAGTCAACCATGCAATAGCTCCACTAAACCCTAGGAATAGTGTAATTCATTCTGTCAGCTGCATGTGCCACATCCAGGCATCAAACTGAAGTGCTCCAAGAGGATAAGATAATGTTTAGAGTCCAAATATTATTAAGAGCTAATAATATTCAACATATCTATTTTTAGACTGGCAATCTAAAAATAGATTCCGCCCAGTATGTCTAAAAATAGAAGTCCATCTATTTTTCCAACTTGACCAACCATCCACAAATAGCATCCTGCAACTCATAGAATATGATCGACATGTCTAAAAATAGACTTTCTGCCAAAAATAGCCTGCGGGCCCACTTAGTGAAGGCGACTTCTTTCCACTAAGCTCATCATCTTGTTGTAATCTCAACACTCCCTCTCAACAAGATAAGGATTATCTACAACCCCTATCCTGCCCCTGTGGTATTCGAATTTGCTCCTGGTGAGTGCCTTCGTCAAGATATCAGCATCCTGATCCTCCGTGGGAATGTATGAAAGTAACATGATCTTCCGCTGCACACAATCTCTGATGTGATGATACCGGATGTCAATGTGTTTAGATCTATCATGAAATACTGGATTAACCGAGAGTTTAATGCAACTCTGATTATCACAATAAATCATGATGGGCTCTAAGTGTAGTGAACAACCCGACAGGATTCTCATCCATATGGCCTCGCATGCGGCCAAACTAGCTGCCATTATAGCAGCCTGAATTAAGTGCTGCAGGTCTACTTCTTCTTTGCAAAAGCGCCGTGACCCGATACTGAAAATCCCTCTAGATGTGCTCTTTCTGTCCGTTGGGCTCCCTGCCCAATCTGCATCCGTGAAGCCACATAGCCTCACCTCATCCGACTGTCTGTACCATAATCCATATCCCGATGTGCCTCTGAGATATCTCCATACATGCTTCACTTCAAAAAGAGCTTGAAGCGAAACAACCATAGCTTGTGAAAATTTTGGTTAAGCGCATAGCATATATCGGGTGGTGTATTGACCAGATACATAAGCGACCCCACCAACTGTCGATAAACAGTGGCATCCACTACCTCCGCTGAAGTAGCATCCTCCTTCCTCCAACCTCCAGGAAGAGGAGTATCAACAGGCTTGCAGCCATGCATGTTGAACTTCTCCATTATCTCCCGGACATACTTTAGAACCCCCAACCGTAAACAATCCATCAACTGTGACCAACATATTCAATCCCGAGGAAAGAATGAAGGAGGCCCAAGTCCTTCATCTCAAACTCTTTACATAGATCTCCTTGCAGTAAAACTATCAACGACTCATCTGTCAAAATCAAATCATCTACATAAAGTACAATGATCGAAGCAACTTACCCTCCACCACAATGTTTGGTATAGGTTAGGATCCGCCTCACTACGGAGAATCAAGTCGGTGAAATAACTGTCGATTCGAGCGTACCAAGCACGAGTTTCTTGTTTCAACCCATGCAGCACTCTCTTGAGCCTACACACATGTGACTCGCTGCTGAAGATCTCAAAACCTTTGGGCTGCTCTATGTACACCTCCTCCTCAATGACTCCATTTAGGAACGCAGTCTTCACATCCATCTGATGAATGTGCCACCCCATCTGTGTTGAGAGAGCAAGAATCATCCATATGGAATAATACCTTGCTACAGGTGCAAAGGTCTCCTCATAATCGATCCCCTCAATATGTGAAAAGCCTCGGGCAACAAATCTTGCCTTGTGCTTCTCCACACTTTCGTCAGATGCCTGCTTCACTTTGTAGATCCATCTCAAACCCACCACTGATTTCCCTTCCGGCCTTGGGACAATCTCCCATACACTGTTTCTGACAATCGAATCATACTCTTCCACCATGGCATCTACCCATGTGCCACCCCATCTTCGCTGAGAGAGAAATAATCGTCTGTTTGGAAGAATACCTTGCGACAGGTGCAAAGGTATCCTCATAATCGATCCCCTCTATCTGTGAGAAGCCTCGAGAAACAAATCTTGCCTTGTACTTCTCCACACTCCCGTCAGCTGCCTACTTCACTTTGTAGATCCATCTCGAACCCACCACTGATTTCCCTTTCGGTCTCGGGACAATATCCCATGCACTGTTTCTGACAATCAAATCATACTCTTCCACCATGGCATCTACCCAAGCGAGATCCTCCACAGCTTCCTCAAAAGAGGATGGCTCTGTCACGATACACTTGCTCATAAGATCCATGTATCCAGTATACCGGTCAGGTGACTGTCTCTGTCTGCACTGTGCTGTAGGTGCTCCTACAACCTTCTCTGCATCTTGAGCCAGTCGCTCAGCTTCTGTAGTGCGCTTCCTTCCTCTGATGGTTGGCGCTGCATGAGTGGTTTCTTCCACTCCATGAACCTCATCTTGTGGCTGATCCACATCCTGAGACTCATCCTTAGGAACTAATAGCTCCTCTTCTACATGTAAGTGTAGCTCCCTCTCAAGCGAACACTTCATGGATTTCTCCTTCTTAAATTTGATATCCCGTCGCACAACAGTCTTGAGACTGTCTGGAAAATACACATGATAGTTGTGGGGCGTATCAGTGTACCCCAAAAATATCCCAACCTCTGCAGTCAGCTCTAGATTCTTCCTGGCATCATTCGTCACATGAATGTAAACAGGTGAACCAAAAATCCTCAAATGGGAAATATCAGGCCTCTTACCAGAAAACGCCTCCTCGGGTGTACTCATGCCAAGTATCTTGTGAGGACAACAGTTCTGCACATATACTGTAGTATTGCATGCCTCCGCCCACAAGTGAATGGGTAGGCCTTGATCATGCAACATCGCCCGTGCAGCACCCACGATCGTTCTGTTCTTCCGCTCAGCAACCCCGTTCTGCTGTGGGTTATGAGGTGCTATGAGCTCTCTTCGAATTCCTTCTGCGCTGCAAAAGTCCTTGAATTTTCCAGAGATGAATTCACCACCATTGTCGCTCCTAAGAGCCTTCACCTGCTTCCCCGATTCTTTCTCAACCAGTGCCTTGAACTCACAGAACTTTGAGTATGTCTCGCTCTTCTTCTGCATGAAGAAGATCCAACACTTATGAGAAAAATCATCAAAAAATATCACATAGTACCTGTGCTTTGCTGTCAAAGCTACTGAGAAAGGTCCACACATGTCTGCGTGAATTCTCTCAAGGATCGTCGTGGCGCGACTATCCTTCTTGTGAAACGTGGCTTTCACAAATTTTCCCAAGGTACATCCCTTGCTTGATGTTGCATAAATGTACCTTTAGGAAGCCCAATAGAAATCTGCTGCAGTATCTTCAAAGCTCCATGGTGAAGGTGGCCCAATCTCCAATGCCACAACTCGCCATCATCCCGGCTCACCACTCCTTCTGCCTTGCCTGCCATTGCTGCGCAGCCATCTACCTGCAATTGATAAAGGTTCTTAACTCGAACCCCTATCCTCCGGGTCTCACCAGTTGCCTTACTGCGCAAGAAAGCCTTTCCCTCGCTAAAGACAACATCATATCCCTTGTCTTCTAACATCGCCACAGAGATAAGATTCTTCTTCAATCCTGGAACATGCATCACTTCCTTCAATACGAAGGGTTTACCGGACTCCCTCTCAAAGGAAATGGTACCGATACCGGTCGCACTGTATCTACCATCATCGCCCATCTCGATGTGCACTCCAAGATCTTTCTCATCCAGATCAGTAAACAAATCTCGATCTCCTGTCATGTGAAAAGACACACCACTGTCCAAAAACCACACTGATCCCGCCATACTTGAGACCAAGCATGCGATCAACGAAAAATCTAGCTCAAATTGTGAGGCCAAAGCCTCTCGAGCTGCAGATCCAGCAACCTACTTATTTTTCTTCTTCTACGGACAATTTGTGGCATAATGTCCGTGTTGGTGACAGTGAAAGCACTTCACCTTGGACATGTCCTGCTTCTTGCCTTTCGCACCGGAATGAGAAGCTTTCTTGCTCTTCCCCTTCTTTTCTTTGGTAGCCAAAGCACAATTCTCTTCATCAGAGTTCTTTGATGAAGATCCATCCCTGGTACTTCACCTTATCTCCTCTTGCACAAGATTCGACCAAAGTCGCTCCCATCCTGGAAATTTCTCCCGACCATTGACAGAGTCCTGATAGGAATGCCAACTCTTCGGAAGCCCAAGGAGAGCCAAGCTCACCAAGTCCTCATCATCTACAGTCACCCCCACACTTCCCAGCTCATCCCTGCATTGGATGAACTTCGTGAGGTACTTGGGCATATTGTCGCCTTTCTCCATCTTTATGTTTCTGAGTTTATCCTTGAGCGCCAACTTCCTCTGGTCGCTCTTGCTTTGGAATAAATATGTCAAGGCTTTCCACATCAAGAATGGAGAAGCCTTACCATGCAGGCTGGACACTATGTGATCCTTCACGCCCTCCAACAGAATCCTTCGACACTTTGTTGTCTTCTTTTGCCAAGCCTCAATTACGGCAACATCGCTAGAAGTAGGCTTTGGGACTTCAGCATCTATGAACTCCTTCAACCCATTGTCATCCAGCACCGCCTCCATCCTATCCTTCCATGCAATATAATTCGAGCTGCCCTCAAGGGCATACCCCAATTGCAATCCGTTGAAATACATCTCAACTTCGACACCAAGAAAACACTGCTGCAAATTCGAATTCCACCAGCACAAAACTCAATCGCTTCAATGTTTTGCAATTGCTCCAATGATCAATACTGCTCTGATACCATGTAGAAATTTGAATAAATATTAAATTATTCACCAAGATTATCCTGATCATACACTATTTGAGCTTCATGCATAATACATAACCTCTTCTACTATTGATCATCAATTTGCGGAAATATAAACAATCGCATGCGCACATTAAAACCATAAACAATCACACATATAAACACAATATTTATGGGAAAGCTTAAAGATGAAAACCCCCAACTATCTGTATATTATAAGGATATATATCATGTAACAATAATTGTACAAACTCCTCACAAGCTCTCAGTACAATCTCCAATTGTTACACACTACACAAGCTCAGATCATACAAAACAAATGCTCCAATCTGCTCCACCTGTTAGCCTGCCTCTACTGCGCAATCCAATATGGATAATTGCTATATCTAGGTTCAAATCCCACTGGTATGTACTATGCAATCCTCATTGGCATCTCCATCAATGTGTGGTGCAAAAATCATGCACGAGTATAGTCACAACTAATAGTCACACTGCTCTTTCACCTACCTCTCCACTGGTCTCCACTGAAACTGTCCATGCACTGCAGTTAACTAATGTATTATTTAGTTGATTTATGAGTTAATAATTAGTGAATTAATTAATAATTAATTCACACCACTCTCACTAATTGTATCAATGAGTTAGAATAGATACAACTAGCTCAACTAAGTTAAACTGAACACAACTCCATTAACTGTCTCATCAACTCCACCAAACTCTGTCACATGAGTTCTAACTGAAGTCAACCATGCAATAGCTTCACTAAACCCTAGGAATAGCATAATTCCTTCTGTCAGCTGCATGTGCCACATCCAGGCATCAAACTGAAGTGCTCCAAGAGGATAAGATAATGTTTAGAGTCCAAATATTATTAAGAGCTAATAATATTCGACATATCTATTTTTAGGCTGGCAATCTAAAAATAGATTCCGCCCAGTATGTCTAAAAATATAAGTCCATCTATTTTTTCCGACTTGACCAACCATCCACAAATAGCATCCTACAACTCATAGAACATGATCCATATGTCTAAAAATAAACATAGTCTAAAAATAGACTTTGCGCCAAAAATAGCCTGCGGGCCCACTTAGTGAAGGCGACTTCTTTCCACTAAGCTCCTCATCTTGTTGCAATCTCAACAGATAAAAACCCCGCTATCATATATTATTTATATATCATGGATCATGAAACAATCTCATAAAGAGCTCTAATCCAAGAGCTCTCAATACAATATACAATCGTCTGACACTTTCATACATAAATTGGCTAATACATGCACCAATTTACTACTGCCTCCAGACAGCCCGCCTCCATTGCACAATCCCTGATGGTCGAGAACCTCTGAATGAATGAATGCTTACTTGCCTTGATTGCAAAATCCTCCTAGACATCTCCAATGTGTGTGTGGTTGCATGAGTGCACCTACTAATGTCACAACTGATAGTCAAACTGTCCCTTTCACCTATCTCTCAATTGGTTCTCCACTGGATCTGAAATGCATCTAGTTAACAGTAGTAAATTTTCAGTTGCATGTGAGATCACTCCATGTGAATTAATTTAATATTTAATTCACTGATCTCTCACTAGTGTATCTTTAGTTACAACTAGTTACAACTAGCACAAATGAGTATAACTCACTTAACTGAGTTAAACTACTTTACAATTCACATAAATACACATCCAAATCTGTTACAACTATGTATCACTCAGTTACAACTAAGTCCACTTGCATGTCCCACTAACCAACCTTAGAACTTGAAATGCCTTCAGCTAACTGGTTTGCCACATCAGTTAATTGAAATCAAGTGCTTCAAGAGAATATATTAATATTTATTGTCCAATTATTATTAAGAGATAATAATAATAGACATGCATTCTATAAATAGACTTTGCACATGCATCTAGAAATAGAGCATCATCTATAAATAGAATTTTCTAACCATTCTAAAAATAGACTCCCACTATAAATAGAAATTTCTCACCATTCTAAAAATAGACACACTTAAAATAGCCTGTGTGGGCCCCACCTAGTATAGGTGCTTACTTTTCACTAGGATCAAGGATGTTGTTTCCGGATGCCAATTTCACTATTTCTTGTTGCAAACTTCAACATAAATCAGAGTGACAGATGCAGATACTGGAGCATAGATTAGAGTTGGTAGCAATGGAGAGGGCACATATGCAGATGTCAGGAGCAACAGAGAGAGTCTAGTAGACATGTGCAGTAGCTGGCAGCAGTCATAAGACTCTAATGACAAATGCATTATAGTGATTCATTTGTTCGGAGGCTATTCAGTTTCAGGAGTTACATGTGCAAACACCATTAGAGAAGTGTTGCATGCATAACATTCCAAAGGTACCGGATTAGATAGAATTCTTTTCTTGTTGAGAGGGAGTGTTGAAATTTGCAACAAGAAATAGTGAAATTGGCATCCAGAAAGGACGAAAAATTACCACATAATTGGTGTCATATTCCAGTAACACATGATTGAGGAATTAGGTTACACACTAGCGCTAAATGTGGGCTTCTAATTTATTTAACCCATAAATAAATTGGAAGTTAAATTGTAATTTCATCTCATAACAAATTGTATGAGTTAACTAAGTCAGAAAGACTAAGTTACCTCAAGAAATTCGAGTTGAGGGTCAAAGGTGAGGCATGTACAATGATTCTATTATTTTGGGGGTCCAGTTACAGTTAATGCATTAGTTTGGTGTGAGTATAATCAGTTAACTCAAATTACTTGAGTTAAAATCAGTTTAAGTAGTTCTAATTGAGTGATGAGCTAGTGAGATGTCAAGTGAATTAAATTAGATTTAATTCACAAGTAGTGATCTATCAGATAGCTTATTATTTTCTATTATTAGCTACATGCATGTCAAATCTGATGAATACATAGTTGAGACAAAGGTTAAAGGCAAGATAACTATCATTTGTGTTATTAGCGAACTTCCTAGGTGAAGTTATAAAGTGACATGATGTTCATGAAGGATTGTGCAGTGAAGGAAGGTTTATTATCCTATTTAATAGGGATTAATTTCCTAGGGATTGCGTGAGAAAGACTGTGCTTAAAATAGGTTGAGAATTGGATAAGTGTTTGTCAATTTTTCCTGAGAATTTCTAGTCATTTTTTAGTAGGATCAGAGTGAAACAGTCAGGAAAGTGCAGGATTTTATCGGTGTGATAAAGCATTGTATTGTCTAATGATTATTTGACTATGTACAATATATGATATAGGGGTTTTGAGAAGGTTCTTTGCCCAGATACATATTTTTTTATGTGATTGATAATTTTGTTTTCCTTACTTGCATGTGATTCAACAATCGTGTTTTATATTCCACAAATATAGTAGAAGGATTCAGTATCTTGTTTTAGTACATTACATGATTAGATTTAATCCATTGGTATATATTTTCTATATAATTTCTACACATTGAACTCAGGAATTTTGGTCTTAACCACATGGAGGTAGGTCTATATGTGATGTCAGGATGTCAAAACCACACCGATGTGTTGTGCATGCAGTTGGGGAGTTTCCCTAGTGAAACAGGTTCCAACTTAGGGATTGATCACTTGGGGTGGTTTGCAACCTCTTAAGTGGTTTGTGGTATCTGAGGGATGTCAGTTTGTTGTTAGTTTGTTTACCACACTTCCATGACTAGACCTTGGAGGTCGGGTCATATCATAGTGAAAACCATCTCATGTTTACTCTGGAGAGCTTGTAAAAGTGGGTAGATGTGGGATGAGGTGGTTATAGGGTTGTTTCAGAGCAGGTTCCATTCTCTTTGGGTGATATCTGATACCAGAGGGTGGTATCAGGGATTCCACGTTCAAACACTTGGATTAGATTCGCTAGATGTGATTTTTTTTTAAAACAAGATCAGTTATATGATATTAATACCAAATGGGGGAGGAGACTTATCTACTCATTACAAAATTGCCATATCTTTCCAAAAAATAGGGTGATCTAGAACACTTTATATTGGCTCTCCAAATACTGGGCTGTCTTTGAAGGTCCCATGTTTTCCCACTACATTAAGTTTGAATTTTTTTATAGATTGTTGTAACAACAACATACATTTTGACTTCATAATGTAAAATATCCAAATAGACTAATAACTAGATACTGCTGTGATACACAATTTTTTTGATGTAGAGCCATTGTTACAGAGGATACTAATATTGATTGACAATATTCTCTTCGTTATCTCAGAATCTGCTTCCCTGATCAAAAGAGTTGAAACCTTCCTCTGGTTTTCAATGTGGTGAAATCTCACAGGAAGTTAATGGTTTCTAGGTGTGCACACCTGTTGGATATTGCTAATAATTACTTCTTTGTATTTTTCCACTGATTTCAGAGGCAAGGAACTTAGACTTTGCTCTGGTAGTGCATTTTATTAACTTGATCTTTGATTTTTTCAATGAAAACTTTATGTGCTCTATAGTGTACACATGACTATGTCTTTGACTCCCTGGGATCCATGACTGCATAGATAAGGAGGAACAAGATCGCAGTTTGCTGAAGAGCTGTAGAAATGGAGAGGAATGAGGATGATGGAGGGATGGAAACTAGAGGAGGGGGAGATAATAGGAAAGAGGATCTCACATAATGAAGGAAAAGCGACAGGAGGTGGAGGAGCATATGGGAGATTAAAGCTCGATTAGGGAAGGGACACAAGGAAGGTGAGGAATGAAAGGCTTGGAAAAATGGAATGGGTTGTCAAGAGAGACAAGGGAAGGAGTATGGTGGAGAGTGGGGAGGGCAGGATAAATTGGAAGAAGAGAGGGGAGGAAGCTGAAGGCTGGAGGGAGAGGATATATAGTCATGGGAATATGGTGAGGGTGGATGATATCCCATAGGGAATCACACAGACATATTATCCACATGGAGTTGAGTGCAACTATGAGGTGGATGGAGATGATCCTGCCCCAGGCCAAAAATGAGGGGTACAAGATTTGAAAAATAACAGCTCTAGTTTCGAGAGATCTGAAGCATGAGTGAATGATCAAGGAATTGGGAGTGCACATGCTTCATTGTCAATCCAGGATTCTCCTGGAGACTGAGCCACTGCCTTTTTTTCTTGGATATCTACCATTTTATTGTTGTCCCTTAAGATGTGAAATAAGGTTATTTGACCCATTTCTTTTAGCTGCTGGTTGATCCTAGTTATGATGTGGCCTAGAGCTGCATTTTTCGATTTAATCTTCTTAATAATTTTCTGGACAAGAATGGAGGATTCACCCAAGATTACTAGATTCATTATATTCCTTTTTTTTAGAATTTTTACTCCCAAAAGGAACCCATAGGCCTCAGCCTTATTGTTTGAGACCATTCCCAATCCCCATTCAAAGAAGATGGGGTTTTTTTGGCCTTGATCATAGATTATGCCTCCTGCTCCTACTTTCTTTGGATTCGATTTTGAGGAACTGTCAAAGAAGAGTGTGGCCTTTTGAGTGCATTCATCCATAATATGAATATTTCCTCCTTCATTCGAATTTTCCAATTTTTATTTTCCTCTTTGCGCTTGGGAAATTTTGGTAACTTTGACCTATTGTCTGTGTAGATGATCCAATTTATTTCTTCTTGTTGCAGCTGATTTAAATCTATTATCCTAGTTCCCTTTGCTGATAGAAATTTTGTAGCTAATCCCCAAGTTTGTGAAAGCAACTTTCTTATAACTGGTTTAGCGTTATGGAAAATTTGATTATTCCTTGGAAGCCAAATTTTATAGTAGAGGAATAAGGGGAGGCTTGTCCAAAATATTTTGATGGTACTCTTATTTTTAAGAGAATAAGGATACTTGTTTTTCCAATCTACATATAAGTCATTAAAGAAGAGGGAGAAGTTCACTGTTGTTTCCAGATGGCACATAAGGAGGTTCCAACATTATTTTGTAAATATGAAATCAAGGAAGAGGTGTTGAATGGTTTCTTTTTCATGGAGGCACAAAGGGCATCGAGAGGGTCCAATAATACCTCTTTTCTTGAGGTTCTCTACTATGAAAATTTTCCTTTTTAAAAGAGTCCACATGAAGATATTAATTTTTGGGAGGATTTTGTTTTTCACACAGATTTCCATGGATACCAGTTGAGTTTTCCTTGCTTCTCTTACAATTTTAATTATCTCTATTTCACTGTGCAATCCCCTCCAGAGGAATTCCAAATGAAAGAGTCATGTTTTCCTTGTTTGATTGGTGTTGCTCCTTTGAGGAGGAAAATGAGTGAATTCCATTGGTTTTTTAGATGCTGAGGGAGGTCTGGAGACTTCCATTGGTTCCATGATATGTCATGGTCTCATTGAGATATTGACTCCAACGTCCAAATCCCTTTTGAGATCATCCACCTCCTTATTCTTTGGATTTCTTGATTATTGGAAAGTGGGGTCATTCCCATTATACTATCATTCCAAATATTTTTGTTTCGACCCTCTCCTGGAAGTCTTGAAATATTATCCTTGATGATACAAAGTGCCTTGTTTATGAGTCTCCATATTTGGGTGCAGGGCCTTATTGGAGCTTTTCCTGGTAGAAGGGAGGTTCTAGAGGCATTTAGATACTTTGATTCCAATATCTGCTTCCACCAATAGTTATCTGTAGTGATGAATCTCCATACTATTTTAGCTCCAAAGGCTAAGTTCATTAGTCCTGGAAGTCTAATTGAGAGTCCTCCTTTCTCATAGGGTGATGTGACTTTCTCCCTAATCAGGTGATCATGTCCTAAGTTGAAAAAATGCTCAAAATTGGAATTGCTCAGAATTGGTTGAAACTAGAATGACCGGATAGGCCTCGTCAATACGATCCTGGCATCATGAATGACACTCAAATACAACACTGTATGTGAAAGTTATGCAGGTTTGAAATGTACAATTTCCTTCAAAAACCAGTTTGACTAGTGTTGACTTTTGACTTTGGAAAATATTAAAAAAATATATTTTGGGAATATTCCTTGAAATAGTCTAGGAATATTCCATGAAATATTCCCTATGGAGCAATCAACGCTCGACAAGTGGCACATTCAGATTGGAGGATTGGTTGACTTTTTCGTTTCTAGGCCAATCAACGGACGCCACGTGGCTTGCCCAGAGGTCGCCACGTGGCCTCGGGACAGTGAAGATTTCATATGGAAATTTTTTTGCAATGTAACAGGTTTCGACCCCGGGTCGGGCACCTGCCAGCTTGGGGGCCTGACCGGGCACTCTACGCATTAGTTCTTAACAATGCTAGAGCAGACGTCATATTTGACTTTTCAAAAATATTCAATGGGAAGAAAAAGGGGCCTAGCCCTCGTGTTCACACGATCTCACGATGGTGTCCAGGGGCTAACCACCTGCTCGACAGTTACGGCGATGGTTAGCACCCATACATGTGGCCACGTGTAAACAAGTAAATGTCACATTAAATGGTTTATTAATGTTTTCCGCCGTGCGGGTTCGGACGGTCCATGTGACTGCCAACCCGTAAAATTTATTGCCAAGTGTTAACTAACCGGTGGACTTGGAGGAGCACGCCATTTTTTGCGGATATTCCAAAACTGTCGGAGTTATCTACAGTCCTCCCAATTTTGGTGGAGTTTTTTTAGGCCAAACTAGACAAATATTGTTTTGATCATAAATTTCACATTAATGAACCTTTTTGGACAAAATTTTAGTCAATTTCGACTATTCTCACCATTCTGGAGCCATTGGAATAGATTTCAAAGCCAACTGAGTTGATCCTCAGGTACTTTTTCTTCAGGGAAGCTTGGAGAGCCATCAGGGCCTAGAGGGTGTTGGAGCTATTTTGGGCTATGTTTAACCATTTGAGGTGAAACAAAAGTCAATTTATACTGATTTCTGCAAAATGAATTCATTTTTACAACTTGTTTGGTCTGTTTAAGCCTTATATTCAATGTATTACCAATTTGAGCATCATAATATATCAAGGACATGCCCATTGGGAGCCTTAGACCCGGAAGATGTAGCCCATGAGGGGTGAACTGCCTCATCCTGTTGTTGTGTGTTTATGGTGAAATTATTCTACTGTGTTATTCAGATTAAAGTTGTTAAACAATAAATTTAAACAACACTTCCTCACACTTAAATTCATAAACAGTTACCAAGAACACTTTGTTTCACTTGCAGGACCTTACAAACATTTTGCACACTTAATTTAATGGAAATTAATACTTTGAACAGAAATACAAATACTTTCATTTACAAATTAGTTGGTATCAGAGCTAAGGTTTAGAGCATTAGAAGCTAGATTTTTTACTCAACATTTGTTTTGTGCAAAGAATAGTTATTTGTTTGCAAGATTTTATGCTTACTAGGCTTAAACTCAAGAGAGGTGAAGGAAAATTGGTTAGTGCACAAACTAATCCACAACCAAGAAGGGTCAGAGAACCACCTCCAAGAGCCATAGAAGCAGCTTCAAGCATGTCTTCAAGAGAGGGAGAAGCTCATGAAGATATGGATCCCAATGAAGAAGAACGGGTATTCCAGAAAGCTTTCTTGGATATGAATGAGATGGTGAGGATCCTTTACCAAGAAAGAAATGATATTTTTGTTGGAGAAGGGTCTAAAAACTAGAAAGAAGGAGAGGGTTACTCTGGGGGAAAAAAGAGTGATGACAAGTCAAAGAAAGGACATGGAGGAAATGGTGATCCACCATCCCCATCTTCATGCTCTTCCTCTACATCGTCTTCCTCGACTTCGGTGAATCAATCTCAGAAGTCTAAAATCACTGGTAAAAGTCCATTTTTAAAGCTTGATGTCAAATTTGAATTGCCTATGTTTAACGGTGAAGTCAATGCAGAGAAACTTGACAACTAGATTAGACAATTGGAAGTTTATTTAAGGATACAAAACCTTCATGATGACGACACCAAGATACAATTAGCCTCGCTAAGAATGGGTGGAGCAACATTGGTATGGTGGGAAGCCAATACCAAGGATGAAATTAAAAAACATGGTAAGATTACTTTATCATGGACTGAATTTATTACTGCAATCAAAATCAATTTTATCCATTAGCTCATTTACAAAAGGCTATCATGAATTGGAAAAACTTTAGATAGCTTACGGGACAAAATGTGCAAGACTATACCCAATATTTTAGGAGAAGAGCACTCTTATTAGGGGTAGACTTACAAAGTCAAGATACTTTGCTGAAATATATAGTTGTTTTGCACAGTTACCTTAAACATACTATCCTTATGTTCAATCCTACTAGTCTAAACAAAGTTTGTGTACAAGCTACACATTTAGACGCTAGAGGGAAATTTTTTTTTGATAAGGGTAGAAACAAGCCTTTCAAAGGGAAGAACAAAGATAAAACCTTTAAGGGAAAAGGAAAAAAGAATGCATCTATCAAAAAAGAGAGTGAAAAATTTATATGTAAACATTGTTCAAGAGAGGGCCATGAAGAGAAAAACTATTGGAAATTACATCCTGAAAAAAGAACTCAGTTTAACAAAAACAAAGGAAAGAAGAAAACTGTAGCTACTACAACTACACCTCAAGATTTAGGTGACAAAACCAAAATTGCAGCCATGGGTTTGAAAAGTATGAAGGGAAAGGAAACTGAAACTAAGCCAAGCACTAGTACTTCAAACTGTCATGTACAAGCTCCAAATGGGGAAGAAAGAATTGAATTGTTCCATGTGAGGGTAGTCTCAAAACATACTAAAATTGACACACTGTTTGACAGTGGGTCACAAGAAAATCTCATATTAGAAGACTTGGTCAAACAACTTAAACTTGAGACCATTCCACATCCAAATCCTTATCCACTTGGGTGGATATGTAAGGATGAAAACTTACAAGTCTCAAGAAAGTGCATATTGCGATTTTCCATTACTACACACTTTATTGACACAGTTGAACTTGATGTAGTACCGCTTGATATATCAGGAATCGTTTTTGGAAGTCCTTACTTATTTGATAGGAAAGCGATCTTCCATCGCCATGAAAATAAGTATGATCTCTTTAAAGATGGCAAGGAGTTCATTGTCAGAGCACATCGCAAGAAGGAAAATATAGCGATGGTAAATGTGGGACAGGTAAAAAGGCTAGTAAATTCTAGTAAGAGTTTTGTACTTCTTATGGTTAAGCCCAAGGTTGATATGAATCACGAGTCATTTGAAAATTGTGATTCCAAGATTAAATCAGATTTATATGATGTAGTTGATGCACATCATGAGATGTTTCAAGAACTGATAGGTTTACCTCCTAAAAGGGAGATTCAACAAGAAATCCATTTACATCCAGACTGTCCTCTTCCTAACATCGGCATGTACTGCTTGTCTATCATGGAGAATGATGAAATAAAGAGGAAAATTCAAGACTTTTTGGAAAAAGGATTCATAAGACCAAGCACTTCGCCATGTGGGTCACCGATAGTGATGATTCCAAAGAAAGATAGAACTTGGCGCATGTGTGTGGACTTCAGGGCATTGAACAAGATAACGGTAAAGAATCGTTACCCACTTCCAAGGATAGATGATTTGTTGGATCAGCTGAAAGATGCTACATATTTCACTAAGTTAGACTTAAGTGGTGGTTATCATCAAGTTAGAATTTCAGAAAGTGACATTTGGAAGACAACATTTAAAACCAAACAGGGACTCGCTGAGTGGCTTGTTATGCCGTTTGGTTTATGAAATGCACCTGAAACTTTCATGCGGGTAATGGATGATGTATTACGTCCTTTTCTTAATGATTTCATTATTGTCTACTTAGATGACATCTTAATTTTCAGCAAGACTAGAGAAGAGAATGTTATGCATCTTAAGAAAGTACTTGATATTTTGAAGAAAAATCAGTTATTTCTTAAAATGTCAAAGTGTGAATCTGGAAAGAATTATTTGGTTTATTTGGGACACATAGTAGAAGGAGGTGCTTTGAGAATTGATCCTTCCAAAGTAGAAGCCATTTTGAATTGGCCTACTCCCAAATCCATTATAGAGGTAAGCATTTTTTTGGGTGCAGCTCAGTATTGGGGGAAGTTTATTTCTAGCTTCTCTGCCATAGCAGCTCCTATGCATGCAATGACTAGTGTGAAGTGTGATTTCCAATGGGGAGGCAAGCAACAAAAATATTTTAAGCCTTTGAAAGAGAAGATAATTTCAGCTCCAGTCCTTGCATTACCGGAATTGAGATAGCCATTCGAGATTCAGACATATGCTAGTGATTACGCCATGGGTGCAATTCTCTTACAACATGGTAAGCCTATCACATTTCATTCTGAGACATTTAATGGTGCTATTGTGAATTATCCTACATATGATAAAGAGTTGTATGCATTGGTAAAAAGTGTCAAAAAATGGAAACACTATTTGATGGGAAAAGAAACAATTGTTCATACCGACCATCAACCTTTACAGTACTTGCAATCGCAAAGTAAGTTGCAGTAGTCATGACATTTCAGATGGATGGGTTTCCTACAACAATTTCACTTGGTAATAAGGTACAAGAAAGGTATTTACAATAAGGTTGCTGATAGGCTTTTAAGTCCTATTATTAGTGCTAGTACTTTACTTAAGAATGATTCTATTGTACATGAGAGCTACATAGAACAGTATGCATCAGATGTTGATTTTAAGGATGTGTATGCTAACTTGAGTGAAGGGAATCATGTTGAGGAGAATGATTATAATTTGCATAATAATTTTCTATTTCATATGGGAAAGTTATGTATACCACAGGGGGAGAGACTAAGCATCATGAGAGAATCTCATTCTTCTCTTATAGCTGGACATTTCGGGGTAAGCAAAACGGTGGCACATTTACGGAGGTATTGTTATTGGCCTCGCATGGTAGATAGTGTTTCATGTTTCATTAGAGGTTGTTCATTATGTGATACAAGAAAGCCTAGAAATAGGAAGCTTGGTTTATATACGCCATTTCCAGTACCTTCTAGACCATGGGAAAGTGTTTCTATGGATTTTGTTGGAGGTCTACCATTATCTAGAAAGCAGCATGATTATCTTTATGTAGTAGTTGATCGTTTCAGCAAGATGTGTATTCTTATGCCATGTAAGAAATCTATAACTGTTGAAAAAACTACTGATTTATATTTTCAACATGTATGGGTTCATTATGGCTTGCCTACTTCTATTGTTAGTGACAGGGATTCCATATTTGTTGGGAATTTTTGGTCTAATCTACGGAAGATGATGGACACCAAGTTGAAGAAGAGTACTGCTTTCCATCCACAAACAGATGGCCAAATAGAGGTAGTGAATAGAACCATTGTACATCTTTTGAGAGGTTATTGCAGCAAGCATCCCAAGCTTTGGGATGAGCACTTGCATTACATTCATCATACCTAAGTCACCTTTAGATTTCATTCTTGAGAAGGATGTGGCCATTGATGGGCATAGTGGCATTGAAAAAGCTCGCATGTTCATTGAAATAATTCAGCTCATACATCAACAGGTTCAAGAACAGCTTGAAAAAAGTCAAGGCAAGTACAAGGAGAGGCATGATAAGCACAGAGTTGATCATAAGTTTCAAGAAGGGGATGAGGTATGGCTGCATATTAGTAAGGAAAGAATGCAAGGAGAAGGTAAAAAGCTAAAGCCTATTCGTTATGGTCCATTCAAGATCCTTAAACAAGTTGGAAATAATGCTTTTCAATTAGATTTGCCTTCATATATGCAAATGTATTCCGTTGTGAACATGGAAAATTTATGTTTGTATGAACCTCCTTTAATTGCTGATTATGAAAGTGACATTCAGCTACCATCCATAGAGGATTTCTCGCCAAAATTTTTGGATGAGTTGAAAGAGGATGCTATCCTTGATAGAAGGACATGCACTTCGAGGAGGGGAAATGTTGATTATGTTTGGGTTGGTATTAAAGGCAGCAAACCGAGTAAGGCAAAGTGGATTGAGGTGGAAAAGGTGAGGGACCTGTACCCTCATCTTATTAAAAGGTAATTGAAGGCTTTTGGGGTCCAAAAGATTCCCAATGGGGAGGTGTGATTAGGTGATCATGTCCTATGTTGAAAAAATGCTCAAAATTGGAATTGCTCAAAATTGGTTGAAACCAAAACGACCGGATAGGCCTCGTCAATACGATCCTAGCGCCGTGAACAACACTCAAATCCAACACTGTATGTGAAAGTTATGCAGGTTTGAAATTTACAATTTCCTTCAAAAATCAGTTTGACCAGTGTTGACTTTTGAATTTGGAAAATATTAAAAAAAATAATATTCCACAGAATATTCCCTGTGGAGCAATCAACGGTCGACAAGTGGCACATTTAGATTGGAGGATTAGTTGAATTTTTCGTTTCTAGGCCAATCAACGGGTGCCACGTGGCCTGCTCGGAGGTTGCCATGTGGCCCCAGGCCAGTGAAGATTTCATATGGCAATTTTTTTGCAATGTAACAGGTTTCGACCCCGGGTCAGGCGCTTGCTAGCCCACTGGCCTGACTGGGCGCTCTATGAATTAGTTCTTAACAATGCTAGAGCAGATGTCATATTTTAGTTTTCAAAAATATTCAACGGGTAGAAAAAGGGGGCCAGCCCCCGTGTTCACATGACTGCACGATGGTGTCTAGGGGCTAACCACTCGCCCGACAGTTACGATGACGGTTAGCACCCATACATGTGGCCACGTCCAAACAAGTAAAAGTCACATTAAATGGTTTATTAACGTTTTCCGCCGGCGGGTTCGGATGGTCCATGTGACCGCCAAACCAAAACATTTATTGCCAAATGTTAACTGACCGACGAAATTGGAGGAGCGTGCCATTTTTGGCGGATATGCCAAAACTGTCGGAGTTATCTGCAGTCCTCCCAATTTTGGTGGAGTTTTTTTAGGCCAAATTGGACAAATGTTGTTTTGATCATAACTTTCACATTACTGAACCTTTTTGGATGAAATTTTAGTCAATTTCGACTATTCTCAGCATTCTAGAGACAGTGGAATAGGTTGCAGAGCCAACAGAGTTGATATTCAGGTACTTTTGATTCAGGGAAGCTTGGAGAACCATAAGGGCCTAGAGGGTGTTGAAGCTGTTTTGGGCTATGTTTAACCATTTGAGGTGAAACAAAAGTCAATTTATACTGATTTCTGCATTCTGAATTCATTTTTATAGCTGGGTTGGTTTGTTTAGGCCTTATTTTCACTGTATTACCAATTTGAGCATCATAATATATCAAGGACATGCCCATTGGGAGCCTTGAACCTAGCAGATGTAGCCCAAGAGGGGTGAACTACCTCATCATGTTGCTGTGTGTTTATGGTGAAATTATTTTGCTGTGTTATTTAGATTAAAGTTGTTAAACAATAAATTTAAACAACACTTCCTCACACTTAAATTCATAAACAATTACCAAGAACACTTTGTTTCACTTGTAAGACCTTACAAACACTTTGCACACTTAATTTAATGGAAATGAATACTTTGAACAGCAGTACAAATACTTTCATTTTCAGATCACTCCCATTTTATGAGGCTATTTTTTTTTCTCTATTTTGCCTCCTTTCCAAAGGAAGTTTCTAATGATTGGTTCAAGTTGCTTGTCAATTCTTGCCAGAGCATTGTATGGTAGAAAATTGGTAGATGGGAAGCACTGAAAGGATTGATTTGATTAAGATGAATCTTCCAACAAGGATGAGCTAGATCATTCCCCAAGATTGTATATTTTTTTTTCCTTTTCTCTATGTAGCTGGTCTATATTTCTACTTTCAGATTTTGTTTTGTGACTGGAAGACCGAGATAGTGGAAGTGGTTCCACTTCCCTTGAAAGGCGATTTATAGGATTTGTGATATTCTCGGAAGGGTGTGAAATGGAGTGTTCCAGCTATAAATTATAGTCTTTCTATTGTTAAGCAAATGACCTGAAGCTTCCATGAAATTGTCTATCACTTTCTTGAATCTTACAATGCAGAATGCACCTCCCATTATAAGAGTATCATTTGAAAATAATGAGTGGTTTATACTCTTGGTGCCTATGCTCAAAGAGATACCTATTAGATTGCAATTTATTCTATAATGTTCTAGTTTTCTGCTCAACAAGTCTACCATCAAAATAAATAGGAACAGGGATAATGGGTAGCCTTGTCTCAGGCCACGATAACTTTGAAAAAATTCACAAGGTATACCATTTATAAGAGGGGCTATCCATGGACCACTAAAACATGGATTTATTATCTCTATGAACTCAGTGGAGAAACCAAATTTGGCTAGAACTTCTGCAAGAAAGGAAAAATTGGTGTCGAAGGCATTTTCCATGTCGATTTTTAGAATAAAACCCCACTTTTTCCTTGCTAAAACAGAATGCAAAGCCTCTTGATAAATCATGATGTTGTCCATGATTTTCCTGCTGGGGACAAATCCCCCTTGTTTTTATGAGATTAGCTTGTGGAGAACAAGTTTAATGCAGTTTGAAAGGATCTTTGAGATGCTTTTGTAAGATGAGTTGCATAGATAGATGGGCCAAAATTGATTGAATGTTGAAGGCCTTGCTTCTTTTTGCATAAGAGATAAAAAGGTTTAATTTGTGTATCCTCCTATATTCTTCTTTCAGAAGACATATTTGATCATTTATATGAGGTATTTTTTTATTAAGGGCCACAAGGTGTAATAGAATGCTGTGGAAAACCCATATGGTCCTAGAGCTTTGTCAGGTTGAAGGCCCCAAACAACTACCATGATCTCTTTTTCTTTAAATTATTTTAGTATTTATGATTTTATTTCATCATTTATCCTCCTTGGGATATACTTTGTGAATTATTCCCTGCCTAAGTTTCCTGGTTAAGTTATTAACAAGCTTTTGAAGTGATTATATGCTTCCTTTTTTAGAGCCTCTTGCCCTTTGATCTCATAATCCCCTTCTCCTTTAACTTTTTCAATATGGTTTATTATCCTTCTCATTTTGGTTTTGTTATGGAAGAAGGTGGTGTTCTTATCTCCCACCAATATCCAAAAATGTATATATTTGAGTCTCCACTCTTCTTCCTCTTTCCTGTTGTTCCTATAGATTTCCCAGTGTAACTCTTTCTCTTTCTGCTGATTCTCATTTGTGTCTTCCATGCCATCTAATTTCTCTTGGAATTTTTCCATTTCCCTTTGTAATTAAACCTTTAATCTCTGTGATTCCTTGTAGTATTTTTTTCCCAATTCTTAAGACTGTTCTTGACACTTTTTAACTTTTTTTCCCAAATGAAACTTGGAGAGCCCGTGATTATTTGTTTCCATGTTGATGTTATTATGTGTTTGAATTATTCTTTGTTATTCCATAGCGGATTGTATATAAATGGGAGAGGACCCAAATTTTAAATTGTTCCTAAGCTGACAGCCACAGGTTTATGATCAGAAGCTACTGAAGGGATAATTTTTGATGTAAAAAAACCGAATTCTGATATGATGTTGTCCTTTATTAGGATTCAGTCCAACCTCTCTTTTATAATATCTTTCCCAATACTCTTATTGTTGTAGGTGTTAGAGTCAGTATCTTCATACCTCCATCAGAGATCAAATTTCTCTTGTTGCATTTCATTTTAGGTGTCTCACTCAGTTCAGTCAGCTGCATTCCATTAGGAGCATGGATCATCTGAAGGTAGGGTCTTGTCACTCATATCCCTCATGTCTTTTACTTGCTGGTCTAGTTCTGTTCATCGAAATCATTTACAATCATGTTTGGTCTCCTGGTTGGAAAAGAGTCATTTTAGGGTTTTTAGTCTCATTAGGTCTAGGGTTTTATCAATCTGGTCTCAAAATGACTAGTAATGTCAGTAGGCACATGAGGGAGGTTCGAAATAAGTTTTCATTGCAAAAAAAATTTCATTATCATATGTTCAAAAATGATTTTTCTTCAAAACTCTGTTTTGAAGAAAAAATTGTCTATTTTATCCTTTTGTAACAAATGCAATGCAATTTTTAAACTCTTCAGTTGTAATAATGCTCCATTTTCAGCCCTGGTCACCTTTTCCAAAATTCCATGTCATCCATCCCTGTAAAATAGACAAGAAGCTCATCATTCAGTCCAAGAATCAAAAGCAAGAAAAACAGAGTTTTTTTGAAAAAGTGCCAAAGTTTTCAAACATTACAAAGTGGGTTTTCAAAAAGCAAAAATTAAAATTTGGGGCATATAAGATATTTTCATGATCCAACACTCCATTTTCATGCCAAGAGACAGCATTGAGCCAAGACAAATCGTAGAGGAAGGGCAGAAACAATTTTGGAGCAAAGATTGTGTGTAAGTTGCAGAGCACGACGCACTGGGCAGTGGTCACGGTGCATAGGCTGAGCGCAGCACATAGGGCGGCTCCATTGTGGGTTAAATTGTTCTTGCATGACGCATTGAACCAGCATGGCGCACTGGGTTTAGAGCGCGACGCACAGGGCAGACAACTAAGTTATTGCCATCTCTTCCAAATTTTTGAAACGGTTCGGTTAATCTTACTCCAAGTAAGTTCACGCGACCTTCTAATTGCCATTTACAAATGTTTGAAATTGGATTATGAGAGTTTAAATGCAAAACTCAAACCCTATCATCTTGTTGAGAGTTGCTCCCTTAGGGTTTTGAAGTTGGTATTTAAAAAAAATAATTTTGTGCCAAATACTCAATTCCCCACCTTGTTTTTTCTTCCCCCTCACTGTTATCTCATTACTACAGTTCATCCCCTATCTCTCTACATCCCTAAAGCCACTCATACCTATCTCATTCCCATTATCCCTATCCCATTTGCAAAATTTACCCAAATCCCAAGTTACCCCAAAAAATCAAGTGGCTGTCCCTTGTCCCTAAATTTATCAAATCACAAGTTTTAAAAAAGGCAAATTCCACTTGGTTAAAGTCCATTGTCCCCACTTCCTTATTTCCCCACAGTCCCTCCCACACTACCATACATTTGGCACTAAAACAAAAGTACCCAAATTCTCATTTTCATCTCATACAAGCCAACATATACCTTGCATAGACCTTGGACATCATGGAGACAGACACTGATACATCATATGACCGAGACAGTGATTCCACCACTGAGTTACATGCACCTAGAAGGCCTCATAAAAGTGGTAGACATGTGAGAGAAGAGCCCACCTCATTGGCTGAATTGCAAGCTTGCCCACTTGCTATGGCATGTTTTCGAGAGCAGTCATGCTATCAGTTTTGTGAAATGATTGCTAGGATTCATTATCATCAGGATTTGGCTCATTTGTTTGTATTGCATTTACATGATGGTCAGGTAACTTTTGCCGGTGTAACTTTCACTTTGACACCGAAAACAATCTCTCAAGCAACTAGAATACAAAATGTGGGAGAACAGTGGAACAAAAGACAACAGGTGGACAGAGTGCATTATGAACCATATATCAGGCCTAGCTTTGTGAGACAACTCAGTAGAGTGTTCCCATTCTAGTTCCTAAAGGATTCCTATGCACCTCTGATGAAACTCATTATCAGATATTTCAGTTGTGAGGGTCGGTTTTCATGCCTCTATGCCTACCATATCAGGTTATTGATGCATTTCACCAGGGTGAGGATGATGAACATCCCTTATTTCATGTGCTGGAACATCGAGAGAATGACCACTCTCGTGAAAAAGAAAACTCCCGAGCAGCAGTACAACAGTATTTATCACTATGCACTCATCAAGATCGTGTTTGTACATCAGCTCGGATTGCAGGGTATTCCATGGGAGGATTTCATTTCCCATGATTTCTTCACAGCTCCTCAGGTTCCTCCGAAGGTTGTTCATGATGCAGGCGAACCTTCATATCAGCATGGAGGTCAGGAGACAGAGACTACTGTGCCGACATATCTCACTTATCAGAGAGGCACTAGAGGATTATTTGTAGCAGCCCGACGAGTATTATCTCCACCTGGGGTGGAAGGGGTCTCGCTTCCATCATCAACAGCATAGGTACAGGTACAGGACAGAGGTAAGAGGCCTATGCAGGATGAGGGCCCTTCAGGAGGCCAAGACATAGGTTTCATACTGATTGATGAGGATTTGAGCTCTCCAAGCTCAAAGTTGAGAGAGACTATTCAGGAGCAGAAGGCGGAGATAGACACATTGACCGTAAAATTTCAAAGAGCCCAATGGATCATAAATTACCCGGAGCAACGAAAAAAACAGTTGGAAGATCAGCAAACAATCATGGAGTTGCAAAACATCCGTGAGAATCAGCAAGCTGCCCAAAGAAGCCAAACCGAAATGACATCCATTGAGCGAGAGATTGAGGCTGATAGAGAGACTTGGCTTGAGAGGGTCAATATTCATCTTGAGAAGCTGTTGGAGAAGGCAAACAAGGAAAATAACATGTTGAGGCACATGAAGAACCATTATTGGGCACGAAATAATGTTTTCAAAGTGCGAATCAAAATTCTGAAGGCAAAGCTAAGGAGGGCACTAAAGCGTCACAAAAGGCATGATAGACTCCAAATTTTGGCCAAAGATTATTTGGCTCAGCATAGAACTTTATGGTGGACATTCAGCCCAAATTTCAAGAAATTTGGGAAACTTTTTATCAATTTCGAATTTTTTGGCCTTAACACAGATTTTCCTGCCCGACGCGTCGCGCCACTTGGCGCACGCTTATAATTGGCAGCTCCTTTTGAGGAAAAATTTGCATTTTTAGATTTTTCATCAAAATTTATGCATGCCTACCCATTACCTAAGGATTTTGACAAGTTTTGGGTTTCCTGAAGGGTCAAAAACACCTTAAAAATGGCCTTTCTGCCACTTTTTGGACACACAGGAAGCAGTGTTGGGAGATTTAATTTTTGGAGGGGCAAATGGCAACCAAATTCAGAAATTCAACTTGTGTTAGAAAGTAGACAAGAAGAGATTTCCAACGAGCTATCCTGTGCTCAATTTGGACTTCGTTAAGGCCCTCAAAATCATCCTCAAAGTGGCGCGATGCATAGAGATTTCAGGCGCGGTGCATTGGGAATTTTGGCCTAATTTTCACTCAGCAGTTCAGATTTTCGCCTAGTTTTGGCCAGTTTGAATTTTCATCTCCAAATGTGAAACTCCTGATGTAACTTGATGTAATTTCATGACTTTGGTGTAATTTTGGCACATTTTTACTCATCCAAGTATATTCATTCACCAAAAAGTGAAATGTAACGTCTGAATGAATCAGTTTCCTATCTTATAGAGGCAAGCTGTTTCATTGCCTATTTTCCAGTTCTTAGTTTAGATCTTGTTGAAACAACTCCTAGAAGGGTGAGCTCGACCCCTAGAGGCAGGGGGATGAGTTAGGCTTGTCTATATCTTGTATTTTCTCAGTCATTTTCAGGGTTGGATACTTGGGATTGCTTGGCACTTCATTGTACATTTCATCTTTGCATTTTGGCAAAGGAATAGACCAGGGTTTGCAGCACTCTTTGGCATCCATGTGGCTCTATGTTTTGATGGTGTGTTTCTCTATGTGATTGTAAGTTTACTGATGTTTCATGTGTATCATTATCCTTCTCATTTCTTCTCAAATTAAACAAACAAGTTATAAAGGTGGAATTCATTAGATTGCTTTGCTCTGCCTAGAGTTTTGTTTAATTTTCCATGTTTTCATCTGTTTGAAGAGGATTATTGAATGCCTATTTCCCTCTTCAAGTCCTCACTCATTTGATCTATTCATTTCATTCAATTTCAAAGCATCAAAACAATTGCCTTCCTTGCCCCATTCAGTCCTCTGCAAAACTGATCATTTCCCGAACCCAAAATTTGCCTTTCCCTTTGATTCCAACAAAACCCCCAAAATCAAAATCAAACTCTTTTACTTATATACCTAGCCTAAAATCAGCCTTTATTTCAAGTCATATCAAGCCTTATTGATTATCTTTGCTGAGATTGACCCAGAGAGAGCCCTCTCCTGATCTGGTAGGGCTAGCTACCAGATTAAGCATGGTTTGATGTTACCCTGAACTTTGCCTTCCTTCAGCCTGAGGTAGATTTAGGCAATAACAGTAGGTATATTTCCCATTATTTGGTGGGATGTCCATTATATTATAAACCTCGATAATTTCTTCGAGGGAATCTCGAGAAGAATCGACATGGAAAGTTCCCCCTGATTTCTCTTCAGCATTTAGTACCAAGTTTAAATGTCCTCCCAAAATAATATTCTTGTTTTGGTCTAGAATAAGGTTTTCTTTAATGGATCTCCAACATATCTCTTTATTTCTATAATGAGTTGGGTCATATAAATTGAAGAGGGATGTTTACATATCTAATGTTTTGCTTCTTAATTCAATATTTATTCAGTGAAACTCTACTTGTTGATTCTGCAATTCCCATTTTTCCTTCCTCCATATTGTGCAAATTCCTCGCAATGCCCTGATGGCTGGGATAACTATGCCATCATAATTCCTTAATTTTGGAATCATTTTCCCCATTTTCTCTCTGATTGCTTTTGGTTTCCTGTGCAATGTTCCTAAATTAGCTAGGCTAATTGGAACATTAGAATTTTGTTTTATTTTTCATGTTTATGAATAACAGACTAATGGAGGGCATGCAACACTCCTTAGATCTAAAAATAAATACATGATCAATGTGAACAAGATTAAATATGAGCTGGTTGCATAAAAACCACTTATGTGTGAACAGGGTTGAGCTATTTGACTGGGTCAACTGGACCAAATCACAAGACAGTCTAGGTGCATTGAACCTCCTAAGTGATCTGCGTAGTTCTAGAAGGAGCTTCTAAATGTGAAAGGGGCTAATTCAAGTGAAGTGGTTTAGGGTTTTTCACATCTTCATTTTATAAAAAGGAGGGAGAGGACTCAAGGAAGGATTGTTGATGATTTGTGGTTGCTTGAGCAACTCGAGTTCTCTTGGCTGGTTAGCCAAAGGGAAGAGGGTTTCCTGTTTAGGAATTCTCTATCCTTCCATGGAGTAGCTCTTTGGAGGAGGATGTGCTATGTTAGTTCCCAAATCCACCTTAGGCTGAAATAAGGCAGAAGAAGGACAACACCAAACCACGCTCAGCCTCGTAGCTAGCCCTACGAGGACAGGAGAGGGCTCTCTCCGGGTCAATCTCAATGAAAATATTCAAAAGGGCTTGAGATGACTAAAATAACAACTGATCTTAGGCTAGATAAACAAATAGGAGGGTTTAATTTTTATTTTTAGGGGTTTTTGTTGGAAAAAGGGAAAAACAATTTTTGGGCTTGGGGATGAGGCCAAATCTTGCAGAGTTCAAGTTGGGGCAGGGTAGGCAATGAATTTGATGTCTTAGATCGAGTGAATGGATGGAAAAGAATGCTGAGGAGCTGAAGAGGGAAAGAGAGTGCAAGGATCCTCTTCAAACGAATGAAAAACACATAAAACTAAACAAAAGTTTAAGGCAGAGCACCAGCAAATCAATGAATTATACCTCAATTACTCATTTGTTTAATTCAGAAGCGAAGAGAAGGGAAATGGAATACATATAACATTAATGAAACTTAAAATGAAATGAGAATAACATCATCAAAACTTAGAAGCCACAAGGATCCCAACAAGTGCTGCAAAACTCTGGTCTTTCCTTTGCCAAAAACGGAAAATGGATATACAATGAGGTGCCAAAATTTTCCCAAGAGTCCAACCCTGAAAATGTCTCAGAAAATACAATATATAGAAAATTCTAACCCCTTCCCATGCCTCTAGGGGTCAATCTCATCCTTCTAGGAGCAGTTTGAACCAATTCTAAACAAGGAGCTGAAATCTAGGTAGCCAAACAACTTGCCTCTAAAAGGAAGGAAACTGATTCATTCATTTAATTTTCACTTTTTAGTGAATGAATCATCTAGAACAAGTAAATACATGCCAAAATTACATCATGGTTACCATATTACATCAAGCTAGATAAAAAATTACATCAAGAGGTGAAACTAGTCAAAACTGGCCGAATTTCTGAGCTGAAAGGCAAAAATTGGGTCAAAATTCTCTATGCGTCGCGCTCAAAAGCTCTATGCGCCGCGCTACTTTGGACCTATTTTTGGAGCACTTCCAAAAGTCCAAATCAAGCTCATGATAGCTCATTGGAAAGCCCTGGATGTCTGCTATCCAACCCAAGTTGAATTTTTCAATTTGGAGCTCATTTTCCCCTCCAAAAATTCATTCGCCCAAGACTACTTCCTGCTGGTGCAAAAGGTGGCAGAAAGGTGATTTTCATGGTGTTTTTGGCCCTTTAGGCAGCCCAGAATGTGATGAAATGCTTCGGCCATTCTTGAACATACATAATATATCATGAAAAACCCAAAAATGCAAAGTTTTCCTCCAGAAGATGTCCCAATCCTAAGCGCGCGTCGGGCGGAAAAACCTGTTTTGCAACCAAAATTTTCAAAATGACAAAATCTTCTCCAAATCTGCTGAAATTTGGAGTGAAGGTCTCTCATCATGTCTCATGCCCAGCCAAGGAAGCTTCAGCCAATATTCGGAGTGGATTCAGCCTCTTTCGACGTTTCAGTGCCTTTCTCAACCTTGCCTTCAGGATCTTCATTTTTTCTCTGCAAACGTGTGTACGGGCCCAATAGTGAGTCTTCATGTGTCTGAGCATGTCTTTGTCCCTATTGGCCTTCGCTAAGAGCTTCTACAAATGAATGTTGATGTGCGTAAGGCAAGTCTCTCGCTCAACCGGTGTCATGTCACCTGGTCGCTTCCGGGCCAATTCCCGGTCTTCACGGATTTGCCGCAACTCTATGAGTGTGTGTTGATCCTCCAGCTATTTATTACGCTGCTCCAAATAATGTATAACACATTGAGCTCTCTGCAAATTCATGGTCAAAGTGTCAATATCAGCCTTTTGTTCTTGGATGATCTCTTTCAGCTTCGAGCTAGGAGAGCTCGCATCAACATCGATCAAAACAAAATCAGTATCTTGGCCTCCCGAGGGGCCCTCATCGTGCATAGGCCTCTTGCCTCTGTCCTGAACCTGTACCTGTGCTGATGTAGAAGGCGAGACCCCTTCCATGCCATGTGGAGATAGTACTCGCGCTGCTGATGAAGATAACGAGACCCCTTCCACCCCTGGTGGAGATAGTACTCGTCGTGCTGCTGCAAATAAGGCTCTGTGGCCTCTCTGATATGTCACACACACTGGAGTACTGATAGGCTCAGTCTCAGGAATCTCAAACTGATGTGAAGGTTCTGCCTCATCATGAAAAATCTCGGGAGGAGGCTGGGGTGCTGCAAAGAGATCACGAGAAATGAACTCATCCCACGAGATGCCCTGTAATCCAAGCTAATGCACTACAATGATTTTGATGAGCGCATAATGATAGATACTGTTATTATGTTGCTCTGGAGTCTTCTTCTGCACAAGGACCGTCATCCACTCTATGTTACGGTACATGAAATATGGAATGCTCATCATCCGCACTCTCGTGAAATGCATCAAAAGCCGGATGTGATACGCATACAAGCGTGAAAAGCGACCTTCACAACTGAAGTATCTAATGATCAGTTTCATCAATGGCGTATACTCTTCCTTCAGAAACCGGAATGGAAAAACCCTTCTCAACTGCCTCAAATATCCAGGTCTGATGTAAGTCTCATAATATGCTCTATCCAGCTTCTGCCTCTTATTCCATTCCTCACCAATGTTCGGTATCCCGGTCGCCTCAGAAATAGTCTCTGGTGTCAAAGTGAAGGTCACTCCAGCAAGATTTACATGACCATTATGCAAATGTAGAACAAATAGGCGAGATAACTCATGATGATGCTGAGTTCAGGAAATCATCTTACAATACTGGAAGCATGACTGACGCTGAAAACAATCCATTGCAAGCGGGCAGGCTTGCAATTGGGTCAAAGAAGTGGGCTCCTCCCTGACATGCCTGCCACTTTTATGAGATCTCCTTGGCACATTTAGTTCTGTTGTAGAATCACTGTCCTGCTCATATCCCTGCTCATATGGTGAATCTGTCTCTAACATGATGCTGAAATGTGTTTGTCAACTGTGTGCTTGGTTGGTCAGAAAATGAGCAATTAGTGTATTTGTTTTAATGCCAAATGTGTCACATATATATCAAGGTGCTATAAGAAATACCACAGTGGGAAAAGGACTGTCAAATGAGTTCCAAGTGTGAAGACAACCACTGTTTGAGGGACTTAGGAATTTGGGGATTTTAATGGGAATCAGTGATAGTAATGAGGGTAGTTTTTAGGGATAAGAGTGCAATGAAAATATATAAGTGAAATCAAGGACATAAGCCAGCCCTTGAATGTTTGGTAATCAAGGTTTTATCAATGCTATGAAGTGGTGAGAAACAATAGGGCTTTGGGAATTTAAACATGGGACAAAGGGTATAGGGATATGGGATAGTGGTATAACAATGGGACTGTGCTATAATGTGACAAAACTAACAGTGATAACAATGATAGTAATTTCAGTGATAAGAGCACACATAACAATGGAATGAGAGTGTTTGGCAAGTTCAAGTTTTTGACACCCAATTTAAATTTACAATCACCTCTCTTCAAACCCTATGGAGAAAATTTCAATATAGGTATAGGGTTAATTTTTTCACCATTTAAACACCAATGTCTTCACTTCTAAACACATCACACATAAACAAAATCACTGCACAAGCCTTGTGGACTTACTTGGAGAAGAATCGAGCTGAAACAATTCGAATTTTTGTGGAGCGAATATGAATTTCGGCCTTAGGGCTCTATGCGCCGCGCGCAGACCCAATGCGCCGCAACCTTTGGGTGCGCCGCGCCCTTTGAAAAATACACTTTCAACCTTGGCCCAATGCGCCGTGTCGATTTGGTGCGCTGCGCCTCTTTCCTATGCGTCGCACGCAATCTTTACACACAATCACGACCTCTCTAAAACACAGTTTGCTCCCCAACTTTCAAATTCGATTTCTCTATGAGATTTTCTGAATGAAACTTGATGCAAATGGATATATGACTTTGAGAAATATCTTGAAAGAGATGGCTTTGATTTTTACTTCTTCAAAACCCATTTTGTAATGTTCTTTTTATTTTGGCACTTTGTCATTTAATAAAACTCTGTCTTTTGTCTTTTCACTGATTTTCTGAGTTTGGACTGATGAAATTAGTTGATTTTTGCAGGGATGTTGGCGTTAAAATTTGGCAAAGGAAAACCAGAGTCTGCTTTGAAGTCTTCATGGCGGAAGAATACATGATTATTACAAAAAACAAATTCGACAATTTCTTATTCAAAACAGAGTTTTGAACAAGAAATGTCTTCAAACATTTTTTATAATACAATTTTGAACTGAGAACTTATTGGAAATCATCCTCATGGCCTGCGGGCATTATATGACATGTCAGAAGACTAAACCCTAGACTCAGAAACCAAAGTGACTCCTTTTGACCAAAATGACATCTATGACTGCAAATGACTTAAAATGAACTTTGATGATTTTAGAGAAATTTTGACTAACCCAGCAGGTACAAGCATGAGGGAAACAAGAAAACCAAACCCTTCCGTCAGTCAATGGCATGCCCCTAATGGAATGCAGATGAATGAGTGGAATGAGACACCTAAACAATGAAATGCAATAAGAGAAATGATCTCTGACGGAGGGATGTAAAAACCGACTCTAACATGCTGCATTGATCCACTATCCGGTATTTGGCCAAGCTTCTACTTCCAATTGCAATGCAGAACCTATTAAGGGTTTGATTGCTTTTGTAAGCTGCAGCAAGTGGATTCTATATCTTTTTAGATCTAGAGCATTTCAGTACTTATTTTCAGTGGAGGAGGGTTGTAATCCATTGAAGGGATGTATTGGAATATTGGAGCCTCATTTCAGATCTTGGCATTAGGCCAATGTGTTTTCCATGTTATATTGTGCAGTTCCTTCCCAAAATCTGCATTATTGCTAAAGGAGCAGAGTTGCAGGGTTTTGGCATCATTTTGGAGCTAGATCTCTGATGTGAAGGAAGCCTCCTTGCATCAAGGGTGATCCTTGGATTGGCCAACAAATCCAAGTATATTTATGATCTGATACATTCACTAAAGCTTTTGATTCAGAAATTTTGAATCATTTTGCAAATCTACTGCAGTAAAACTCAGATCTGCTCCAGCATTTTCATGTATTGCTGAAATCCCCAAGGGGAATGTAATAAAGAGACCTTTGGGAATTTTGATTTGTTATAGATCCATGTTTTCATGTATTTATCAGTTTCAGATCTGTAATATAATAAAAAAAATCTTCAGCCTCCTGTAAATAATGTTGAAGGGTTTCTGGGTCATTCTCTTGTATTGCAGCACCTCAATCCTTATGGATTTTCTATGTAAAACTGTTTTTTAACCTTTCTTAATCCATATTACATGTTCCTAAACTCGTTATATTATTTTTCACACTATTTTACATCTCATCCCATCAGAAAATACGCTGCCCTTGCTTCAATAAATTTCTGCATCTTCCAAGTCATGGGAAATCATGGTTTTTCTTGACTAGTCGGGAAGGAGGAACTGTTTAACTTAGAAAAACGCATTTTTTTTTGCTGAAATTCGACATTTAGATCTATATTGACCTAATATAACATATCCCAGAGCCATGACCCTCATTGTTACCCATATTTATGATTATACTCATTTTAAGGCCAAAATACTCACTTTTCCCCACCCTTTTGCCCATAAAAGCTGAGTAAAGGTTGCTGCAGCATTTGTAATCGATTTATGAGTGTTTATAAACAATATTTATCATATATGAAGCTCACATCCCAGGAAAATGATTTTTTCAAGCCTGTCTGGCTGAGAAATCCATTTTTGGAACATTAGAGTGGTATCAGAGCATGATCTTTGGATTAGCCTGTGGCTTCAAGCCAAAGTGATGAATCCATGAAGCAAGAATATTTCAAGCTCTATATATAAAGTATACATATGGTTAGGTAGCCTCTGTATCTCATCCTTTTCTCAAAGGTGACATATCTAGTAAATGCCCCTGCAGTCAATCTCTGGAATAGAATCTTGATACTCCTGAACAGGGAAATTTAAAAAAATATTAGAGAAGAGAAGAGACAGAGATCAGAAAGCTGAAGAATATGAGTTTTACCTCATCATATTTCAGATCCAAGAAGAGCCTCTTCAAAGAGGTTAGACAAAAGAAAGAAGGAGGAAGAAAATGAAACTCCTAGAGGGTTTCAAGAAGCGGAAAGTTGCAGTGAGACCTGCAGAAGGTTTCAAGATGGAGAGGAAGATCCATGCACTTCCTATCCTGACAAAGAAGGAGAGCTATGCAGAGAAAAACTAGAGCATGGCTCCACCACTTGGAAGAATGACATAAGAGGAGATCTCCTTGCTCCTTTTCTAAGCCCTCAAGGGTATTGAGGAAGATCTCAAGGATATTGAGAAGGTGGAGACTTGTACCTGTTAGCCACCTATAATATTTGATTATAGCAAAAGGTGGCTAAGACTTTTTGAGCCTCCAAAGAACAAATTTTATCACTAAAAATTATTGGCTCTTGAAGACTCCTTGAAGGCCTCATGCCTCTGTCCAAAATCCTCATTGCTGTTCCCATTAAATCTGCTGATCTCATGTAAGAAACTACTGAAAAACCATCATTTTTCCCCCTTCTCCCACTCATAAAAAAACCTTCATTTTCTTCCCCTTTTCTCCATATTATTCCTCTACTTTTCATGAGTTTTCTCCTTCCATTCATGAAAATCCTCCTTATATGGTTTAAAACTTCTTTTTTGAACTGTGTCGAAACCCCCAAATCCATTTAAAACCTTGAAATTTTTCATAAAAAACAAATTTTTGTTCCTATGGACTTAATCCCCCTTGGGCTTAAGTCCTAAACCACTTCCCCACCATACGCTTTGGGGCTGGAACCACATGCTAAAAGGTTAAGGTGCTTATCGCATCGCAAATGTTCAAAGAACGCAAATATTTGCGATTAGTTTTGTGTTGCAAAAGTCTCCGATTGCGATCAGCCCCTTTTATTATGAATCCCGAGTCTCGTGTTTCTTCTGCAGAAAACCAAGAGTTTAAATCTCGAGCGCTAATCGCATCGGAAAGAAACAAGTGTGCAGGTCTTTTACCATGTTCCGAAAAACTTCGATGTGATTAGCCTTTGTGTCTGAACCCCTGATCATATTATTCTTTTCATATAACTATAGAGCCTGCCTCAGGTGCTTAAAACCCTTATACATTTCACTCCCGATCGTTATTTTTTTGTAAAAACCCAAAACCCACTTATCCAAAGTTTTAACTTAAAAACTTTAAGTCACATGTTGAAATATTTCAATGGGTAGATTAAAAAGACCGGTCGCGCAATCGCAATCAGAGAAATCTAATGGGTTGATCGAAAAGACCGCATCAAAATGTTCCAATGCGATTGAGTCCCTGTATATATAAGCTCTACCCCCGCCTTGTTCCATATAACCTACGCCCAAGACCAAGTGTTAAAAAGCCCAGGCGCTGAATCGCATCGCAATATTTCAAATGGGTTGATTGAAAGACCAGCTTGAGGCTCTGATTGTGATTGGCTCCTTTGAATATATAAAGCCCTGGGCCCATTGTAGTTCATATATCTAACGGCCCCACATTTGGGCGCCAGAACTTTTTTATATATTTTATTTCCACCCCCGATCCATAAAAAAAACTTTGTTTTATGTAAAAACTTTGGGTCTTATATATTATATAAGGGTTTTCCGCTGATTGTTTCAAAACTAATCCACATCGTTGATCTTAAAACGATCAAGTGGCCAGCGCTCCATCGCATCAGAGCTTTCAAATTGCATCGCATTTCTTAATCGCATCGCATTTTCTCAATCGCCGTGTTTATTTACCATCCCCGATAGCTGATCCCCGATTTATTTTCTGTCGTTGATCTGATCTTCAGATCAATGGTCCGCGCTAACTCGCGTCGCAAGTTTATATCGCAGACATTTGTTTTGCTCCTCCGATTGCGACTCCCCCGATTCATTCTCCACCGTTGATCTCATTCTTAGATCAATGGCCATCACCTCAGGCCTTCGATAGCACAATTGCATCGGAGTTTCTTCATCGCATTCCTTTCCTCCTCCTGCCTATTGCGATTTCTCGATTAGATCTGGACCGTCCACGTGTCCAGATTGGACGGTCCAGGATCTCTCTGCTTTGTTTCTTCTCCCACTCTTCTTTTTCCTATTATTTACAGATCTCCACCATTGGATGCTTTCATCCAACGACTATGCTCCTTTTCCGCCATCTGAAGCAGTTTAAACCTAATTTCGTAGGATTTCATAATGTTTGTTTGTTTTGCAGGTTTCGAAAGGTTTTTTCCATATTACAAGGGGAAAAGAAAGCCAAAGGCCCAGATCTTTCGGCCTCTGGTTATCAAAGGGGAAAAAACTAAAAAGGAGCTCTACTCCATGTTTATTCAACGCTCCATAGGCGCTGATACCATAAAGAGTCCTGCGCGGCCCTGCACATCGACAAGACACTGTATTGAAAACGCAGATTAAAGAGTATCAGATTCTGAAGACAACACACAGCAGATTGAAGATAGAAGAAATATTTGCGGGGATTACAGCAAAGATTGAGTATCAAAATCCTAATCTCCCAAATTAGAAAACAGAATTAAAGGAAAATCAAAAGATCTAACAGGCAGAAAGGCCTCCACTGCTTCAAAAAGAGGCGAATTGATTCCTCAGCTACCATACGTGCCACCTGTGCCTTAAAATATTAAAAACAGAGGCCGAAGTTATTAACCGGATCAGATATTTGTTTCAAACGCAGCCAGAGAGTATTTATGCCAGGAACTTAAATGTATAAAATATATGCGGAGTTATTCCAAACATGGCACAGAGCCTCAAAGTCAAATAAAGCTCCCACTGAGCTTAATTCATAAATGTAAAATAGTTAATACAGAGAGCCACCTGTAAACTTCTTCATCGAGCCCCTCAAAAGGGCAGAAGTCTTGAAATTGTATTAATTATCCTTGATATCTTTTGTTAGATCCCACGTCTTCATCCTTCTATAAATACTACTATAGAAGATGAGAAAATGTTGGTTGACTACGTTGTTGAGCATTGTTATGTAATTGAGCTGGAAATTTCTGATTGTAAATATTATTCACTGGCCCTTGAAGCTCTGTTTGTAATAGATAAGTTAGGATGAATAGTGAAGATGATTGCTGAACTGAAACACTGGACTTGAAGACTGTAACTGGTTTGACATCGATAACAAGCTGTTTCTTGGGATCCTGGTCTATATTACTGGTGAAGTACCCTTTCTTTGTTATTTGTTTTTCCTTCTATGTATGCCATATTGTTCACTATTCTCTGATAAAGAACAACATTCACAGAGTTAGGATTTACTGTTTATCAGTTCCCTTCTCTAACTAAAAATCTTTATCTTAATGTTTTCCTCTTATTTGTTTATTCAAGAATGATTTAGTACAGTTCAAGCAGTTAGGAATGCTGGTTTTCCCTCACCCTACTGTTTGCTTTAAACATCGTTCCTGAAAGTTATTTTCCTTATTTACTTATTAAAGTTTAGACTAGAAAGTGATGGTTTGCCCTGTTTCTAGCTTCTATTCTCCAAAGGCAGATTTTGAAAGTTTCCCTTGGTGTTGGCTGAAAGCAGACTAGGTTTAAAAGTACTTTATCTGATCTTAAGTTGCACTTTGTTTTCTCTTATATGTTTTCATACTTTCTGAAGGTAATTATGTGGATTACTGGATTGTTTTTCAATTAAGCTGCTTTAATACAAACTTGCCCAAGAAGTCAATGGTTGGCCCTGCACTTGGTTGGTTTTAAAAAGTTACTTAAGAGGCTTTTTCTTGTGCGGACTGACTATAAATCCCTTGTGAAATTATTATCAGTTTCCACCCCTCCAAAACTTTATTGTTTCCATTCCATCATTTCAATCTCAATAATCTTGTGACATAGATGACTTTCCCCTTGGACCACTCTTGATGTTGTTGTTCAATTAAATCCCTGATATGACTCCATAGCCCAATGGACTAAAAAATAGCGTTATATCTATATTTTAAACCAGCTGTTCTATCCACTTGCAACTTCTAACCTTTGAAACTCTTTGCACTTAGAACTTTCTCCTCAAAACAGTATTCATGCTCAACCATCCAAAAAACAAACAAAACCCTTGGCCTTCATAACTAGCCTAATATCATTACCCCAAACTTCAAAGACAAATCCATCTTTGCACTTATTGGAGAGATCCCTCTCCGGATTCAGGAGGGCTAGATCCTAGAATCCCAAAGTTGGTTGAAACAATGTTGTTTCTACAGTTTTAGTCTCACCAATCTACTAAAATTACAGATTCCTAACATTTCTGGCGACTTCGCTGGTGATGCATTTCCCTTAAACACTTCATAAAACCTTGAGAGTAAAAAGCAGTCTTTTCAAGCACTACCAAGTCATGGTAATCATGGTAAAACTTGTTTGAATCAGTGACAAACTAGATAAGACCTAGGATTCTCTTAAGACTTTATCTAACCTTGAAAGATTAGCTGGCTTAGCCATAAGAGTAAACTCTTTTTGTCTCATAACCGTAGCTAAGTTTTGAAAAAAATTTAGGATATTCTTAAAAACCATACAACTGAAAAATAACTTAGAAAAACCTAAAAATATTTCAGACTGGTTCTCAATAAACATGGTGGTGGACCATAAAACTTTTTACCTCCTTAGGAGCTAAAAACTTCCACTTGGCGACTCCACAATCCTTAACAGACCTTAAGACTCCACTGGGAAGAACCCTTCTCATTATAACATCTTTCAAACTCAGTTAGAGGACTGTAGGATTGAATTTCAAACAGACTAGTTAACCTTTTAAAGATTGTCATACCTGGTTGAACTTTTCTTGTTTATTTGGGTCTAGAAAACATAGCATAGTGGCTTCTAGAAAGATTCACACTAGAGCCCATCCTGACCCGGATCCACCTGAGATAGTTGATAACCCAGAAAGCATCCTTTGGAAGTCTTCTAGGATTAAATTATCAACTGTTTTCAGATCACCCTTGAGAGCTAATTCAGTTCCCGAAAATCTTACAGCTCTACAACAATCACAACCTGACTTAGTAAATCCATTTAAAACTAGGTCATTTGATGATATAACTCATCTAGACTCTGAATTTTCACTTTCATCCCCTGAGGCAAGTGAACATCCTGGAAATAGAGAAACAACACCCCCTGATTTGCATTTCCTTCATAATTTAGGTGTCTCTCATCCAAGATCAGCTCAACAGTCTTTTCCTGGTCCATCCACTATCCAAACCACTCCACTTCAGCCCACTGTCCCTCTTGTAAATCCAGCCCCACCACCTATCATGGCGGCATGGTATGCTCCCTTAGTCCTCCCTGTACCATTAGTCAATCTTCCACAAGAATATCAGTCCAAAATTCCATTATATGATGCTAACAATTCTACAACTGCATCACAACATGTAGATAAAATTAATGACTACTTTGACAGAAATGAAATTGATGATGATTCTGTCAAGCTTAGATTATTTTCTCAAAGTCTAGGGGGAGAAGTAAGAAAATGGTTCAAAATTCTAGCCCCCCATAGTATTAATGACCTCGAAGGCTTCCATCAAACGTTCTTAAACAAATGGGAAGTAAAAAAGAATCCCCTCCAAGTCCTTTCTGATTACAAGAACCTCCATAGAAACACTGGGGAAAGTGTGCAAGCTTACTGCACTAGATTCAACAGTGTGTACAATGCACTTTCCCCAGAATTAAAAACTCCACAAGGCTCAGCTTTAAACAAATTTCCTGAAGGGTTTGACTCTTACATGACCTATCAGCTGAGAGAAAGATATTTTGCAACTCTTGAAGATATGCAAAGGGGTGCTCTTTCTGTGGAAGTCAACTTAATGGAGAAGAGAGCAAGAATGAAAAATGAAAAGAGAGTGTCTTTTAGAGAGGAGAACACACCTTCTACTTCAAACTCAAATATGGAGAAAATGATGGAAGAAATGATGAAAGAGATGAGCATAATTAAGAGAGCACAAGCAAATCAAAACCAAACTGCTCCTCAAAATAGAAACCAAAACCAAAATCAGAATGTTAGAAGGAACCAACCTCCGAACAGACCTAGGGAAGATGATCAACAGATCTCTCCTCCATTTCACCAAAACTATGTAAGTGAGGTTGAGGAAACGGATGAGATAACAAAGAGAGACAATATCAACATGTTCGGGGTGGAGGATGATGATTTTGAGATTCATTATGATAAAAAACAAGGTCTATATACACCTTATGATGACAAAAGAGATAATTATGGAAATGATTATCAAGACATGGAAAATGTCATCATTGAGTCTCAAAGAGAATATGACCTTAGGAGAAAAACTAGTCAACAAACTCCCAACACCAAAACCTCTGACCAATCTTCACAAAATAGCACTATAACCAAGCCTAAAGTTGTCAAACAGAAGGACAAAACAATAGCTGTTAATTCTGATAAAGGTAAAGGGAAAAGCATTCAAAACAATGAAAAACAGAGTGCAGACACTAGTAGTACTAACACTTCAGCTAGTACTCCTGTTAAAACTATTGTGTCAAGTGTAAATAAAACAAATCAGCAAGCTGATAACGCTGATAGAGTGACAGTTAATAAGGCTGAAACTAGCATTTTTAAAAGCCAAAATACTTTCAGTCTGGAGTAGGAAATTTCCAAAATCAAAATCTCTGTTCCCTTAACTGAGTTAGCTGCCCAACATGTATATAGAACCCAAATTTTGAAGGCTTTAAATATAGAGGAAGGTGGGGATACAGTCAATCTTAATGATGACCAGCTAAGATTGAAGGTAAATATCAAGAAGGACCCGTTCCTCCCTTTTATGTAAGTTTAAACGTTCATGAAAATTTTTTACACAATGCTATGCATGATTCCGGGGCTTCTCATAATTTAATGCCTAAAGCAGTGATGGAGAGCCTTGGTTTAGAAATTACCAGACCATATAAAGACCTGTACTCCTCTGATTCCAGCAGAGTAAGGTGTTTAGGATTAATCAAAGACCTCTGTGTTAACTTAGCCCAGATTCCAGCCAAATGCCTTGTTATGGATATTGTTGTGGCTGATGTCCCCCCCAAGTATGGAATGTTACTATCAAGGTCTTAGGGAGCTAAGTTACAGGGGAATATGCAAATGGACATGACCTACATGACTATCCTTGTTTTCAATCAGAATAGAAGACTTTAAAGGGAGTCTCATATGAAATACACGGTTACAAGTCAAGACAGACCGCAGAACTCCCCTTTATACTCTGTAGATACCGGCCTTGATTCATTTATCCTTTTTAACGAAGAAACATTAGATGAACACATAACTTTAACAAAGTTAAAGGCCGATAGAGAGGAGGAGGTAAATACCACAAAACTGACAAAACAATTTGCTGCGTTGGAAGACGTTAGCAAACTAAATAAGAGTCTTGAATTATAGGTCATACGTCCTTCACTTTTGAACCTGGGCACTAAGGAAAATGACCCTCAAAAGAACGCAAATCCTGGTGAATCAAAACAAATACGACTAAGTGCTGACATTCCACAACTTTTGAGCACGTTAGTTGAAGAGGAGGGTAACCGAACAGTCGAAACCAAAAAAAATCCTCTATGGAGTATGTTTTTTGATGGATCCTGCACTAAAACTAATGCAGGCGCAGGTGTTTGGATTACTAATATTGAAAACAATCACATAGAAAACATTTCCTGTAAACTAAGCTTTCATTGTTCCAATAACATAGCGGAATATGAGTCCCTGCTTTTAGGCTTACGTTTGTTAAAAAAGATAGGATCCAAGAGAATTAAAGTTCACGGGGATTCAGAGTTAATCATTAGGCAAGTCAACGGGGAGTATAACGCTCATCATCCCAGACTTCGGGCCTACCGAAACGATGTCGTAGACCTTTTGGAAACTTTTGAAGAGTCCCAATTTATTTTTGTCCCAAGAAAGAAAAACATTGCGACCCACAGCTTAGCCTATGCAGCTAGAACATGCTTGATGCCACATAACACCAAAGACTGCACAACTCAAATAAAATTCAACCAACTGTGCCTGATAATGAGAAATATTGGTAGGTGTTTGACAATGACAAACAAATAGAAGACTTCATGCAATTCAAAAATGAATTCGAACTAAACAGTTCGGACTCAGACTATGAAACAGACTGCAAGGAAGAAAAGTTTCTTGATAAAGAAGAACCATCTCCCGAACTTGCTAATGTAAATCTGTTGTCAAGCAAACTTAAAAGAGAAACAGAAATGAATGTAGAATCCGGAACAGAGGAGTTAGAAACTCTGCATTCTAAAGATGAAAGTTTTCCTAAAGGTCTGGCCCCTTTAGAAGAGTTGTTCGATTTTAGTGATGTGGCAAATAAACCAAAACTAGAACCTGTAGAGACCGAGGTAGAAGAGTGCAATATAGGCAGTGAACTTAAACCTATGATGATTAAACTGTCTAAGACTTTACCAGCTCACATTAAACTTAAATATATTGAGCTGTTTAAAGAGTTTTCCGATGTTTTTGCCTGGAGTTACGAAGATCTTAAATCCTATGACACTGAAATAATACAACACAAAATTCCCCTCAAGGAGAACCAAAAACCATTCAAACAGAAACTGCGCAGAATAAACCCTATTCAGTTACCACTGGTTCAGAAGGAGATCATGAAAATGAATGATGCTGGTATTATTGTCCCTATTAGATATTCTGAATGGGTATCTAATCTGGTGTCTGTTAGGAAGAAAACTGGAGAAATTAGGCTTTGTATAGACTTTAGAGACTTAAACAATGCTTCGTTAAAAGACAACTACCCTTTGCCCAAGATGGATCATATTTTACAAAGGGTGGTAGGTTCTAAAAGAATTTCTTTGCTGGATGGCTATTCAGGGTACAATCAGATCTTAGTTCACCCTGTTGATCAATTAAAGACAACCTTTACTACACCATGGGGCACTTTCATGTATGTGAAAATGCCTTTCGGTCAAATGAATGCTGGAGCAACTTTTCAAAGAGCCATGGACATAGAATTCTCGGAAGAGCTAGGCTACTTCATCATTATCTATCTAGATGATGTCACTGTGTTTTCAAAAATAGATGAAGAGCACTTAGAACATTTGAGAAAGGTTTTCGAGAAATGCAGAAGGTTTGGAATATCTTTAAACCCTAAGAAGACACTATTTGGTCTCCAAGAAGGTAAACTTCTTGGACACATTATTTCGGAAGAGGGTATAAAGATAGATCCAAAGAGGATTGAGGCCATATTGCAAATCTCTTATCCTCGAAACATCAAAGAGTTGCAGTCTTTCATTAGAAAGATCAACTTTTTGAGAAGGTTCATCCCCAACTTGGCTGAACTCCTTAGGAATATCACAAACATGTTAAAGAAGGAGCAAGGGGAAAAATGGACCTTGGAAGCAAAGAATTCCTTTTAATTGGTGAAACAAGCGTTAACCAAAACATTGGTTCTAATAAGTCTTGATTTTGCAAAGGATTTTTATATTTTCTCGTTTGCATCAGAACAGACCATAGTTGTTGTCCTTTTATAGAAAAATCCACAAGGACAAGAGCAGCCTATTTCATTCTTTAGCAAGGCTTTGAGTGATGCCCCTTTGAAGTATAACATTATGGAAAAGCAAGATTTTTCTTTGGTTAAAGCTTTGAAAGACTTCAGAGTGTACATCCTTCACTCACACATCATTACCTTCGTCCCAAATTCAGTTGTTAAAGACATTCTAACATAGGACCTAGATGGTAAGAGAGGTAGGTGGATTTCTGTTATCCTTGAATATGATTTAGAGATAAAACCCACTAAACTCATCAAAGGCCAAGGTCTAGCTAGATTAATGGCTGAATCAAATTTTGAAGTTCTTGATATTAATATGATTAATGCTTTGGATGACCAAGAAGAATTCTCGACTCCTATAGTTGAAGATCATTTTATGAATTCTCCTTGGTACGCTAATATTGTTTATGTTTTGCTTAATTTAAATACACCTCCTGGTTTGACAAAAACAAAGGCAAGATTCCTTAAATTGAAAGCTGTAAACTATTGCATTATAGATTGATGTCTTTATTGGAAAAATGCAAGTGGTCTATTGCTTAAATGTTTTCCTGAGTTTGATGCAGAGAATGTTAAGCACGAGTTCCATGAGGGAGAGTGTGGAGGTCACTTATAGTGGAAGACACCAACCAACAAAATCTTGAGGGCTGGTTTCTATTGGCCTACTCTTTTCCATGATGTGCACAAAATGATCTTAGCATGTCATAATTGTCAACTTTTTGAAGGCAAAATAAAGCTGCTACCCCTACCTCTGCATCCAATCACTGTTGAAACCCCTTTTCAACAGTGGGGACTTGACTTCATAAGAGAAATCCATCCCTCATCTTCTGCCCAACATAGATGGATTCTCACTGCCACAGACTATTTCACTAAGTGGATAGAATCCATACCTTGTAGACAGGCCAATGATTCAGTTATTATAAAATTTATGGAGACTAACATTCTCTCCAGATTTGGCTGTCCTACCAAGATCATCACTGATAATGCAGCAGCATTTGGATCAAAGAAGATGGTTGAGTTCTGTCATAGATATCAGATAATTTTGGGGCATTCCACGGCCTATTACCCTCAAGGTAATGGACTTGCAGAGTCCTCAAACAAAATTCTAGTGAACATAATCAAGAAACTGTTGGAGGATAAAAAAAAGTCTTGGCACACAAAGCTTGTTCATGCACTTTGGGCTGACAGATTGACTTTGAAGAAATCTATCGGCATGTCACCTTTTCAGCTTGTGTATGGTATTGATGCAATTTTTCCAAACAACCTTGGTGTACCAGTAATGAAGTTGATTCAAGAGTTGCAAAATGAAGATAATGACAGTCGGAAGAATAAATCAGACCATTCATATTCAGCAAACCAGAGAGGAAGTTTACAACAATGCATTGCAGAAACAAGATATCATTAAAAAGCTTTTTGATAGGAGAACAAAGGCCATAAATTTGAAGATTGGAGACAAAGTTTTAGAGTGGGACTCAAGGAGGGAAGACAAGGGAAAACACGGAAAATTTGACAACCTATGGCTTGGCCCTTACTCTATTCATTCAGCTACTGGTAACAATGCATTTTTCTTGTAGGAGTTGAATGGAGCAGAATTGTTTGGGGGTCCTGTCAATGGCAGAATTCTTAAACATTACTTCTCTTAGTCCATGCTATTATGTTTTGAAGCCTTCTTTTTATATTTTTTTCCATTATAAATATCTCATCCACCATTGCATTCAAAGTTAGAAAAATTAAAATACAAAAACAAAAGAAAAGAGAAAAGAGGGTAGATTGTGAAAAACAAGAAAGGTATGGCCCCATACCAAAAAAGAGAGAAACAAATCTGGAAGTGTGCAAGCTTAAATGCAGCTCCTGAAAAACACACTTCTTGTTATTCAAACAGTTTAATATTGACTAATTAGTTTTAAATTTCTCCTGATAGGAATAGTGAATTCGATTTGCCAAACTGTGTAATCTTGGATTATCAGTAGATAGTTTAAGATAGAAATCAAAGGTTCAAACATGCTCAAAATTTGAACCTTAGTTTCCAAGAGAGAAATTGACTCAAATCTGTTTTGTTTTCTGAGTAAAAAAAGATGTAAATCTGGTTCTTATTACCTCAAAATCTGAACCAAATAAAGAATAAGAAACAACTCAAACAAAGTTAAAACATAGCTGTAAAAGAGAAGGCAGTACTTTGAATTCACAGATCTTAAAGCCTTCCATTTTGACTAAATTTTTCTACAAAATAAATGTCTATGTGCAGCTTGTCTTTTATGTCATGGACCAACATCAAGTAAGACTGTTTAATCCTCACTTGAATGCTTTTTAATTTTATGTTGTAGAAATTAGAGAATAAAGATCTGTTGGACAATTTAATCCCAATAGATTGATAGAATAGGTAGAGAATCATATGGGCTCGACTGTTTAATCTGAGTCCATGGAGAAATAAGGAGTAGAAATAGATTAGATTTCCTGCTTTCAAAAGAATGAAATGTTGTGAAAGAGTTTGCCAATCCAAGTGCACTCTTGATGAAGAAAATATGTTAGATAAGTAGGATTGGGTAGGTAGAAAGCTTGATTGATGAAAGATCCATTGTTTTTATGGTTCTTAAATTGTTTTTTAGAGCAAGATCATCCCAACAAAAGAAAGCAGCCCAATGGATGAGGCAACTGATTAGCCTCCCAGAGAATGCAAGTCTAAAGTTCTTGATGCCTTCAAGAAGGCATCATCCCCAAGTGGAGCCACTATTAGCCACCTATAATATTTGATTATAGCCAAAGGTGGCTAAGACTTTTTGAGCCTCCAAAGAACAAATTTTATCACTAAAAATTGTTGGCTCTTGAAGACTCCTTAAAGGGCTCATGCCTCTGTCCAAAATCCTCATTGCTATTCCCATTAAATCTACTGATCTCATGTAAGAAACTACTGAAAAACCATCATTTTTCCCCCTTCTCCCAATCATAAACAAACCTTCATTTGCTTCCCCTTTTCTCCATATTATTCCTCTACTTTTCATGAGTTTTCTCCTTTCATTCATGAAAATCTTCCTTACATGGTTTAAAACTTCTTTTTTGAACTGTGCCAAAACCCCCAAATCCATTTAAAACCTTGAAATTTTTCATAAAAAACAAAGTTTTGTTCCTTTGGACTTAAGCCCCCTTGGGCTTAAGTCCTAAACCACTTCCCCACCATACGCTTTGGGGCTGGAACCACATGCTAAAAGGTTAAGGTGCTTATTGTGTTGAAAATGTTCAAAGAACGCAAATCTTTGTGATTAGTTTTGTGTTGCAAAAGTCTCCGATTGTGATCAGCCCCTTTTATTATGAATCTTGAGTCTCGTGTTTCTTCTGCAGAAAACCAAGAGTTTAAATCTTGAGCGCGAATCGCATCGGAAAGAAACAAGTGCGCAGGTCTTTTACCATGTTCCGAAAAACTCCGATGCGATTAGCCTTTGTGTATGAACCCCCGATCATATAATTATTTTCATATAACTATAGAGCCCGCCTCAGGTGCTTAAAACCCTTATACATTTCACTCCCGATCGTTATTTTTTTGTAAAAACCCAAAACCCGCTTATCCAAAATTTTAACTTAAAAACTTTAAGTCACATGTTGAAATATTTCAATGGGTAGATTA